>CM059019.1:30673526-31081458 GCA_030272315.1 Paspalum vaginatum | reverse complement strand
TTCAAGTCAATTTGGAGAAAACACAAGCACCTTGGAGTTGATCAAACAAGTCATCAATGAGAGGAAGTGGGTACTTGTTCTTGATGGTAACTTTATTCAAAGCCCGATAATCCACACACATCCTCTTGACATGTGTATCTTTCTTCTCAACAAGTAAAACTGGAAAATCCCAAGGAGAGGAACTGGGACGAATAAATCATTTAGCTAGCAACTCATCTATATTCTTTTTAACCTCATCTTGTTCTATAGGTGCCATCCTATATTGCCTCATTGCTATGGGGGCAGTGCCAGGTAAAAGCTCTATTAAGAATTCAATATCCTAGTTGGGGGGCATACCTGGCAACTCATTTGGAAAAACATCTGGATAATCACATACTACCCATATACCGTCTGTAGACCTAGCTTCCATGTGATGTAAATATCCAGAAGGACTGGTTGCAATGATCTCTACTTTCTGACCATCTGGTGCTGTCAAGTGTATTGTTTGTCCAGCATAATCTATTCTAACACCCCACTTGGTAAGAGTCTCCATACCCAGAATTATATCAATACCCATTGAGTCTATGACTATCAACCCGATACAGAACTCTACCCCCCTTATGTTGATACTCACTCTGGAACAGATAGTGTTGGTGGTTATCTTTTCCCCTGGTGAATTAACTACCATAGGCCTTTTCATGCAGCTTAAGGGAAGATTGTATTTTTCGGTATATGATCTTTTAATGAAATAATGCATAGCCTCAGTATCAAAAAGTACGTAGCAGGATTGGAGTTGACTGTGAACGTACCGAGAATGACATTGGGAGCTTCTGCTGCAGTCTCTGTCATCACGTGGTTCACCTTGCCTTGCCATGGCACCTTGTTCTGCTGGTTCCCAGTGGAGCGCCCCTGCTATTGTTGTTGTGCATTCTGCTTGGCGCCTTGCTGGTTGGACTGCGGCTTCTGGGGGAAATTGTTGGTGTAGTGCCCGCTCTCACTACACTTGAAGCAATTGCGGACCAATAGAATTGTTGCCTGATTAGGGGCAAGAGGGTTGGATGGCCCCTGTCAGATAGCTGGGTAGGTAGAGCGTTGATTCTGATTCTGATTCTGATATCTCTGGCCTTGACCTGTCTGCTGTTGCTGACGCTGCTGGTAACCCTGCTGCTGAGGATACTGCTGCTGTTGTGGGTAGCGGTCACGAGTGTTGCTGTTGGAGGGAGCAAGGTTGAGCTTCCTCTTTCTGTCATCAATCTCCTTGCGCTTCTGCTCGGTGAGTAGAGCACGATCCACCAGGTTATTGAAATTATTGAAGTTGTTGTTTATCAGCTGTAACTGGAGTGTGTCATTAAGGCCCTCCAGAAAGTGCTCCTGCTTGTCACTATCCTCTGCAACTTCTGTAGGAGCATAACGAGCAAGCTGTAGGAACTTGTCTCGGTACTCAATCACTGTCATGTTCCCCTGTTTCAGAGAGAGGAACTCCTTCATCATCTTCATTAAGCCCATAGACACATGGTGACTCCTGAACCTCTCATGGAACTGAGCCTAGGTGAAGCATTCTCTGTCCTGCTGCCTATAGGATTCCCACCAATCCAAAGTAGCACCACGGAGCTGTCATGCGGCATACAAGACCCTTTCTTGATCATTGCACTGTGCGATGTCCAGCTGCTGCTCCACTGCACGGAGCCAGTCGTCAGCCTTTAGTGGATTAGCAGAATGGGAGAAAGTAGGCGGGTGTCCCTTCAGAAAGTCCCCACGCTTGTCCCTCTGTTGGTGCAGTGGGTTGGCATGAGCTTGCTGCAAAGCTTGAACGGTATTGTTGATCGTCGCCATCTGCTGCATCTAAAGTTGATAGAATTGTTCTGCTGTCAACTGTGGTGGGTTGGGCAGATGCTGGCCATTCGGCTGATTGTTGTCCTCCGGCCTGTTGCCTCGGTTCCTAGTGTTAACCATCTATTTGCAGAAGTTGAGACAGCATGAGTAAATAATTGTTGCACATATCCAAGTTGATAAGTAGAGCTGATAGATAAAGTAGAGAGAACAATAGAGTGGATGGCTGTATACAACCCAACGATCTAACTTTATTAATTAATTAATTAATTTAATCTTCATAGTTGTTTATGCTGTGGACATTCACCACAGCTAGACTAGCACTCAACCAAAGAACCAAATCAAGCATAATTCACCATGACAAGCATCCACACACCAAACATTAACTCAGTTCAACACACTCGACATAACTCGACTCAAAATGACCAGACATAACGCACTAACGACCTAACTTAAAGGTAGCCTAATCCTCACTAGGGGAGATCCTAGTAGAACCATCCGGGTCGCCTGGACAGATTCTCTTGCGGGGAGGCGACTGAGTTGGATCCAATATTGGCGCCTTGGGATTGGGGCCTAGCACTCCGTCCTGCAGAGCGTGGAGCTCAAACACGTCCTTGTCCCGGCGATGAAGCTCATCAGCGGTTTCATCGAGGAGGGAGCTACTGGCAGCCACGTACTCGAGAAGGATCTCCGGCTGCTAGACAGGGCTCAGAGTTATCTCCTGCCATGTCGCCCCGGATCAGCGACGTGGAAAGTGACGATAATCTGACTGGTGGAGGTAGTGGTGGAAGTCATAGCAGATGACTCCCAGAGCCTGACGTGCAGCATCTTCAATGGCGAACTCCATCGTGTCAAGGGCTACTATGAACTGGTGTTGACGCACCACAGTTCCTCCTCCATGGTCGGGGTTGGGCTTTAAGATCTTCACGCGGCAGTCCACATACAGCCGGCAACAGGATGTAAACCCTCCCGGCACTCGTACATGATGTTGTAGGTGGAGAAGCCTAGGTAGTCGATGCATCTGCGTAGAAGCGTGGGAAACTTCAGATTGGCACCATCATGTTCATGGTGCTTGTCCATCTAGGCTGGGACCGTCTTCGTCTCTCCAGTAGGACCAAACGGGACGTCGATGTAGAATGGCCACTCGGGAATCTCCAGCGGTGACAGTGGAGCGTCGTCGTCGTCTGAGCTGATGTAGTAGGCAAGCTCCTCCGGGTCTTCCTCATCTGAGTCATCACTCAGGACAATCACCTCGTGAGCCTGCAGAGGTGGTGCCGGCACCAACTGGTGTACGAGCGGCTGCTGCTAGGGCGCCTGTTCCTCAGGCTAGGGCTCAGGTTGCTGCTGCGGCAGAGATGCAAAAGCCTGTTGCGGAGTAGGCAGCGCGATACAGCGAAGGCTGTTCCTGGTCATCCTCGGCATCTTCTACAGAGATGGCAGAAGGGGTTAAGATCAGATCTATATGACAAAAGGAATAAATGAAAACTTTTCAACATAGGGCGAGCAATTAACCAGCAACATAAAGATAAAGCTAAAAGAAATAAAAAAAATAAGCAGGCAAGACAAGAGGAAGTGAAATCCTTAAACATGACCGGTTCTATCTAGGCCTTCGTCGTACAGTCAACACGGCTCTGGTACTAAATTTGTCACACCCGGTTTCCAACGAACAAAACCGTGCAAATATATATGCACCATGATCAAGTCTCGCATATACATGACAAATTACAAGGTACCACAGACACATGTCAAAGATAAAAGTGTGCGTGACATTGAATATCTTTATTACATAATGACATAAGTCTTTAACACAGAGTATAACGTTGCGGAAGCGTAAACACATGAAAGATAACTAGGGTGCCACAGGGACGTCGGCCGGTGAACGAAGCGCCTAATATTCATCATAGTCTTGCACATAGTCTTCAGCACCTCCACCAACTGAGCAGCTGTTGGATTTTCCCCCAACAAGAAATAAATATAAAGAAGCAAACGTGAGTACAGCAACTCGTACTCAACAAATACAACATAAACCATGAGGCTCTAAGTTTAGCTAACAGACTGCATGAGCTTTTAATTGAACAAAATGTTTTAAAGCCTGATTACCATTAATGATTGTAGAAACCATTGACCCAAAGATATTGCATAAGAATTGAATATCAATTAAACCGATATAACCATCACCATAACCAAAACCAAGGTAAACCCGCTAATCACTGGAAAGGGTCTGGACCGCTCATAACCGTGAGCACGGCTGACATGTCAATTTTACACTCTCGAGAGGTGGTGCATCTTTACTCATAAGTCGTGAGCTACACTAGGGGTTCATCACACACCTTAGGTGAGATGACTAGCAAGCACAATACAAAGCCTTTGCAAAAGTTACTTTAGTAGGACATAACCGCTAATGATTCGGGGTCACAACGGTGAAGCAAGCGTCAAGGGGAGAAGCACATACATAATGTAAAGCACACTCAACCCAAATACCGCGAGGGCCGCAGAAGCTAACCTCCCCTCTTGCCGCGCAGGTAAGTTACAGCCAACTAAAACGACATAATTAATCAGCTAAGTCTATCCCATTCCAGCCTCATGGTAGCACTGTTGATCCTGGTGGTCGATTTGTGAACCGGTCCTTAAGGAGAGAAGCCACAAAAGCATATGAGCACATTGCTCAGGCATCCCTAAACCATGTTGCTAAAAAGCAAATTATTAAAATGGACGTGATCGGCTTCATGGTCAAGCCCAACATTTAATTGCATAGAACCATTAGTCAAGATTATTTAACAAAAGGACTGTGTTCACGCCGCACCTAGCACAATATAACCAAATGCAACCCACCAGGTAATTATAAGGATTAAAGTAGCTAGGCATAACCTTTTAGGCAAAGAAGATTAAATGCACATGCAGTGCGTAAAAGATTGTTGGGTGTTGTTCATGTTATACTTGACTTCTTCAAATGTTCCTTGCTGCTGCTGCTCAAAAGCTTCAAGAGGCCGCTCTTCGAACTCAACTGGCGGGTCAACGTCTATGCACGAACGTATAGCACCGCACAAGCATTCATAGATTCACACAAGCAAGCAAACAAGGTTAAAGATAAAAAATAGTACACCATTACATAAAAAACATGATATAAAACATGTTTAAAATTATTGTACACATTGCTACGATTACGCGAGCGCAAGAATCGATCAAAACGGATTTAAAACGGTGAAGTTGTGAGCTTTTGAAGGCGATAGGACTTAACTGCAAATACATTTCGAAAACTAGGGTTTAAAAGGATAAAAACAGGGCCTGGCTTCTATGGGTTTCGTCTGCGGGTTAATTCCCAAAAAACTCAAGGGCTGGACTGCAAAACAGCGGCGGCTGACCGGCGATTGACCGTGCCTGACCGGTCACCGGTGTTTGCCGGCCCTCGGATCAGGATCCGGCGGCTAGAAATAGAACAGGGGAGGGGATGGCCGACGGCGACCTTTGGCTATGTCAGGCCTCACCGGTGCGCGGCGTTCCAGGCTCGGGGAGTGGCCAGAAGCTACCAGGAGGCATGGCGAACCTCACCAGGGGCTTGGAGGAGGTAGAGGCACGACGGAGAAAGCTGTTGACGGCCTTGAGCGGGCGGCGGAGGTGGGTGCACGCGGGCGACGTCGAGGAACGGCTCCGGGCGTCCAAGAACTGGCGGAATCGATGCGCCGCGGTCCAGCGACGGAGGTGGCGGCTGTTAGAAGGCCGGAGGAGCCGCGGAGACGACGAATTTGGGGACGGCGACGAGCTCTCCCCTTCGACTCCGATGGCGAAATTCGAAGGAGGCGCTGTGACTAGGGCTTGAGAAAGGGGCGAGAGGCGAAAAGAGGCGCGGTGGAGGTACTATTGGGCCTTTTATAGGGCGGTGTGGCAGTCCGAGTCCAACTCGAGCTCGAGCATGGGGAAGGCAGCGGTGCGGCTCGTGTGGACTCAGGTCCGAGTCGGCCTGGACTCGCGTCTGGGTCGACTCCGAGTCGCTTGTGCGCGAGAAGGGGAGCGGGGTGAGGGGCCATAGTCAGCGACCAGGGGAGCTCGGGGCCATCGGCTAGGTAGAGGCAGGCGCGAGCAGAAATCACGGGCAGAGAGGAGAGGCGAGCGGGAGATGGAGGACGGGGATGACAGGCGGGACCCGCGGGTCAGAGGAAGAAGGGAGCGGGTCCTCCAGTCAGCGGGAGAGGGGGAGAGAGAGCGAGGGGGAGAGGGGCGAGCGGCCTGGGCCGGCTGGCCTGCTTGCTGTTGGGCTTGGCAGTGGCGAGGTGGGCCAAGGGGAATGGGAGAGGGGCTGGCCGGACTGGGCTGCAAGGCTCGGTTGTTCGGCCCCTTTCCTTTTCTTTGTTTTTTTACTTTTGAATTGAGAAAGCAAAAGCTCTATACAAATTGAATTTGAGACCTTAAATCAAACAAACAGAAACCATGCACCAGCATGAATGCACAATCAAAGTTGACCTATGATTTATTTTAATTAGTTGTCCAATAAAATAAATCATGACATGAGGAGCTGGGCATATAAACTTGGGAAAATTAGATAAAGCATGTTAGTTTGATTGAAATCTGCAGAAAGTAAAATTAGGGTGTTACACAAAACCACCAATCCACTTGTTGACTATGCATTGGCAATGAGTTTTCTAAGAAACAAAAATTTGAGTCCTTGAAGTTGGCTTGACTATCATTGAGGTCCCAAAAGCACCAATCCACACGTTTGACTAGTATTGACTATAGTTTTTTATTAGTAGGGTCTGTTTGTCAAGTTCACATTGTTTTTCTTTAACTATGACACATGAGGCCAATTTATGAGTAAAATAATTATTTTAATTTTTTGTTCATCACTAATGCCTCCTACTGCCATCGGCAATTGTGAGCAGAAGCGAGCGGCGACAATGAGACAGTTGGCGGCGAGCGCAAGTAGTGAGCCACGAGTACACTAACAACGATAATGAAAATGGCAGCACAAGCCAAATGGGATTGGGCAGCAAGGCGGGGGATAATAGAAGTGCCAATGATGCCTATGCATGTGAAATGGAAGAGGAGGACCGTTGGTCGGAGAGAGAACGTGGTGAAAATAATAATAATAATACTTATAATAAAAACATTATTTTCATGTACTAATATATGCATGTGTCATAAAAGAGAAAAAAGAAGAGATATTACCCTTACACGTGGGTTCCACATGCATCCTAAGTCCAAAACTATTTTTGGAGCGAGAGGATGGCAGTTTTGAGACCCAGATGACACAGTAGCTAAGTTTAGGATCCGAATTCATGATTTTCTGAGTTTCGAACCTAGTTGACATAGGGTGCCAAATTTAACCACCACACATACATTTTACTCTTGTTTACCCATAGTACGGAATGGTGCGATGAAATCATATTCCATCGGACGCTAGCATAGCCGTTAGGCATTAGCTAAGCATGTGGACTTGGCATATCCCATTCCCCTCATCTATCGCGGCTATCGCCTACCCGCTAAAACTAACATTTTTTCTATACTTCAATCCTTTATCACTATTTCAACTATCTTTCTCAGTGGTATAATATTGCTGTAATAAATTTTAGAAAAAAATTTTTTAGGAGACGTTAGTTTTAGCGTTAGGACCCCGTACCGCCCAGAGCCCGGAGACCGGGCCTCTCGCTGCGTGACGGCGCTCGGGGTGGTTCGGTCCTCTCCTCTGAGGCTCTGACGACAACAGAAATGCGCAGGCGCTGGTACCTAATTAATTAGCTGCATTAGATCTGGAATCCTAGGAAGAGTGACCTTGATGACTATAGTACCTGCGCGTGTAGTACATGCGTAATAAGAAAAATATGTTTCTTGAAATTTAAAAATGTGAGTTATTAGTTGGATCGGATCGCATCAGAATATGGCATCTGGTTAGGAACAAAACCCAAGTTGACTTCCCTGATGTTACGCATTCAGTTTATTATCGCAGTACAAGCAAGTGGTGGTACTACGCAGAGGCCAAACAGCAGAAATCAAACCAAAATTTGCATGGTTATTTAATTTAGCATGCTGTATGTTTTTCTTTCACATCTTCCGGTTGATTAAAACAAAAAAGTTCATGGGCGTGCCTGCCAGCAGGACCGCCACTAGTGGTGGTCGCGCGTGGTGGGTCCGGCGGCACTGGCTGGGTGCAGGGTTTAATTTCTCATCGAAATTCTGCCGGAATTTTGGTAAATTTTCCGTTTCCGGCCGTACACGGGAAATGGAATTCCGAGATTTTTCGGTAATTTTCGTTTTGAATTTTAAAAATTCAAAAAAGTTTGTAAAAAAATCAAAAAATATATAATAAAAAACTAGGTGTTTTTTTGAGCCATTAGAACTTGAAATAGTTCAAATCTAAGTTTATTTGGTCAGTTAATTTGATGATTTGGGTTCGGACACGTTAGCACCCTAAAAAACCCGTTAACCTATTTACCCTACCCATCCTTATCCACTTGAGCTAGGTGTCCGTGACCGCCTCCCGAAGGTGTTGTTGCCCTCCCCTCGCGAGCTCCCCTGGTCCCCTCCCTTCCCCATGCCCGAACGCCGCCGCTGCAGCCACTTTCCGCTGGGGAACGCGGAATCCCGGTCGGAAAACGCCGGAATCCGAGCGGAAACAGCGAGTTTCCACTACCAGGGAGGCGCCGCCGGCTCCCACCTCTGCCAAGTGGATTTCGTCACCCAGGAGCGGAAGTCCGCCTCCCAGGAGCGGATTTCTGGTGACTGTGGGCGGATTTAGATGCTTGGAGGCAGGAAAGCAAGGTATGGGAGGTTATTTGGGTGATGTTCATGCTTCTGATCTATGTTAGTTAGTGCGTATATGTGGTGTACATTAGTTTGTGCAATGGAGAACCTTGGGTTAGAGGGAATGTTAGGAATTGTTAGTTGATTAGAGAGTATTTGTGACATCAAATGCAAAGAAAAAACAATTTCAACGTTGTGGATATGAGGTGTATTCAATATTAGTGATGAATATGGCTAGTAGGAAATCTAGGTTTTGTGAGTTTAAATCCTATGCAAAATATCAGTGATTATTTGATGTTAGGGCCTTAGGGGTAGTGAGTTGCAATCATAGTATTCGACCGTCACATTCTCTCTATAGCGTATTGACTTGCATTGCACTATCTTCCGTGATAGTAGGACGATGCCGGACATAGTGTGGGAGCATGGCCGGAAGGTCAAGGGTGGATTCAAACGTATGTATTGCAGTGAAGAGAAGAGTGGGGGAGGGGCAACACGGTTCAAGTAGCATTTGGCACATAGGGGTACTGATGTGAAGGACTGCCTTCGATTCCATCCGATGTTAAGAAATTCTTTATTGAGCAGTGTTGGCGTCTCTTAGCCTTTACAGGTTTTACTCCGCAAGCACACGGAGACCGCTGTAGCCATTCACTCAGAGTATTCCGAGTATCATAAATTTTCACATGGAAGCGCTAGGCTCAAGAGTGTAATTGAATATACTCAAATCGAATAAACTGTAAATTTAGATAAATTATATCAGCTAGTAGTACACAAGGGTAAACGTGATACAGATAGGTGTATGGTGGGAGAGGTAAGTCTACCAAAGATATCCGTAGAAAAGGTATAGTTGCCTGGGAGAACCACGAGTGAGATAAAATCACCAAACTCTAATTCTAATCGGCTGCAAAGGCTATCCGTGAATAACTAAGAAACTCAATTAACCAGCCAGGGTCTTGCGTCGAGCGAAATTCTAGAGTCTCAAGGATACCAGGGGTAGATAGTTGGTCCTGAAGGAGAGTCTAGCTAACACCTACGGGCCTCCCGAACGACGGGCTTGGAATACACAGGCACATCACACGCTGTCACCGAGTGGGACTACCAAGGAAAGCTGCGTGGAGAGGATGGCACGCTATAAACGTGTTCAAGCGGGGCCTGAAAAACGATAGATCGTCTTTGATCAGTGGAGAGGATCTAGCCAGAGCCTAGCGTCTAAGTCTAGGGTTGAGTTATAGCACCGGCAAGAATAACAAGAATTGAATAACAAAGTTAAACACAACCTGTGCCTAGCAAGTGTGCAAAAGAAAGGTACACCACACTCGCAGAAGATTGACTTAGAGTAAAATATAACTGAAATGATATTGAAGGTAATCTGAATCCAAAAGATACAAGAGTTTTACCACAGACTCGAAGATAACTCCGAGACTCCGAGTCAAACCTCGACTCAACTCTAACTCCCAGGACTATCCTAACTACTAAGAGAATAGTGTAGCACTCTAAGATAGAACTTGAACTCAACTCCACACCTCTACAAATGAGCTCTCGGGGTCCATTTATAGCCTAGAAAGTGAGGGGGGTATTTGTAGGTGTACTAGGTTGGTTAAGGGGGTGGGTCGGTGGCCGAGCGGCCACCCTACATGGTCGGGCGGCCACTTGATGCACCGACTTTAAAGATCCAACGCTTGATATTCCTCCCCTAGGTTGGTTGGCAGTTGAGGCAGTTAGTTGCACGTGAAAAATGCGCTAAGGAGTGGTCGGGCGGCCACGTGTCTGCCCCCGATTTGTCGCATGTTGCTTCCCTCGGATCCTTGACATCACCAATCCTCGTCGCAATGACTTGTGATCCTTGGATACATTGGATGCTCTCTTGTATGGTCAGATCTTCACCATTCTGTGTTTGTTTGGCATCGGATCGATGACATGGCCCATGAAGTGGTCAAGGGAGCATTCCACGTGGTCGTGGACCCGAATCCACCCTGGAGGGTGGTCGAGTGGCCACCACACATGGTCGGGCGGCCATGGCCTGTCTACCATTGTTGCCCATCTTTGGAATTTGGTGTGTTTCCAACCTTTTTGAGTAATTTTTGGTACCTGCATCCAAATATTCATGTACATCTTGTGAAACTCATTAGTAGCAAGGGTTAGTCCATATATTTCACAAGTTTAGCTTCATTTGGTGGACAATTGACGGTTGAAATCATGAGATTACGACAGTCAACACCCCCCAAGCTTAGACCTTTGCTCGTCCTCTAAGACTGAAAGTGGATCAGGAGTTGCTGCAATATCAAAGTGAAGGAGAATTCTTATATGCAACTAGATACTCAAACTTTTGTCCCAAGTAGTGAAAAAATCAAAGCTTACCATATACAATACCTGTGGTGCATCTTTTTGTTTATCTTGCCTTGGGCGATTGGGAGACAGAACAACTTTATCGTGGGAAAAATTCTAACTCAATCTTTTTGGATGTCCTTCTCAGGTGTTTTCAAGATTTTCAAAACAAAGAAGCTTCCCCTTGGTGCTCTTGATCGCTCAGAAGTGTTTCCTTACCAATGGCCATGATTTTGGCCGACATTTTTCCTACACTAAAGCCTTTGTGGAGCTTTAGGTGGGGAAGAAATGTGGCACACTTAGAATGTTTATTTTGCTAAGCCAAAGATTGGACCAAAGAGTATACTTTATCAATTCTTCTGTTTGATCACTGGAGTATGAGTGGTGGCATAAATTGTCTCATTCTCTAGATTTTCATCCCTATAGCCTTGTATGGAATTGAAGGGGATACGGAGCCTTTATTTATTTTTGCCATGCTTGAACTTGCATGCTTTTCATTTTGCCATGCTTTTGCACGCATTTTTTTTCTTTTGACATGCTTTTGCATGCTTTTTATTTTTGGCTCCATACCCTTACTCCTTGAAATTTGAAGGCTATGGGGTTATGAGAAGTAATTGGAGACTTTTAGTGGATGCAAAGTCCAGAATGGATCACTTGCATTTGATTTTTGTACTCCAGCTATCAACAGAAAATGATATTTCTACTCAAAGAGACTCAAAATTTGACAAAACTCAAAACATATCTAAGTAGCTCTTTGTAGCTGGTTTTGAACATGTAAAGCATATTTGGCTCTGGTAGGAATTTTAAACCATGGGGAGCTTATTTTGTCATTTTCAAAATAAAAACTTGAGAAATTCATCTTACTAGGAACTTGAAAGAATTATCCCACGCTAAGTTATATCATTATCTCACAACAACTTAGGCTTGTTATCACAAATGGCATCCACAAAGTAAAGCTCAGGCTTTCTTTTCTTTATTAACCAACATAGGACTAAGCTAAGCATAAGTTGTCATGCAAGAATTAAACCATTCACTTGATAGAGCAACTATTCATCATTTCCAAAATGAAGTTAGCAAGTGAATTTAACAGTTAAGCATGGGAGTTATTTAAGGTACAAACAATTTTTTTTAGAAAACTAGGACTAAAAGATACATAGCCACTACTGTCATAAGTGGGCAGAAATGACGTTTGGTGTGGCACAGCTTATAGATGAGCACAGAGATGAACAAGAGGCTAGATGGGATACATACCTTATGCTTATGCGGTTCTTCCCCCCCAAGCTTCAATGAAGCTTAGTTGGGATAGAACCCTGTCCAGTTGTAGTAGCTCAGGTTCTGCTCTTGCATGCGTTCCACAGTTGCTCTTGTTTCCAAGAGCATGTTGTGGTCGACCTCTTGTGTCTCCTGGATTTGGCTGATGTTGTCCATCATCCCCAAGGTGCGGTGCTCTTGGAAGTCCATTGCCCCGAAGAGGGCATTGATGTTCCTCGTCTACCCATCACCAGTGTAATGGGCAGAGTGGGATGGACCTACACTTTGTTCATAAGATGGCTCACCTCCACCGTGGTAGAATGGCGTCGGGTTCACTTAAGGTACAATAGAGTTCCATGAACTGTGCCATGATTCTGCTTGGCTTCCCCAAGCGGGTGTGCCTCCTGGGTTAACCTGGGAGGGTCTAGCGCCTAGATGAGCCCAAGCAGGGTCGGCACCTGGCTCCTGTGCTTCCTCGTAGGCCTTGCGGAGTCTTTCTTCGGCTTGATGTCGTTGGGTGCGAGTCATAACTTCGGCAACATTGTTTCTTGCTGGTTCAAGTTCTGGTGCAGGTGCAGGTTCTAGCTGCATGGTTAGTGTCCTCACATAGTATAATTTGAACTACGGTGCTGGGAGCGGCAGCTCAACATCGCAACCTCTATATGTCATGTAATATTTTCCCTGTGTGTCTTTCCTCAGGAAGTGTGCATGGATGAAGTGTGAATCTTTAACCACACGTGAGGGATCATTAGGCATGAAAGTAACAGTTGCATTTGTTAGCACTCCTAACCCATTGGCAATCCTGGTCACAAATGAAGTGATAGGAATTGTAGAAACATTGGAAACTAGGCCTTGTGAATGGCGGATCATGCTAACAACAGGTGCAAACTTTTTCTTCTTCCACATGGCATAAAGACACCTAATATCCTCTACTGTGACACAGCGGATATCCTCCCGCGGGAAAACGACCATGGTAAGCCAGCGGGCAAGAAACCGCATGGTAGGGTGTGTGATGCAAGTGATGCACTTTTTCCTAGGAGGATTAGGACCAGGTAGCTCTTTCCAAAACTCTTGTGAATTAAAGCCAGTAGAATTCTCAACCACAGAGCACTGTGGTGAGAAGTCTAGCAAGTTGCTAAACTGGCGCAGTGTAAGCTCATAATCAGTATTGAAAAGGCGAAACCAGACAAATGTACCTTCCCTTCGGGTGTTGGTGCGGAGCGTCATGAGAAATTCTTTGGTGAGAAGGATGATTCCTCCTTCTGGGACTTCTGCAAAGTCAGTCCAGCCCATGGCCTGGAACACCTCGTTGAACTCCTCCCGCATGCCGGTGTCAACGAGGAGGTCCTCGTCGAAGTATTTAGTCAAGGTATAATTCTTTTGGTTCAAAAGCCTTAATGCCTTGGCCTCTTCTTGACCACGTGGCACGAGTTGCGACTCGAGGATGAGTATGGGCCGGTGGACGGATGATGTCTGGATTTCTTTAGGCTCCTCTGTGCTGATGGACATCCTCTCGGAGGCAGCATGCCGGCTAGCGGGGCTGGAGCCGTCGGAAGACGACCAGCGAATGCGCTGTCCTGCCTTGCTAACGGCCTTCTTTGCCTTCTTGAGCACGCCCTTCATCCTGCAAGACAGAGCAAAAACAACACACGATACCCAAAGGACAGTCGACAATAAAGATTAGTGTTAGCGGGTTAGTCGTCTGAAATCAGCGTCCTTGTGGGGCAGAGCATCCACAAAACGTTCTCATTTTTGCATAACTGCGAGAGAGTGTTGCCGGAATTTTTTTTGGCTAACCAAATTTTATTCGGGCATTATTTTAGCTATACTTAACTAGCGCTAGACAAGAGAGATTAGAGAGGGAGAAGTGAGAAATTGCAGCTTGCTGCTCAGTGCACTGGGCTAGGAAGCAGGGGGCACGTATTTATAGGCGAGGGGAGCAGCAAGGGTCAGCGCAGGGTGCCGGGCGGCCAACTGAGGTGGCCGGGCGGCCACCAAGCCTGGTCGGCCGGGCATGGCCTGAGTCCTGGTGGCCATCGTTGCGCATGAGTGAAAGACAGGAAGGGTGAGTGAGTGAAGAGAGAGCCAGTGCGTGCCGAAAGCAACGACAAGGGGGGCCGGGCGTCCACCCAAAGGGGTCGGGCGGCCACTGCAAAGAGCCGAGGTGCTCTATTTCCTACACCTCCTGCACCCAATCTCAACAGAAAGCAAAGAAAGGAGAGGAAGGGTAGAAAGAAGAAACGGAAAAGAGAGAGAGAGAAAGGGGTAAAAGGAAGAGAAGAAAAGGGAAAGGAGAGGTGGTAAAGAGAGGGGAGGCAGTGCCTCACTGCCCTGCGCAAAGAAAACCAGAGAAGAGGGACAGGGCCTGGTCGGCCGGCTAGTAAGGCCACCAAATTTTTTTTTTCGAAAATGCAAGATTTTCAGGAAAATAGACTAAATTCAAAATTTAAATGAGCAAAATTTAAACCTGCAATGGAGTGCGGGAATTAAAATTTAGCGGGAAAAACAAATATGCCGTCGATGGGTAATGTGCCAATTTACCTTTTGGCGAGGGGCGCCCATGTCTTGCCCTTCGGAGTTTCATAGAAACGGTAGTTGGGGACTGCCATCCATTGTGTTCTATTTCTTCTGTGTCGCCTTGTGTTAGTCACATTATCCTCGACGCCGACCTTGTTCTCGAGTGCTGGTTGAGTTGGCCACTTTGGCGTAGTCAATTTGCTTTTAGCACCGTATCTCTTCTCAGGAGCTTTGCCTCCTAGTGCAGTTCTGGGCTTGTCGTACCTCGTCTCTTGGCTCCTCAATCTTCTACTTTGCATTGCCCTCTCATACTCCATTTGTTGAATCTCAGTCTCCATTTTCAATTTTTTCAGCATAAATGCCACGAGACTGTCTTCTTTTGAATTTGACTGATTGGTCCCGGTCTTGACCTTGGGTTCATCCTTCTTAGCCTGGCACTTGAAAGTGTTCACCTTGTTACATTGTTCCACTTTTGGCTTGAAGGCATATGTTTCCTTCTTGCCATTGATGTTCAGGTGAACCTTTCCTGCTCCAACGTTGATTGTTGCATCGGCGGTGCTCAAAAATGGCCGCCCAAGGATGAGCGGGGTTTTTGAGTCAATCTCCATATCCAGTACCACAAAGTCTACTGGTATGAGAAAATTCCGAATTCTCACCGGAACGTTCTCTGCCACTCCTTTAGGGTAACGGACGGACTGATCCGCAAGCTGTAAACACATAGCTGTGGGAGCGAGTGCATCATGATTTAGCTTGTCGAAGATGACCTTCGGCATTACACTGACACTGGCACCAAGGTCGCACAACGCTTGATCGAAGTGCTGGGTACCAATCGAGCATGAGATGGTAGGGCTTCCAGAGTCCTTTTTCTTGAGTATAGCTACGCTACACTCTTCCGTTAAGTGCACAATTTCCGTTGACGGTAGGGGTTTCTTGTTGTTGAGGATATCCTTTAAGTACTTGGCATATGTTGGTACCTGCATAGCATCTAGCAAGGGTATGTTGACATAAAGCTTCTTAATGACCTCAACGAACTTACTATATTGTTCGTCAGCGGCAGCCTTCTTGTTTCTTGGAGGAAATGGTAGCACCATGGTGTCGTAGAACTCATGGGGTAGATGTTTTGATGCTGGCTTTTCCTCCTTCCCAGGTGTATCTTCATCTGCAACCTTGTCTTTAGACTCGGCAGTCTTCTCCTGCACTTTACCTGCATGACTAGGAGATGGAGGGTCCTGTGTGGACTTTCCACCCCTAGTGGTTACTGCATTTATGTGCTCCTTGGCAGGAGCTTCAGGTTGTCCATGCAGTTTACCCGCATTTGGGTTAGGTAAAGCAGCAGCCAACTGAGCTATTTGAGTTTCAAGCATTTTATTGAAGCTAAGTTGGTTTTTCATAGCACTATTTAAAGTTTCCATTTGCAACAAAATAGATTCAAACATTCTATCATTGGCATGGAACTTTTTACTAATGCTATCATTCACAGCTTTCTGATCAAAATCATAATTATTTCTAGAAAATTGCTGTGAATTGGAAGAGTTACCATGTCCAGAGAAAGGGAGAGTTGGTCGTGAATTCCACCCTGGCTGAGGACGATTCCTGTTGAAGCTGTTGGTACTGTTACCGATGAAGTTTGCATCTTCGGGTTGTGTCTCAGGGCAGCTGTTCCCTGAGTGTCCTGTATTCCCACGGACTTTGCAAGTCATATGAGAGTCGAGGGCTTGCATCAGAGCGGCTTTTCGAGCGTTGTTTAGCTTCTTCAACAGCAAGTCCATCTTCGCAGCGAGCATATCAGTGCTCTCGATCTGATGGACGCCGCGGGAACGGGTACTAGACCTCTCTTCTCTCCATCCTTGATTGGTGGCCATCTTCTCAATGAGATTCTTGGCCACCGAGATGCTCAAGGAGAGGAAGGATCCTCCAGCGGCTGCATCCAAGTGTTCTTGTGCTGAGCGGTTGAGCCCATGGAAGAAACTCTGAATGATCAGCCACTCTTGCATCCCGTGGTGGGGGCAGGCTGCAATGTATTCTTGCAGACATTCCCATGCTTCAGGCGCGTTAGTTTTTCCCAGCGGGAAATACTTCGCCAGAAATGCATCGGAACAAGCGTTCCAAGTTGTGAGTGCTGCTCGGTTGAGGTAGAACCACTGTTTTGCTTTCCCAACAAGAGAGAATGGGAAGAGACGAAGTTTGACGGCGTCCGGTGATGCTCCTTTCATGTTGAACGTGCTACAGATCTCTAGAAACAGCTGCAAGTGGTTGTTAGCATCTTCCATGGCCAGTCCGCAAAAAGGGATAGCTTGAACCATATGGATCACTCCCGGCTTGAGTTCGAAGTTCTCCCCCACTTGAACTTCAGGTCCCATAGGGATGTTGTTGCTTGAGGGGATGGAGAACTCGCGGATAGTCTTTTCAGCCATAGTGGTAACTGGAGTGCTGGTTGAAATGCTTGGTTCTAGATCCCTTGGTATGGGTCTCTGCCCGTGAATAGTCTTTATACGGACTCTCCGGAGCAGTGACTCTGGGTTATTGTGGTAGTTTTCCGGCACGTCAAAACCAGTCATACACCTCTTTGTTGCAACCACAACAAAACAACAGAGCAAAGTGAGCCTGTTAACAACTAGCGGTAAAACTTATCAAGTATACAGGTTTGAAATGAGGTATCAATTATCTCTTGGCCAATTGCTTCCCCAGCAACAGCGCCAGAAAAGCTTGTTGGCGTCTCTTAGCCTTTACAGGTTTTACTCCGCAAGCGCACGGAGACCGCTATCCGTGAATAACTAAGAAACTCAATTAACCAGCCAGGGTCTTGCGTCGAGCGAAATTCTAGAGTCTCAAGGATACCAGGGGTAGATAGTTGGTCCCAAAGGAGAGTCTAGCTAACACATACGGGCCTCCCGAACAACGGGCCTGGACTACATAGGCACACCACACGCTGTCACCAAGTAGGGCTACCAAGCAAAGCTGCGTGGAAAGGATGGCACGCTATAAACGTGTTCAAGCGGGGATTGAACAATGATATATCGTCCTTGATCAGTGGAGAGGATCTAGCCAGAGCCTAGCGTATAAGTCTAGGGTTGAGTTATAGCACCGGCAAGAGTAACAATAATTGAATAACAAAGTTAAACATAACCTGTGCCTAGCAAATGTGCAAAAGAAAGGTACACCACACTCGTAGGAGATACACTTAGAGTAAAATATAACTAAAATTATATTGAAGGTAATCTGAATCCAAAAGATACAAGAGTTTTACCACAGACTCGAAGATAACTCCGGAGACTCCGAGGCAAAGCTCGACTCAACTCTAACTCCCAGGACTATCCTAACTACTAAGAGAACAGTGTAGCACTCTAAGATAGAACTTGAACTCAACTCTACACCTCTACAAATGAGCTCTCGGGGTCCATTTATAGCCTAGAAAGTGAGGGGGGTATTTGTAGGTGTTCTAGGTCGGTTAAGGGGGTAGGTCGGTCGCCGGACGGCCACCCTACATGGTCGGGCAGCCACTTGATGCACCGACTTCAAAGATCCAACGCTTGATATTGCTCCCCTAGGTCGGTTGGCAGTTGAGGTGGTTAGTTGCACGTGAAAAATGCGCCGAGGAGTGGTCGGGCGGCCATGGCACATGGTCGGGCGACCATGGCACATGGTCGGGCGGCCACATGTCTACCCCCGATATGTTGCATGTTGCTTCCCTCAGATCCTTGACATCACCAATCCTTATCCCAATGACTTGTGATCCTTGGATACATTGGATGCTCTCTTGTATGGTCATATCTTCACCATTCTGTGTTTGTTTGGCACCGGATCGATGACATGGCAAACGAAGTGGTCAATTGACCATTCCACGTGGTCGTGGACCCGAATCCACCATGGAGGGTGGTCGGGCGGCCACCACATATGGTTAGCCGGCCATGGCCTGTCGACCATTGTTGCCCATCTTTGGAATTTGGTGTGTTTCCAACCTTTTTGAGTGATTTTTGGTACCTGCATCCAAATATTCATGTACATCTTGTGGAACTCATTAGTAGCAAGGGTTAGTCCATATATTTCACAAGTTTAGCTTCATTTGGTAGACAATTGACAGTTGAAATCGTGAGATTACGACCGTCAACAAGCAGTTGGACCGGAACAGAGATAGGAAGAGAGAAAGGGACTGAGAAAGGTTGAGGAGGGATGTAGTAGCTCGGGCGTCGTACGTTGACCTAGAGCAGGAGGGGCGGAACGAGGAAGAAGAGTTTGAGGCTGCCATACGGCAGTCACGGCAGGAGTATGAATTTATGCAGCAAGCTGGTCCACGATATGAGAGGGGTGGTGGATCTGGATCTGCCAGTCGTGTTGGAGGTAGTGGTGTTCGAGGGAGTGGTGGACTGCTGCCTTCGATGTTCACTAGGAGCCAGTCACATGTGCCTGAGAGGGTTAAGGACTACCACCTAGGTTTGAGCTCAGCTCCACGACAGCAAAGGATTGATACTGGTCCATGGACTGTGAAGCGAAGGACATCGAGAGAGCTTCTCGGGAGGGCATGGGCAAAGGCATGCCATGCTGTAGGTATAGGTATTCCTGGGCGAAAACTTGATGACCCATTCTTCAAGGCTGCCATCGTCATGACTCAGAAACAAGGTAACTGCCTTTATTTTGAGTTACATGGTTTTCTTTCCATCGTTGTGATCTCAATACTTCATCTTTCCGTGACTGTAGGTGTTGGCATCTGAATACCAATAGGAAGGGAGATTGATGGCAAATATTTGGATGAGAATGTGAAGGAGATAAAGAAGGAGATAGAGAAGTGGAAGGGCGAGTGGGATGAATGTGGTGTGACCATTTTGTGTGATTCCTGGACCAAGCCTATGCGGAACTCGGTTATCAATTTCTTGGTCTATAGCGGTGGCACGATGTATTTCTGGAAGTCGATCGATGAGTCCGGCGAAATACAAGACCATTATTTCTTATTGAAGGTAACTCTTCCTTCATGCACTCAACCCTAATGACCATAGGCATCATACTGAACCCTAATGTCACGTTGTCATTGTTGTGCAGGAGATCAAAGCAGTGGTGGTTGATGTGGGTATTGACAATGTTGTTCAGGTCATGACAGACAATGGCTCAAACTATAAAAAGGCGTGCACCGTCCTCACTGATGAGTACCCTCACATCGCATGGCAGCCTTGCCTTGCCCACACCATAAACCTCATGCTCAAGGACATTAGGAAGTGGCCGGAGCACAATGCATGCATTGAAGGCGCGCAGCGAATTTGTAGCTGGCTGTACAACTCCAACAGTCTACATAGCATGATGAGGTTAGCTATTGGTGGGGAGTTGGTGAAATGGAATGCAACAAGATTCGGCACCAACTACATGTTCCTTGATAGCATGATGAAGAAGAAAGACCAGTTCATGGAATGGTTGATCTCAGCTGAATTCAGAAACTCTCGCCACTTCAGGACGGAGAATGGAAGGTACGCTTTTGATTGCATGACCAATCTTGAGTGGTGGGATAACATGGAACATGTCCTTGCGGAGGTTGAGCCTCTCTACATGTTTTTGAGATTTGCTGACCAGGACAAAATTCCCAATTTGGGTGAGGTCCTAATGGAGTATCAAAATATGAGGCACACATATAGCAGCAAGTTCACTCATGACGAGGCCCGCTTTAGTAGGATCATGCATGTGATTGATTCAAGGATGGTCACTGTCATGGCAGGCACCTATGTGCAGACAGCTTGTGCCCTTAACCCTTATGTTCACTACACTATAGGCACAACACACAATGTCATGCTACATATGCGCAAGGGGCTTGAGAGAATGTTGGACACCGATAGTGCGGCAATTGCACTGCAGAAGTTTGAGGCATTCAGGAGAAAGCTAGGTGAGTTTTCTACTGATATGGCTAGGCGACTGGCCATTGACCGTAACACTCGGCCTGCTAGCTGGTGGTCTATGTTTGGGTCAGATACACCAACATTGACGAAGGTAGCCCGACGCTTGTTGTTACAGTGTTTATCATCTAGTGGGTGTGAAAGGAACTAGAGCACATTTGCATACATCCACACCAAACTGCGCAACAGGTTGAGCCATAAAAAACTCCATAATTTGGTCTTTGTGAACTACAACCTCCGCCTTCGTCTGGACCGTGCTTCCAAAGGGGCCGAGACCTGTGATTATGATCCAGTTAGCAGTTTCATAGACCTATCATTGTACCGGCACCAATCAACAATTCAAGAATGGATGGAGCAATCAAGGTCCAATGGAGCCCCAGCTTTTGATGAAGACTCAGAGTTCAATGACAGTCCATTGCCGAGCCAAATGTTCACCGACATAGGATGTACTCATGGTGACCGGGAAGATGTGGATGCATGGGCCGAAAAAGCAGTTGGAGACACACATCTAGGAAAAAGAAAGACTAAGATTGGTCCGAAATAGAGAAAAGGGAAGAGAACGAAAACCTATGATGAGGAGGACATTGGTAGTGAGGATACCACACCTGAGGCTACTAACGGTGGTGGTGATGATGATGGTGATGATGGTAGTGATGGTGATGATGATGGTGGTAGCAGTGATGGCAACGACGGTGATGGTGGAGGCGGTGGGGGTGGTGGACAGGTTGGTGGTTCCGGTTACCAAGGTCCTACCCTAATATTCACTGGTGAGGAAAACTTCACTCATGCCACACAAGATACAGATCATGGAGCACCCACATCGCAACGACAGACGAGGTCCGCACGTGCTCGACAGGCCCCCTTGCATACCATGATGATAGCTCCACCTCGAGCTCCAGTGGTCAGTACTGTCCCTATAGTACTTCTCCTCAGGGCGGGTTTCTGTGGCCACCACCAAGGACTGTGCCCTCGGTCGTTCCGCAGGCATTACATGCATTGCCTTATTTGCAATATCACGGCTACCTATCATATGGAGCTCCACCACCATATTATCAAGGACAAGGACCTACCTACGTATATTTTTCACAACCAGGTGAGCCGTATGAGGGACCATCGGGAAATAGATATGAGGAGTGAAGAATGCAGATACTCAGGTACTCAACCTACCAATAGTATTTATCTCTATATTTTGCTTTGTCTCTTTAATTCATTCATTTCATACAAATTGCAATGCAGGACTGTGCTTTTGCTTGATGGATTCAGGATGGACAACGCATCGCGTTGTATTCTTACGAGCGCTTCAAGCTATTATCGATGCATTGTATTATATTAATTAGACTATGGACTTTAGACTTTGGACTTTAGACTAATTGTAATAATTCTAATAGACTTTGAACTTTGGACTAAGTAGGTGTGGACTTTGAACATGAATTATGTGTTTAATGTTGTATTTCTCATTGGTTTGCGGAGTTACATATATGTTATGTGTTCTAAACTGTCAATATGCACACAATTAGAAGAAACTCTGCTAAAATTTACAATTTTTCCATACGCACATACATTCCCCACCATTTTCCCACCATTTACAGTATTTTCCGGTGAAAAACATGGATTTTCCGGCGGCAAACACCGAAATCTCGCTGGAAAATTCGGAATTTCATTTTCCCCGGATTTCGCGGAATTCCGACTGAAATTTTGTTTTCGGTGGTCAGCGGGATTTGTCTCCGGACCGGAAATGTAAACCCTGGCTGGGTGGCAGAACAGCACAGTAGAAGACTAAAAAACAAGCTTTTAAGTTAATTAGTCATCTCAATTCTTAAATATAGGACGATTTGGCTGCCAACATTTGTCGTACAAAATTGCGATTTTTGTTACCGGCGGCTACTATTCCGGACGACACATGCACGCGTGCACCGCCAGATCGCGGGCAACTCGGGCATCCTGCTCGGCTACATCGCCGACTTCGCGCTGGCGGGGCTGCCGACGTCGCTCAGCCGGCGCGTCATGATCGGCCTGGGCGCCGTCCCGCCGCTCTTCCTGGCGGCCGCGGCCGTGCTGGCCATGCCGGAGACGCCGCGCTGGCTGGTGCTCCACGGCCGCCCCGACGAGGCGCGGCGCGTGCTGGCGCGCACGGGCACGGCCGGGGACGCGGACCGCCGGCTGCAGGACATCTTGGCCTCCGTCCAGGAGGCCGCGAAGCGGGCCGGCTCCTCGTCGACGGGCGTGTGGCGCGAGATCCTGCTCCGCCCGACGCCGGCCGTGCGGCGCGTGATGCTCGCCATCCTGGGCCTGCAGGTGTTCCATCAGGCGAGCGGCATGGCGGCGCTGGTCCTGTACGCGCCGCGCGTCTTCAGCCGCGCTGGGATCACCTCCGAGCGCGCCGTGCTCGGCGCCACGGTGCTCCTGGGCGCCGCCAAGACGGCCGCCATCGTGGCGCCGCTCTTCCTGGCTGACCGCCTCGGCCGCCGCCCCATGCTGCTGGCCAGCGCGGGCGGCATGGCCTCCAGCCTCCTGGTGCCCGGGCTCTCGATGCGCGCGGACGCGGAGGCGGAGGCCTCGTGGAGGCGCTCTTCGGTAGCGCCGGTGCCGCGCCGTCGGCGCGGTCGTGATGGCCCAGACAAGGAGCAGCGCGCATGTCCACGCGCGAGGACACAAGCATGTAACGTAATGTTGTCTGGGTTGTAAGGCTGGTTAAACGGCAAGGTTAGACCAGGCCTGTGTAATTGTTGCTAGTAGTATTGTGTTGATGTGTAATTTTGTAATCTTGATTGGAAGGATTATTCTTGAAAGTGCATACTTATGTTTAACCCACTTCATCACTTCCTAGTTTCGGACTTCGGAATTTGACACACAATTGTCGATAAACAAAAAAATACATAGAAATGGGGACTTTATTTTAGTACAGACAACGACTATGCCATGTTAGTGGATAATACTCCCAAATACCACAATCAGTAGAAAAATCAGGGGCTACCATATGACGTGTATTTTGTTGGTCATAAACAACTGTGTGTGGGGGATAAATATCCTTTGGTCTCTCGTGCAATGGATTCAGCGCGTGAGCCTAAGGTGCAGAGTAACTTGATGCACAAGACAAGGACTCGACGTATGCGAGGAAGAGTTAACAGGAATCCTAGTAGGAGATGAAGCTAATCCTAATAGGATTAGAACTCCTTGTAACCTTTACCTCCGGATTATATAAGGGGGAGAGGGGCACCCTAGTTGGCGATCAGACTCCCTCAACATCTCTCCACCTCAGTATCTCAACCCATCGCAATCAACCAAACACGCTTTCGAGCAAAGCCCTATCTCTCATTGTAACATTGAAAACTCAAAGCAATACATTTCGCCACAAATAGGACGTAGGGTGTTACGCATCTCGCGGCCTGAACCTGTATAAAGCTCTGTGTCTTGTCGCTTTTCCGGCGAACCATCGAACTACATTAATCTTGCCGACCCTCAAAATCACCTCTTGACCTATCCCGTAATGCACTTCCGATACTAAACCCCGATACTGTGTGTTTTAACAAAAAGAAGAATAGATTTTTCAAAAAAAAAAAACACCAAATGCAACATTGGTTGTCTAGGAGACTAGAAATAGGTTATTCATTTTAAGAATTTCTGCAAAACTTGTGAAAAAAACATATTTGTCGGCTCGGGGACAATCTGCCTGATTACCGAAAAAATCGTGTATTTTAACAAAAAGACACACGCATTTTGGTCCCTCTAATTTTAATCCAATCATGAATACAATAAAAAGAGGGAGATTAGTTGGGGATATTTAATTTTTTGTTACTCTTGTCCATGGCAACGCTCCATTTATCACTCTTCCGGTGTGAAGGCGCGCAGCTAGCGAAGGCACGGCCGGCATGTGGGCGTGCGGACGCAAGAGGGTGCGCGGACAGCGAAGGCGCGGCCGATGGGTGGGCGCACGGACGGCGCCGTGCAGCTGCGGGTGGGCGTGTGCTTTGACGGTGCGGCGAGCAGCTGCAGGCAGGCACGGGGCTGCCACGCAGAGGAGCAGAGGGGTAGAAGTAAAGGGCAGCGAGGTCATTTAACAAGACCTCGCCACGCTGGCAGGCTTAGGTGGCGTGCCACATCAAAAAAATGGCCACGTGGCGTGCCATGTCAGCAAAAAGGGCAAATAGTTAGCAAACTTTCTCTCTTCAATGGTAAATATGTAAAGACGACCGAAAAAATGATAAATGGAGAGTTGTCATCCATAAGAGTGGTAAAAAATTAAATATCCCGATTAGTTGTCATCTGGTTGAATTGGGGTCAAAGGATCTATATGTCTGAGAAGAAGGTGAATTGGATTTCTAATTTCGAAACTTGAAACTTAAAATGTAACGAACAAGTCTCAATTCACCCCTAGTGCTTAGAAAGTGTGGCTAGAGTTCTACGAGGTAAAAAATGATTTCAAACCTAGAGACAATCATATACTGGCTTGCAATTTCTGAAAATTAAAGTGTTGACTTAATTTAAATAACACAAAAATAGAGAAAGGCAACCTAATTTTTTCCCAAGGTATCGGGAAGTCTAGTAGGAACGTGCCGGGGTATGTGACCCAAGAGGGGAGAGGTGAATTGGGTCGGTAATATCACTTCTAAAACCTAGGGCTAGCTAGTGCAGAAGATAAACTTATCGCGTCCTACACATGCTAAATCTAAGATTTATCTATGTGTTCTCTAACTTAACCAAAAAACTTGCAAACTAGAGGCAAACGTAATCAAACTAACTGAAAAAGCAATCAAACTAACTGAAAAAGCTAAAGGCACACAAGAAAGTACATGCGGAAACGTAAATACGGTGAGTAAAGAGGTAAAGACAAGGGGATGCAAACTCCATAAAAGACATGAGGATTTAACGTGATTCAGCACTAATGTCTACGTCCACGGGCTCACCATCAAAGGCAAAATCCGAGTCAGGCTCCAAGTCTCTTCTGATCACATCTTGCGCTCGCCACCAAAGGCTCACGGCAAGCAAAGTCTAAGTGCCACGAAGCCACCAAGGCTTAGCCACCGCCACCACCTCTCTCGATGACATGACATCGGATTATTTACTACGGAGTTTGAAGCATCTCTTCGTCCCCGCACAAGTTGTCACCACCGCTTCACACCAATAAGAAGTGCCTAGCAACAAATACAAGTGGCTTGACCGCAGCCAAGTCTTCTCCAATAGCTCACGCAAGAACTACACTCAAGAAGAGCTTGCAAGCTCACTCTCTCTAAGCTGTTTGGATTATGCATTAAGCTCACTTTTGGTGGTTGCAGTAGTAGATGTTTTTGGAATACTCTTCTGTACTTGATCTAAAATTCAGTGGCTCCAACTACCTTCAAATGGTCGGGTGGGGTGGCTTATATTGCCCCAAACATGAACTAGCCATTGGCCAAAAGGCTGCAAGAAAGTGCATAGGCTAGATAGTCCGGTCTGTTCACTTTGGCATACTTGGGACTGTTTGGTCCGTTGCACTTGCCAAGTAGTCATTGCACTAGCCATTGAACTAGATGTTGTAACGTCCGAAGGTTTCTCCGTCTCACGGACCGTACCATACAATCCACTTTAATCCTCCTCGGCTTCAAACTTCATAGGCTTGGGATACTTTGTCCGATCCTTTGTTCGGTCTCCTAGACCGTACTGTCCAGTCCATTGAAATCCTCTACAGCTTCAATCTTCATACCCTCGGCCATGTTCGGTCTTCTAGACCGTACTATCCGGTGCATTGATCTTGGTCTCTTAAGCTACTGTCTTACCCAAGTTTGTTCGGTCCGTTCATTTCTTAGGGCTTTGGACTGTCCGATCTTCACAATTTGCCAAACTTTCCAATTCTTCACCCTTTCGGGAAAATAGGTCCGAAAGTTTATCCGGTCTCATAGACCGTATTATCCGGTTCAGACAACCCTATGAGGTTTTGGGCCTTGCCTTTGGCTTTTTTTTTTCTTCTTCATCCCTTGAACCCAAACACCTGAGAATATGTATCTAAACAAGTTCATTAGTTCAAGTGATGATTGTCAATCAATCACCAAAACACAACTATAGAAATATAGCACATGAAGCCATTTTCCTTACAAAGTTGCGACTCCCCTTAGTCACTGACGCAAGGGGTTTGCTACCCCTTGATCCGCGCAAGGATCAAGTGGTATATAGTGGGTGTCCTCCGCTCCTTAGTGGTAGGCTTCAAACCAGGTACAATGTCCGTGCAAGAGTCTTTTGTACCTTCTTCTCGCACAATCTTTTAGAAGCTCCCCAAGAGAAATGACTCGCAAGTCGTCTATGTGAGCATAATAACTAAGAGTGACTAGCCTAGGTCTTCAATTGATTGAACTCACACTAGAACTCACTCTAGAGAACCAATCCATTTAGCTCAAGACCCTATAAGCTCACAAATATTTCGATGGATGAAGAATGGTGCCACGGATGACTTTTGGGTGTAGAGTGATTTTTCTAGTTGCCAAATGTATCAAATAATAGCTGGGGGAGCACTTATAAACAGATAATATCCAAAGGATAGAGCTGTTGGCTAGAAAACATGTAGAAAGTAGGCAGAAAGTACATGGACTAGACACTCCGAAGCTGGTCACTTATTTATGCATCAGACATACACTCCGGTTAGTCCGTGGTTTGAAGTTTGGTCAAACTAGTTGTGCACCGCATACATGCCCGGTCACTGTCCGAAGGTGGGAACAGACAATCCGGTTAGTTCATTTGCCTGATGGACATGAAAACATAGGAACTATTGACTGTTTCCGTTAAGTGTCTGGTGTTGAATTGTACCTTAGCTTCCGATAATAGTCTGGGTAGTTGAACTGACTTGGACACATTGTGAAAAATTGCTCCCAAGTAAATTCATCTAGCGATTGTGTGATGACCTTTGATCTAGCAAATAGCGTTCAGTTCAATTGCTACTTTGACTTGATCTATCAATCTATCATGTGATTGTCTGGTTAGTTCATTTGTTTTAGAAGCGGACTGTCTGGTTATCAATGGTCAAATCCCCAACTTCACTATATATGCCAAGTGCATGTCTCTGTCAGATAATTCTAAATAGGATTGGGCAGTCCGGTTAGTTCAAATGTCTTCTGATTTGTAGTTTGTTCAAGTGTTTGGACTTTCATTTGAATTTCAATTGAACTGAGACCTGCACTTATCAATGTTGAACTATTTTAGGGTCTTTTGAGCTATTGTGGATGTTCAACCTTGACTAAAATAAAAAAATTACTATTCATAGTTAAACCACTAGAAATTATAACAAATACAACTAAGTGCCCTTCGTTTTTGGTTATGACACCTAGTACTAGAATCATACTTATTCTTGATAGAAATCCATGAATTCATCGGACGTCCAAGAATAACTAATGAGCACATAAGTAGATTGTCCTTCAAAGCATGAACTCATTAATTATATAATTAGGGCTGTCATTAATCATTGACATCGCTACCATATGGGCTATGTTTCTTGCCATCTGCCCCTTATCGGTGATTGATCACAGCATAAGAGTAGAGCATAACATGTGAAGAACTTAAATGCAATTGCTCAAAGTACATAAATAGTAAGTAGTAACACATATTAAGCGCAAAATGAGTGAGAATATAAAAGAGATGCATAACACAAAATATCACAAAAGCAAAAGATCCAAATGAAGCATCGATGCATCAACATCCATCACATGAGCCAAATATATAGTACTCGATGTTCAAAATATGATATGTCCAAAATATCTCACTCCCCCTAGCTCTAGACGGCCCCTTGAGTCTCTTCCTGTTTTGCATAAAAACCAAATAGAAGGACCTAGATGCCTGGCTCAGTGGTGAATTGCTCGGTGGTGTCGTCATCGTTCGACATGGAGATGTCATCAACCGCAGTTAGAGGGTTCGGCTGAGTGTCGAGAGCTGCTGAAGATGAAGGCACTGTTCTAGTTCTTAGTAGAAGATCGGTGCAAGAGTTTTGATATGAGATAAATGACCTATGACTTGGCAGGTCTTGTGCCCAACGAGATAATTATATTGGACCCTTTCGAAACCTTTTGGAGGAAGAAGGGCCAACACCCTGTTTCGCCGTTGCCATAGCCAAGAGGCGGAGTTAGGAATTTGACATGGAGGGCAGCTGTCGGTAACAACATAGATCATATTTGTGCAATTGATTGTTTGTAAGACCTGGTATTAAAGGCGCTGCTACTCAATTCAGCATACCACCACCAAGCTTGAGCTCACTGACGCCTAATCAAGTTCCCCGTCACCAAAATCAAACTCCCTCCCCACTGCTGAGCTAGAGCTTCACTTACGCAGCCCAAAATGGATCGATGGTGGATCCAGACCACTTCATGGGTCGAAGGTACGATGTTGGTAGTGTCTGTGCCACTGCTTTAATCAATGACACATCCTTTGCACCCTTTTCACATAAATTTCCCTGAGTACGCATATATGCATTTGTTTAGTCTTTCCTTTGTCAGGTGGAATTGGACACCCTTCATTTTCCCATTTATTAGGGGTCGGGACGACCCAAAATATTTGGCCTCCAATTAAGGCCATCGGCTAGCTGCACTGCCAGAACCCCCTTTGGTTCTGCTCATTTGGAGTGCCGTTAAACATGCACGATGGAACATTTTGTCAGATTCACCAGCTGACCGGTACATTGCTCATATTTGTCCACTATCTCCTTGACCATCATCGGTTGCTCAGGTACTGCCTTAAAAAGACAGCAGCGTGTAAACTTTCAGTCCCTGTGTAAACTTTCAGCTCCTGCAGACTGCAGTCCTCTATTCTCCACATTCCTGCGAATCAACTCAGACAACCGTTCAATAATGAACAGAAAAAATAAGCGAGACTGTGCATTGGCGTGCGGAAAACAGATAGTGTGATATGTAGACTGCAGGCTATTTTGGTTTGGCGACCAGTGAAGTTTCTTGGCCCATGCAGCTCAGCAGGGCCGTTGATTTCTAGTGCCTGCGGCTGGATTGAGATGCTCGGGCGAGTGTCCCCTAGGGCCTAGGCCAGGGCGTCAACCAATCTATAGCTAGCCATAAGACTATAGCCTCTGCCTAGGTGTGTGCTTAGGATAAAACTAACGCCTCTTTTATCCTTCTATCTTCTATTACTATTTCAATTACCTTTTTCTCTGTCTACGGTGTCCTGATAAATTTTTTGGGAGACTTTGGAGAAGACGTTAGTTTTAGCCTTTCTCCCAGGCACACCGGTAGTTGGGCTAAGCGAGACTGGGCATTGGCGTGCTCTAGACATTCAGCCACGCTCAGGTAGCCCCTTGTGCGCCCTGCAGGTGGCGAAGCTGGCTCTACGTACTCTGATACATGTGTGGACGTGCGACGATGCGGGTACATGGGTCGGTAGACAGGTGATGCAGTGACAAAATGCGGTTGTCTAAATCGGAATGTTGGCGGTGGGACTTGGAGGCAAGACCGGGGCTAGGCTATCCACTTTTTTATCTACTATTCTAATTATTCTTTTCGGCAATTACTATGGTACACTGAAAGAACTATAGACCGTTCATTTTAGTAGATCTCGATAGCTAAAACAAAATATTAGAGATAATACTTAAAATATTAATATATATTTATTTAATTTAAATATCGAGAACTAGATAAGTACTAATAATAACTAACTGCCTTCGCGATCTGGCTACATGCTGCGTAAATCTCGCGATCCGCAGCCTGCTGCGTACGTTGTGCTTGTGTCAACGTGACAGCTCTTTTTTAGTTCGGATGAATGACATGGCGACTGCTTTGTTGAACGAACGTGACTAGCTAGTACTGTATGTATAGCATTTGCTTAGCAACATGTTGAATAAACCTGACGCGACTTGTGTTTGTAGTAGTGGTAGTTTTTCTGTTAACAGCCCGTTGAATGGACGTACCTTTATATATCTAATGTTCATTTATGTCCAAACAAGTTTTGTAGTAGTGGTAGTTTTTTGGGCGGCCATCTCTCGAGAGTTTCCGTGGAACCGGCGTTCTCGCGACGCGAGGATTGCGCAAGCTGCGGAGTTGTAGGAAAGTGGAGTAAGATTTTTTTTCTATTTTATTTTTCCCCATTTAATTTATTAAGTATTTTTTTTATTAATTCAATGGTCCAGATCTATTTGAAGTCTTACCTCTCAGGCCTCTCCCTCTCTCTCTGAACGGTGTCGCCTGCTACAGTGTCGTTTTATACTGTACCCGACCTGCTGGACTCAGTCTAAGTGGATAGAATTTGGTAAGCAGGATAAGTGTTTTCTTAGAATTGCACTTTCTATATCTGTTTTTTATGCTATACTTATTCATCATTTCTGTAAAAACGTCATAGTTTCTTCACGCCTACACAACCTATGTGAGCAATTGGGCAGCATAACATAGTATCCAACTGTGGTGGATGCACTGTTCGGCCAGCATCAGGTACGACTGAGTGAAGAGGAAGGATGGCGCGTGGCGATGTCATTATGATGGTGAGCACATCGATGGCCTGGCGAGTGGCGAAACTTGAGGTTGTGGCCACGCAAGGTGTTGATGGCGAGCGCATAGTTGGAGACGGCGTCATAGTGGGTGTCGGAGAGGGACTTCGTGCTACCGCAGCATTCGGCATTTCGGCTACAATGAGATCGCCCTGGGATAGGGTGTGAAACTCCTGTTGTGCGAAGATGGCACCAGTGATGCCGGACCAGACGCAATATGCATTGATGCGCGCGCGGCTGGAATACAGCAACAGCATCCATGGCCACCTATGGTGACTGTCACGTAGAGATATGAGAGCATCATGCACACATCGATCTGCATCCAGTTGGGGTCATGGCACATGAGAGCGGTGTTAAGAGTTCCTTCGATGTGGCTTGAGAAGAGCACTGTTGGGAATTGGCAGCTAGGGTCCATGACTCCATGTTGAGGATGACAGAGAGCAATGGTGGCGGCGCACCGGGAGAGACAAGTGCAAACAGTTTCGTGCTGGCCATGGGTGAAGAAAGCAGCGGAAGAAAGCTTGATGAATCGTAACGATGCCTGATACGATATCAGAACGAGTATGACGAATCGATAGATATGCCCAGCGTGTGTAACTACTGAGCTATAGAATCTCAGCTGAGGGGATTACAGAAAGACCCGGTACAGGCTACCGGTCATGAATTGATTCTGGTTTGCTTACAATATAGAAGTTTGAAAATTTAAGTTCGTTCAAACAAGAATAAACCAATGCAAATTTGTTTCGAGGACATGGCTATAGAGTAAATTTAATTCCTACAGATTTCTGGCAGATTTATCGAAATGTTGTGAACAATAGCTGTGCTCTAGAAGATGCATGGGGACTTTGGAAACCGCCGGCGCACCTCACCATGCCACACGGGCACTGGCGGCGGCCACAGCCTTCGTCCGCTTGGGCTTCCTCGCTGCCATCTCCAGGGAGAGCTGCTTCGCCAGGTTGGCGAGCGCTTCCGCATTGGTCCTCTCTTCCACCTCCTCGTACTTCCCTGTCTCGACGTTGACCCTCGACACCCGCTGCTCTAGCATGCGGTTGCCGATACCGATCAGGTTGTCCATGTTCTCCGGCGTCGCCACGTCGAGCGCTGCAGCATCGCCGCGGAGGTTGTTGTCCTGGATCCGGAGGTACTTCCTCTCGCTGTGAAGCAGCTGGAACTTGACGGCGACGTGGATGTCGACGAGGTCGGAGCTGGCGGCCATGAAGATGTCGATGAGGGGCGCCCTGCCCTGGTGGCGCAGCCACCCTGTGATGCCCCACCGGGAGCACATCTCTGCGGTGTACAGATGCCCCTCGTCACACCTCGAGCCGGTGCCGATGGACAGCACCAGGAATCGGCCGCAGTCGTCCTCCGCCGGATCCTTGAGAAGGTATGGCGCATCCTTTTCCTTGGCCATCATCTCCTCCGTGATACTCGTCATGGCAACCATGGTCTGCAAAAAAACCACACATGTCTGGATCATATACTTCGTACTGTGATGATCACGTATGTACGCACTCATGATATATATGCTGTGTACACACTGGATTGTTGGCAGCGACACCGCCGTCGATGAGGTTGTACTCGCGCTCGGCTCCATTGGCATCATCGTGGGTCCAGAAGCGGTGCGCCGGGAGGTAGGTTGGAGCCGCCGACGTGCCGATGCAGACGTCAGATAGAAGTGCATTCTTCCAAGAGGTGGTCTTGGCCTACGGAAAACAAACCAAGGCATCAAATCGCTATATTTTTTAACTCATCAAACCGTATATATATGGTTGGCCACATACGTGACAATTTATAGGCTCCACGCTAATGATTTCGAGATGCACTCAGAGATAAAACATATAGACCATTTATATATAAAATAATTGTTAAGAAGAGACTATCACAAACAGATAAAGATTTCAAAAAATATTTATATGAGTAGAATGTTAGTAGATGAACAAATGAGAGAGGAGGGAACAAAGACAATATTTTTTATTAACTATGGCCTTGAGTCTATCAATTAATTTCTAATGCCTATGTTTCTGAATAGAATTACTAGCCCATGCAAACACACACGTAGGGATACCAAAGCACATGAAGATCTATTATATTGAAGGCATGTTGCGAGCTATATGGTTGATTCCTAACAGGGTGAAGGGGTGAATTGGGTCACTAATCCTGGCTCCGGGCGAATGGGTAAGTAGAGAAATGCATTAGATAAATCTTAGAGTTAGTCAAAATGATGGGGATTCTGACCTAACAGGGTCTACAAGGATAGGAAGGTCTGATTCCTTAAGGTTGGACTAACCGTTCGACCAATTCTCCCGAAGGGGCTGAGAGAGATGGACTCCTGGTGAAATATGAGGACCAGAAGGTCCAATCCTTGAAAAATGAATGAGCAGACCTTTCCACCCGGCAGCAGGGAGCGCGCCAATAGATACCTGAAGGTCTAATCCTAAGGTCGGACCATTTTGGTATAAGGTTTGGAAATCAATGCAATGGAAGAAATACAATGGACTGGAAGGTCCGACCCCAACAGGTCGGACTTCCTTGGAGCGATGTCTAGTTTAATGGCTAGTTGCCAAGTACAAAAAACCGGAAGGTTTGATGTACGTCAAAAAGTGTGGGTCGGAATTTCTGGTCCATACACCCCACCAGGCCATTTGAAGGATGTTAGAGCTATTGAATTGAAGACCACAATAAATGTAGAGGAGCATTCCAATTATATTATCTACTTCAACCACCGTAAGTGCTTTATCCAAGCCAGATTAAAGCTTTGAGAGATTGAGCTTGCAAGCTCTTTTTTAACTGTAGCTTCTGCATGAGCTATCGGGAAGACTTGGGCAGCCACGTTATTTTGCCGTGGAAATCCGACAGGGTGGACGCCGTAACGCAGAAACACGCGGAACCAAACATCTTTTGGCCGGCATCAAGTGCTAATTTGCGTAGGCATGCCACAACCTAGCATGACCTTGCAACTTGGGAGGTTGTTGACTCAATCACTATTGGCTGTTCTACAAGCAGACAACAGTAGTAGTTAAATATATCTTAGCCGATCTAGCGATCAGCTTCACACCATGCCAACCAGCTATTGAGCAGTCGATTGCACAGGGGCATGCGATGCTTGCCTTGTGGCAATGCGATAGAGATAAATAACTCCTTGTTTGTTGAGTGGTGGTGGCAATGCGATGACAATGTGAGGCTTTTGGTGAGTGGTGGAACCTTCCTTGTTTAGTGAGAAGATACTTGGTAGTCGAGCACATATCCTCAGCTGAGCGCAGCATGGACCAGGGAGGCAATTTGCCTACAGTTGGCACCAAATAATCCTTTTGTTTGTGAGTATTCTCTTTGTCATAATCTTTATTTACCACATTTATGCTTTTGTGATTGTATCACTTTACCATCCCTATAATAACTTCATAGGATTCACTAGAGGCTAAGAAGAAGGTAATGCTAAACATGTAACCTATGTTAACAGACAACATCAATTTGGACCACTCTTGGGAATAATCACTTTCATAGGTAGGCCACGTAAGAACCGCCTCTAGAAGTGATGATTTCTAATGGCAGGTAGTAATGTGATCCCTCCCTTGGAATAAGTTTTTTTAGAGGTGGACCATATAAGCAACTACCGCTAGAATTTGTGATTTCTAAAGGCAAGCATTGATATGATATCCTTCATTAGAAATCAGCTCATTTTCCCATACGAGAAACAACCTCTAGAATTGGTGATTTGTGAATGCCAATGCGCGCTTATGCAGTCCGTCTCTAGAAATAATCCCATTTGCGTTTTTAGGTTAAAAATCATAATATTTCTATATAAAAGGTGATGAGAAGAAACTTTTAATTTATACGAAAAACATTTGATATGATCTTATGTTTATAAATGTCTAAATAGGCCGCATGGAACGGCCCATTTAGATTGTGCCAAACTCGAGACGAGGCAAATGGGCCAAATGGTGTTTGGTGGACGAGGTATGAATTGATCAATAATACTCTTTTTGTTTCAATTTGTAGGCCGTTTGATTTGCTCGTTTTATTCAAAAAAATTTATAATTATCATTTGTTCTCATTATGATTTAGTTTAGCATATAATATATTTTAACTATGAATTAATTTTTTCTACATTTTTACAAATACTTTGAATAAGATGAGCCGACCAAATTTAGTGTCAAAAAAATCAAACGACATATAAATTAAGACGAAGAAAGAATAAAAAATTATAGGCGCTACGGCCTGGCAAGGCCGCTTGAGTCACATTCCTGCTCCTAGCCAGGCATTAGTTCTTCGACATAATTGTATATATTATCTTTACCTAATAATAATATAATAAAAATGAAAGACAGATTGATTTTGACACTAGGGTTCTGTTTATCTGAAATTTAATTTATTCGTGAATCAGATTCGGACGGTAAGAGCCCACATGAAAATAGATGCCCAGGTCGCATATGGACTCCGTTTTCGACGTTCCATATATTGATGAAAAGCTAAAATGATAACCTTCCAACCCAATTGAAAAACTATAAAATTCGCTCTTCGTCAACGGCGAAACAATATGATGTGTAATTTCTTCGCGAGCCCAATTGACGGCTGGAGTAGTCCATACGAAAACGGATGCCTAGGTCGTATACGGATTCCGTTTTCGACGTTATATATATTGATGGAAATCTAAAATGACAAACTTTCAAACCCAATTGACACCACTCTAAAATTTGCTTGGAATTAACGCGAATCGTCAAATAAATATGACCTAGAAATTATTCGCGAGCTTGATTCGGACGGTAGAAGCAGCCTACGCGAATACGGACGCCCAGTTCGCCTCATTCTATGTATTGCCGGAAAGCTAAAAAATAATCTTTGTAACCCAACTGACACTATCCTAAATTTCACTTGCAGACAACTGAAAAATTCGAAACAATGGGACATGAAATTTATTCATGGGGCCTATTCTTATATGTATTGAATTGATCTATATGTGTTTAAAAAAATTTTCTTCCGTTGCAACGCATGTGCATTTTGCTAGTAACTAGTAAAAATACACGTGCGGGACGCGCATACATTTTTTAAATATGTATTAAGTTATTATTTACTTAATTTTGTTTTGAAAGTGTTTTGTTTAAGAAAATTAGTTTTTGTTCTATTAATTGTTTTGAATGATTTTAGAGTCAATAAGCAAACTTTTGATTATTAAATTTATTTTGTATTTGTTTAATTAAAGTTGAAGCATTAAGAATTTACTTATAATTTTATATGATTTCTAAATCATGTTTGTTTAGTTTTTCGGATTTGTAAAAAGTCACGCGTTCACAAAAACCTAACGTGAAATATATCAATTTACATAGGAAACATGCATTTAAATTAGGTTTAAACCATTATTAAATAGTGGATTAATTCATAATAGTCATTAAGCCAACAAACTTGTATTGAATAAATGCTTTGATTTTATTCGAAAGTTGAAACAATATGAAGTATAAAATAAAAAAGATCAAAGTTATTTCGTTGTTGCAGCCCAAATTTTCTTATCCTGAGCTGGGGCCACAACAACCGGCCCAACCCCCAACACCTCCCCCTGACGACATTGCATCGGATGGCTCCCACCGAACAAAATCAAATAGTCTAAATTCATCATTGGACAAAAACGGAACTACATCATATCTAATCATGGATCATCATTAAAATTTAACGTTGGTTAAAAAATAACGCCAATATTATATAAAATCTAGTAACATACAATTCTCTAATAATTATTCATCATTGGTTTTAAATTTATTCAGAGAAAACACATATGTCATAAACTTTGTATCTAATTCTTAGCTCCAAGACATGTGAATCTAATCATTTCTTAAATGCATATATACATAAAACACATACACATATATTATGAAAAAACTGATAAAAACGAAATGGTGTTCACTGTTCAATCTAGCCGAGATGGCCCAAAACGGCCCACTCGGCGCAGGTTGCCCCGCGGCCGTAGCAACCTGGGCCTAGGCCACGCATTTGGCCCAGCCCGTCTACGCTCGTGCACGGCCGCCCGCCTCCATCCTAGCTATCGAGTGGAATCCGACGGTTGGCGTTCATCTGGACAGGGTATACCCAGAAAAAACGGGCAAGGGAAACCCTAGCCCATGTCCTTCTTTCCCCCACCACATCGTGCATTCTCTGACGTTATCCCCACCTCTGGTGTAAAGAGCGAAGCGGCCGCGGCCGCCGCCCGTGCTCGTCGGAGGACGAGTCCCCCCGAGGGTGAGCGCGCCGCCATCGAGCGGCCCCACGGCGGTGCCCTCACAAGCCTACGCCACCAGTCCAGCCTGGCGCCGCCTGCCCCCTCTTCCTCTTTCCCGCTCGTCGATGTCGGATCCGGCAGCTACCTCCTTCTCCCCACCGCGTCGACGTCGAATCCGGCCAGATCCGCCCGGTCACCGCCTCGAGCTTGGGCCGAAGCTCCGCTTCTCCGCCTCCTGTACTGCCGTGGTGCCGTACCCCCTCCAGTCACGGCTGCCGCGCCGGTCCTCCTCCTCCTCCACGATGCAGCTCGGGGAGCCAACGGCGAGAGCCGCCTGGGTCTCCATCGCCTAGTGCGCGCAGCTAGCGGCACCCTGGCCACCCCCTCCGCTGTCTCACTTGCCGACCCTCACACCGATCCATCACCAGATCGTCGGTAGCTTCCTCTTTCCACCAGAGATTTCTTGGCCTTCGTGTTTGTGTTTGGTCGCTGAATTCGTTGGATACTTTGATGCTTTTGTACAGACATATTCGAAGTTCGGAGAGGATATGGCACTATATTTTTTGATTTGATGATTTTGTGATGTATTTTTTTTCATGATTTTGGGCCTTAATGGACCTAAATCATTAAGATTATTGGGCTCATGGGATAGGATTGGGGATCGGAACATAGAGAAGAAGGCCGGCGCTGCGGGCGTGTGGCCAGGTCGCTTGGGAGTCTGAAACTTGGGTACACAAAGGCTCGGTGAGAAAAAACCGATGGCTAGTTACAACGACGAACGAAAAAGTACCGCAGGAACGGCGTTCTGTTCGTGTAACCCTGGGATAATCAAAATTTGTGGGGCCACCCAAAAACTACCATTGAATCATATAGATCTACGGTGGATAACACAAGTGGGTAGAGAAGATTAAGGTAAAAAACGTTTAATTTAAACTCACACTGTACCTAATATCAAAACAAATAAAGTTTCCCAATCCGTCATGGATCCCACCTGGCGTCTCCGCGTCGTAGATCCTTCGAACCTGATCTCTTCGGACTCGCGCCCCGCGCCGGCCGCCTACCTCACCGATCCCCTTCCGACTCAAATTCCCTCACAATTCTACCTCCTACACCGTGAGTGTTTAGGTCCGTTAAGGCCCAAAATCATGAAAAAGATACGTCACGAAATCATTGAATCAAAAATTATAGTGCAAAATCGACTCTGAACTTCGATCGAATATGCCTGCACACAAGTATCCAACGAGTTCACAGACAAACACAAACACGAACACCAAGAAATCTTCCTAGATGGAGGAGACGCCGCGAGCCCACAATGGCAGAGGGGACCAGATGGAGAGGGCGGAGAGAGAGGGAGCATCCGGCGATGCTGGCCGGACCGGCGGAGAAAGGGAGCGGCGGATCCATGAGGGACAGGCAAGCGATGGTGGCCCTTGCGCTCCTCGCCGCGGTGGAGGCGATGGTGGCTCTGGTGGATCTCGCGTCGGCTCCTGTGGAGGCAGTGGCGGGCGCAGAGGAGAGAAGAGGATGACCGGAGAAAGAGAGGCCGGGGAAGCGAGGAGGCCATCTCCACCGGCGCCGAGTGCGGCGCTGCCGGCCTCCTTCCCACGAGACGAAGCGAAGAAGCAGGTTAGGTTGTGCGAGAGAGAAAAGTGACTCGCGTATCGGACGTGAGACTGTCTCAATTGTATTTGATACTCCACCCAGTCCACCGCTCGCTGCCTCGCTCTCTCTGCAGGTGGAGGCAGGAAAACACGAGATGTGTTGGGCATCTCTGATTATCTTTTTCACACACAAAGTTTTGTGCCTCACAACAGTACTCTCTCCGTCCCATAAAATAAAACATGTATTAACTTGAAAGATCAACATTTTAGATTTTTAACTAATAATTATGTAATATGTAATAAATTTATATTTATTGATGATCTATTTTAAAATAAATAATTTGTCAAAATTCCATTTAAAGTATCAAAATTTATATGCTTATGCTATAGGATGGAAGAAGTATAATGGATGTCGTTGCCTTAACCTGATGCTAAATAATAATATAGCCATTTTCATCCTTAATAAGGATTACGATGTTAGAATACACCGAGAGAAATAAAAAAAAAACTAGATACAAGTATCTTAATTGTGTTTAAAAAAACACATGGTTACGACAATATATGTTAACTAAATGATGATTGATTAGATGGTTATAAATGTATGAGTAAAATTCTGTTCCGTAGCAACAGACATTTTTGCTAGTTAGGACAGATATAAGAAAAGCCCACTTGGCCTTCTATGCTTATACTTAGGTGCAAAATAAATAATAACAGTAGCTCGATTTATAGCTGAAGACTGAAGGCTCAACGCATACGTAGTTACGTACCTCGTGCGTGGAGAAGATGACGGGCTGCAGCAGCTTGACATCGAAGGCTGGGATGACAATGTTGGTGAGCGTGTCGCACATCCTCGTCTCGCCAAGAACTTGCCCGGCCATGGCGCGGAGGTGCTCGCCGTCGTACTTGGGGCCCCACAGCGCGGCGAATGCAGCGGCGAGGCTGCTCTTCTGCGGGAAGATGCGCGGGCCGTGCTCGCGGTAGAAAGGGTTGATGTCCCCGGCGGCGAAGAGGGGGCGCCCGCCCCGCCCCGGCGCGGCCAGCATCGCCGTGATGAACCCGCCGGTGCTGGTCCCAGCGATGTAGTCGAAGTAGTCCGCCAGGCGCGCCCCCGCCCCGTCCAGCTTCTGCAGCTCGGCCTCCAGGAAGGCGAGCACCGTGCCCGGGATGAGGCCTCGGACGCCGCCGCCGTCGATGGTCAGCACGGTCTTCCGGCGGCCGACGGTAGCGCACGTCCCCGCCTCCCCGCTACGGCAAGGGCGGTAGACTGGACGCCTGCGGGACGAGTAACGCCTGCTCTCCGCGAATAATGCCGCCCGTCTGGCCGCCAGTTGCCACGGCCACGACGAGGAGCCGCCGCCGGCGAGCATTCTTGGAAGATCTGATCTTGCGCGGTAACACTTTCGAAGACAAAACATGGCAGGCAGGAGATCGAGTGATGGACGACCGAGGAGACTGCGGGTGTGTTTTCAGTTTAAGTCTACAGACTTCATTTTTCTCCCCTCGATCAGTGTCTTTAGCAAAAGGAGGACGTTACAACATAAAGAATGACGACTTGACCAGAGCAATGGCCAATGGGAGTACAATCTAAGTCTCGCAGCTCGCACCCCTTACCTACTACTACAGTACTAAGCATAATCCAAATTAATAACACCGTACCATGTGGGTGGGTGTGTGGGCCGGGATAGGGGCTATATGTATAAATTCAGCGTCACGACCTTGACCAACGCTTATCACAAACCTACCATTCGCAACTCAACCAAGAAATTGACTCTGCGAAGGTATTATAGTCAACGGAAGGCTCTATGGTTATGTTTGGTAGGATGGTGACAAAGAAGAACCGGTTAACCCATTGAGCCAGGCTAGAACAAGTCCGGAGGATTTGTTTGGTTCACATTGGTCGGACTAAGTACCAAGTGTACAGTGGAAAAATGTGTTTAGTTGTCTTGGCTAAGTTGTTGGCTAGACAAATGTGTCATCCTTCTTGCCTCCTCCTCCCCCTACGCTCTCCCTCACGCTGACACTCCCTCCTGACCCGGTGCTCGCCCCATGCGTCCTTGTTCGCTCTGCCCCGCGCTTGCCAGGCCCAGGCCCCGGCCCAGTCCACCACTGCCGAAGACGAAAAAGCATGTGTTCCCTCCGCGCGTGCCGCGGCGGCCTCCGCTCCATCTCGCCAGCGGCCGGCGGCCTCCACTTCCTCTGCGCTAGCGGCTGGCGCCTGCGGCTTCCTCCACGCGCCCCCCGACGGTCGGTGCTCTCTTCGCGCGATCTAATAGTGGCACGTGCAAAGGCGGATCCGGTGCGACCGGATCTAGAGCTGGCGGCACGCGGAGGAGGTGCAGGCGGTTCATGTGGAGGTGGAAGACCTAGCGGCGCGCGCGGAGGAGGACGAGGAGCCATCGCGGCCGGATCCAAAGCCGGCGGCGCATGGAGGTGGATGAAGGAGGCGAGTGGGGAGTGAGGCGCGTGGAAGAGTAGTGGCGGAGGGTGAAAACTGTAGGGGGGGGGGGCAGTTTCACATATTACAATTGAAGTGTAGCTATTAGCTAATATCGCAATCGACTATATATATTTTGTATAGCTAGTCACACGGTTCCTAACCATGCCAAAGATTGATTGTGAATCTAGCGTACCTAGTAAAAAATCAGCACAAAAGATTGAGTGATTAAAAAACTAACCTGCAGCCAGCTCCTCTAATGCCGTTGCTGGTGATATAGATGTGGCCTGGCCCGTTGGCCGGATGGCCGTATGGCAAACGGCAAGAAGCCTAGCAGAAGCAGGGAGGAGGAGCATCACGGCATCATGGCAGAAGCTAGGAACCTAGGAGGACGGCGAGGGAGCACCTACTTCTGCGACCTGCTGGGTGAGTGGGTGCTGGCTGCTGCATTCGGCAGAGTCCTGGAGATTCAGAATGAAGCTAGAGGTCGCACTGCATGCTGACTAGGCGGATGTCTGCGCCGCCGGACGCCCTGCAGCTGACCAGCCAGAAGCCACGCCGCGAGGCGAGACGCGATGCGTCGCTGCGGCCGCCGGCATTTCCATGCTTTGGCTAGGTTTGCGTCTCATGGACAAGGGGGCCGCGGCCCAGTTCGTCTCCAAGAGGCTCTGCCCTTGTGGAGGAGGATGAGGGAGGCGAGCGGGGAGGGAGACACGCGGAGGCCAGTGGCCAGTGTGTGCCGTCTCGGGCCAGGCCAAGTAGGCGCCCAAGCCCAGCAAAACTATCCGTCGCCGCCGCGACCGAAAGGAGTTGCGTCGCCGAAGGAGTCCCGTGCATGCAGCTGGGCTGATTTTGGCCCACGTTCTTATCAGCCCATATTTGTTTGTTGTCTGTTTACGTTGTAGTGGGAATTTTATTTATTTATTTTTTGCAGAAATAAACAGAGGATTCAAAAAATTGCAAATATATACCAATACCGCCGGACCATCCGGCGGTATTTAAAAAACGCCGCCCTATCCGGCGGTTTAATGACGTGGCATCCTGTCTGCCACCGGTTTTGAACCCCTGTCATCAAACCGCCGGCTAGAGCGGCGAAAAATAAAAATGGTCAGGCCACCCGGCGATATTTAAAAAACGCTGAATGGGCCGGCCTTTTTTAATTCCCCATGGCGGTATTTAGGTCCTGTTAGCGTTTTTTAAATAATGCCTAGCGGTATTTAATCCTTTTGGCGTTTTTTAAATAATACCGGCCCATCCGGCGATTTTTAAATAATGCCGGCCCATCCGGCGTTATTTTGCTCCATGTGCATTTTTAAAAAACAAGAGCATGGTAATTTGTTAAATAACCAATATGAGTATACGGACAAGCAAAATGGCAATTACAAAACTATTTTAATGTGGGCATGGAAACTATTGTAATTTGTACCGATAAATTTGTATTTCTTTATTTTATGACATAAAATATTAGTTTTCTTTTTCTTACTATGGACGACAGACAAAAACAAATTATGAGAGTACACGTTACATTAAATTGAAATCACAGCGTTACATTGAGTACGACATGAACAATTGATGCAGAAGTTAAAATGCAACATAGATTGAACTCGGATACATAATTCTCAATGTTGACAGCGTGGATTAACGACACAAATAAAGTTGGACACACTTGCGATGCATTGTCGTTGTAGCGCGTAACTCGCGCTACACAATTGACTTGCCTTAGGTAATTTAAAATGCTAGAAACGTAATAATAATAGCAAGTTCGTCTAAGCGAATTGGTTCGGATAGTGCTGCGATGGGCCTCCGAGATCATAGTAGCCGTAACCTCCGGATGGTGGAGACTTGGGGGGCATACGCTGCCGCGGGTGGTACGGGCATTTGCAGAAGGGGTCAGGGCACAGGGGATCATCTTCGAGTCCAACCACTATCGCGTTAGCGTCAGCCTCGTTTTCCAAAGAGTTGACGCGACACTCAAGGTCGTGGATCTTGGTCTTTAGGTGGTTGATATAGTCTTTAACGTAGGCATGGTGTGCGGGATCTACCCACTTGGTGAAGCGGCATGCCATGTCAGTGGAATCCTGCAAGCATATATATCTCTTTTTAGAAACAATTTGAGTTATGTCAGAACAAAGTGTAGAGAGTGAGTTTGAGCACACACATAGCCAAAAGGGCATCTGTAGAAGCGACGACCTCCATCGATGAACTCATCGAACACCTGCACAACACAATACTCACCACAATGGCACGTAGGCTATACCTCTGTACGATCATCGTAAGGCCTAAGCTTGCGTTCGCCAACAAAGGCGTCTTGTCCCTCTAGTGGGAAGTCCTCCAGTGGATGTGGAAACATGTCTGGGCCTTGAGGACCTCCCCAGCGGAAGTGGTGGCTACGACGTCCTCCACCCCTCCCTCCTCGGCCTCGGCCACGGCCACGCCCCCTTCCTCCCGGCTCGGCCATTGCTCTATCGCTCTGGTAGTGTGTTGTGTGTGTTCTTTGAAGGTGTGCCGTGTTTTTGTAGTCGAGATGGGGGTTGAGTTGTCTTCTGAAAACGAAAAAGTTGTCAGGTCAAACTGGAAATGGTACTGAAAAGGCTACGCAGGTGTTGTCACGTCGAACGGAAAATGCTACATAGGTGTTGTCACGTCGAACTGAAAAGGCTACATAGGTGTTGTCACGTCGAACTGAAAAGGCTACGAATGTATCTGTAACTGAAAAGGCTACGTCCTGCGCTGTCACGTAAAACTGAAAAGGCTACATAGATATTGTCACATAGAACTGAAAAGGCTACGCATGTACCTGTAACTGAAAAGGCTATGTGATGCGCTGTCACGTCGAACAGAAAAGGCTACGGAGGCATCTGTATCTGAAACGATTGCATACGTGTTGTCACGGCCTACTGCAAAGGTGAAATTGATAAAATACATGCTGACGAAAGTACACTGAACTAATGCAAGTCAACTCTGGAACTATGATCTAGCTACGACCCCTCTTGCTCCTGCGTGCAGCTCTCTGGGCAGCCCAAGTGTGGCGTGACCCGTGACTAAAGGGGTCGGGTGCCTGTCGAGTACGTCGGCCAGGGACTGCATCGTGCGCTGGCGGCTCCTACTGAGTTTCGTGGGGTGGCGCCTCCTGTAGCTGTGAGTAACCAATCTCATCATGTCGCGGCGGCGATGCGAACAAGGACTGCGCCATCTGCTCTGCTGCACCTGGTGGACTGTGTGGAGCGTGGCCGGCTCCGTAGCTGTCGTCAGGGGTCGTGCCAGGTTCATATCCTGCAAATCAATCGTATGGATTAAAATTGTAAAGTAACACTGTAACAGTCATGACGAGTCTGCTGCATGTATGTGAATGTCACTTACCCCACTCAACGTCACGAGTCCGTGATGTCCCTGCAGCGAAGACATCGTGGTGGTAGGTAGGGTGACGAGACGATGACCCAACATGGGTCCCGTACTGCGTACCTGTTGCACGGAACATGCATAAATATTTGGCGAACTCGTGTTTAATAAAATTGACCTGTACAAGAAATACCTGGCTGTGGGTAGGTCATCGGTGGAGTCTGCGCAAACAGTGGTACCGGAGGACGTACCGGAGGGGGTCGTGGCGGGGTCGGGCTAGGGGCAACAAACATCGGCTGCGGTGGTGGATGGCCAACATCGTCGTCATGGCACAACAACGACCTAGTCACTCTTCTGCACAGCTCCGCTATCTTGTCGTACGCCACCTTGTGATCTTGTGGGACCATGGTGAGGGCAGTACGGCTGTACGTCGTGACGTCTGCATGGATCTGCCGGAGCACGTCATGCTGTTTCAAAAAGTTTGCATTAGTTTGCCATGAAGTATGAACTTAGATGTCTTCTAATGCGGAATCGACAATCAGAAAAGAAACTTACAGCTATATACGCCCCCTGGTCTCGCTGTGTAGGGTAACTGTCCGTGACGGACGGTGTGCGGCGGGGCAACTCCTGTGGCATCGATAAGACACGAAGTCGTGTTCATGGGAGGTACCAATGGAGGTAGTGACCCCAGGCTGCATCGTCACGTGGCCTACCCTCCATGACGAGGTCATCCAAGGCCGTGGACCACTTCGCCACGAACTCGGCAAGACATGGTGCCCAGATCTGGCCAACGTTCTGCCCCTGTCTCGTAAACTTGAAAATAAAAATAGTTTTGTCGGTGGACTGAGCATGTGAATTATGTGAAATAAATAACTTTGCGGTAATACACAAGGTCGGCACGAACCGGTGCACGTGTGGCGGTAGTATGCTTTGAGGGACGACCACCTCCTGCCGCAAGCCTAGCTGACGGAGCACGCGGTGGACTGCGTGCTTCTCGATGTAGATGTCGGCGTTCTCCAGTAGTCGGCGTCGCGTACGCACAACGACGACAGCCCGTCAGGTGCACGACTCTCCACTGCCTCGTCAGAGTAGGGCGTCCAACGAACATCGTCGTCATGGAGGACGTCGAACTGGCCTACGAAGTCAGGGTAAGACTTCCTAGTCTGCACGTGAGCGTACGCGAACTGCGAAACCATTCAATTACACCGTTAGTACAGAAAAGTAAAGACACATCCAAATAAGTAAAGGAAGAACAAGCCATGTACTCGTCGGTCGCACCACAGAGAGCCCATTGTAGGGCCGTCTACGTTGTCGCGTATATACGCGTCGTACGGGCTGTGCACGACCGCGGGCCGACCTATCTGAAACCTCTCGTGGGCCCAAAGCTGCAGAAGTAGCGGGCATCCTCCGAAGACGGGCTCCGCTGACGAACTCTTCAAACAACTCGTACACAGTCCCCGGTACGTCGCAGCTAGGACAGCGGACCCCCAGCTGAACTGCGGGATCGACTCTAGTGGGCTGTCGGCGACGTAACGCGCGAAAGACAGTAGGTTCTTGGGCACAAAGTTGCCCGCAGAGCTGCAGAACATCACCCACCCCATCAACCATAGCACGAACGCCTCCAAATGCTGCGCAACCTCGTACTCTGTGGCACCTATTCGAATGTTGCCGGCCTGTAAATAGTTGCACATAAGTAAGAACCATATGATTTTTAACTATGCCAGTTGCGGTCGAATCTACTCACCTTGAACTGAAGAATCCACCACTTGGGCGGTCCGCCCGTGTACGTCGGTGGAAACTCTCTATAGGGCTGTGCGTTGCCGATACGCTCGACGGCACCGAACCGAACGAGCAAGTCCTCACGCCAGCCGGGGCCGACGTCCGTGGGGCCCATGGCATCGCCCCTCAACGGCAACCCAAGCAGGTACGACACGTCCTGCAACGTAAGCGCCATCTCGCCCACGGTGAGGTGCAAAGTGTGTGTCTCCGGTCTCCACCTATCCACCATTGAAGCAAGGAGAGAGAAGTCGTAGCTGAAATGCGGTCCGTCTCCCTCGACCATGCGAGCAAGTGGGAGCAGACCAGAAGCGCGCAGCCTAAAAAAAGCGATGAGCATAGCATTGTATAAATTTCAAAGAGATTGAATATATCTGAACAAGAGAATGAAGCACGTAAAGCGAACCTCGGTAGCCAACGAGGGTCCAACGCCATCGTCTCCATCGGAACACGTGCGCGAAACTGTCCAAGGGAGCTCCCCAATACCGCACTGAAGTACGACCGGTGCTTCTTATCCGTCGCTGCATCGAGCAGGTCGGGGGTCACGTAACCCTGTGGGGCATCCATCCCTACAAAAAGATTGATATCGTTAGTCCACGTTATAAACCAAGTATAAACTAACTAATACATTAACATAAGACTGCATAGAATTCAAAATAACAGCATATAACAGTAACATAACATTGCATACCATTGCATCGAATTCAAAATAATAACAAACTAAATGCCATAATCACGTAATATTATTACAATCCATGATAACAATTCCACGTACACTAAATTACAACTAATATAAGAGTAACGTAGCAGAGAAAAGTTCCAAACATTATGTTATTACAATCCATGACAGTAACGTGGATTCCGGTCACATAGTGTGTTCAGCACAAGTGGCAGGTTGTGGTACGATGCTTCATACGTACCCCATCTCATTTCCAACGTCTCTGTTTTGCCCTATAAGCTTTGCTGTAACTTATTTTGTACTGAAAGTCATCCTCTATGCTATTAATTATTACCTTCGGCTCATATCCAGGATTATTTACTATCTTCGAGTACATATGTTGAGCCACAAAATCAGCTGTCAAGTTACGGTGATGACTCTCAAACTCTTCAAGAACGCATGTATGATGTTCAATTCTTAAAACGGTCCAGAAAATATTATACTTTCTCAAGAAACCATGGATCCTAAAAGGACAATCATCTCGTATGCACTTCACATCATAGACTTGTGGACTGCTCTTTTGAACTCCGAACTCTTTCTTCAGGCACTTAGCCGACCATCTTTGCACGGCCTCTTTCAGCTCTATCTTGCTATGGTAAATAGCTCTCACAGATACTTCATTCTCACTATATTCCCTATGGTACCATTTCACCTTCATTTACTAGCAGTTCTGAGTGATCAAAGTTGGCCCATTGACTTGGAACCTGGTTCAATATTTCATCTTCAGTATCTGAATCTTAATCAACAGGGATATTGGCCTCGGCATCCTCCCACTGCATCTGTTCAACCAAACCTACAATTTCTTCACCCTCATCTACCTCACCCCTTGGTTCCCATACTGTTTCATTTGCTTCACCTTGCTCACATATATCAATGCCCACCTCGTTAACCTGATTCACGTTATTTTCCACCACTTGTTCAACTGTTGTGGCCTCATCACAGCCCCGTGAGCTTTCTGGTTCAGCATTCACCTTCTCGTATGTTTGCACAAAAAGAACCAGAGGTAACCCATGACGCAACCTAACATCAACAAACCTCCTCCATACGGCAGTGCTTTCTATTTGCACTAATTCATAATAAACAGGAGATGAACTCCTAGTTGTTACTGCTGAGATGCTCAATTAACATTCATCATAATCCAACTTAAAACACTTCATGAACCAGTTATACACTGAACGAAATGGCCTCTCAATTGTTTTGTCCAGCCCTTTTGTCACTGACCAAAACCCACTCAAATCTACCCCGAACTGACCGTAACGTATCTCTCCTTCACCAAAATATATCTGAAAATATGTTTTCTGTGACATGCCTGACCACAAATGCGACAACCAAGACCGTACTTAGCACATATGTGACCACATTTCTATATAACACTAAATTTTCCATATATCGTAATGATTGAATATTCTATCTAAATCTAAAACTGGTAAATGTGCTAATGTCAACTAAAATAGTATGAGTATTACATAAAACGAGATTAAATCCGCTAATGATAATTCAAACTAGTGCTAATATTATATAAAATACTACTACTGTTACCTAATCTATTAATAATAGTATCTAAACTACTACTAATATCAAAGAATACTACTAATGATACTTAAAATGCTAAAAAAATACATGTTTCAAAGAAGATTTACCTGCAACCTTAGCCTCCTCTACTCTCCCTCTCTCTCCCTCTCTCCCTCCTAGGCGGCGCGCCGCCTGCGCCCTCTCCCTCTCCTCCTCTCCCCTCCGCGCCCTCTCCCTCTCCTCCTCTCCGGCGCGCCGCGCCCCTCTCCCCTCTGCTCAGGCGCGCGGCGGCAGGAGCAATGGCGCGGGCGGCGCGGGCGGCGGATAGCGGCGGGGAAGAAGAAGGAAGAAAGAAAAAAAAGAGGCGAGCGGTGGGTGTATGGGCCTTAAACCGCCGTCCCCGCCAGCGCTTTTTAAACACCGCCGGCCAATCCGGCGTTTTTTGTTCCGCGGGGCCCACCGGTGGCGGCGCCTGCCGCACTGCCAACCTGTTCTGGTGGTCCGGCGGTTTTTAAATACCGCCGATTGGGCTGGCGGTTTTTATATACCGCCGAGTGGTCCGGCGGTATAGGTCTATATTTGCAAATTTTTGAATCACCCATTTATTTTTGCAAAAAACGATTTAAATAAATAAAAAAATAAAAAAAATTCTTGTAGTGGTTCTAAGTGGACGATTCGCTCGATCTTAAAAAAAAAAGGACGATTCCCTCTCCGTTCATTCCTTTTTTACAGCTGCACGTGGATGTTCGTTCCTGACATTTCTTCTTTTTACACTTTGTTTTTATTTTTTCCCCTAAGCTTCGTTTTCTATACTTTCTACCGCTCTTTATTCTTGTCTTTTCTTTTGTTTTTCTTTCTTATTTTTCTTTATATTTTTTCTTCTTTCGTCTGCCCTTTTTTAACTTTTCTTTTCATATGTTTTTCTTTTTAATTTCATTTTTCCATTTTTTATTTCTTATAGGTTATAATATAACACGAGTGTTATAATCTCTTTTTGTGTTTGGTCAAGTCAACCTGTTTTTGTTTTAAATATTTTGTTTGTAATATGAAATATTTTTATTTTAAACTATTTCAAAAAATTATTTGTATGTATTACATATTTATTCTACATTCATAATATATTTGACTTAGGTGCATAAAATTTGTCTAGTGAATTTGTATGATTTGTTCTAAGTGTACAAGTTTTTTATGTCTTAGTTAATATATTTTATCCTATTAGTTGATAAACTTTTGTTCCATATGTGTATACATATTTATTCCATGAGTTAATATAGTGTTATAATTTGACCTAATTTTTATTTATGTTTATCTATTTTGTTCTAGATATATAGATGCTTGTTTTGTAAGTTTATATAATATCTTCTTTCTTCTATATGTGTATAAGTATTTATTCTGTGAGCTATACAATTAGTTCAAGGTGTATATATCTTTGTTCATCAATGCGTATCCATTGTTTGATGCCATCAACTAAATTTTTTCTCATGTGTTTCGGATCAATACACCATGCTATTCATGTCTAGGATGCTATCCGAGAGCTCCAGAGGAGGATACACTAATAAGGTGTGATATTGCTATGGACTTTGTAATGTAATGATAAAGTATCAGCATTTTGATTTATTTACTTCATCTTTATTTTCTCTCTTGTAATTTATCCACATCAATGATGTGGGAGTCATATTTTAATTTCTATATAGCTCATATTTTTTTCTACGTAAAAAATGTATGCATAATAATTTATTATGAATAACCATTTATTATTCACATTTAATAATTTAGTTTGCACATAGAAAATTTTATTATGTTAAGACAACAATTCAATAACAACACATAATAATTTATTTTACATGTAGCACAATTCATTAACAACATAGAACAATTTATTTTATATGTAAGACGATTCATTATGCATGTATAATAATTCATTGACCATATAGAACAAATTATGTTGCGAGAGAAAAAATCATTGTATGCTAACAAATTATTTTAGTTGTTGAACCATATATTATTCATGTAAAACAATTCCATTATGAACAATTTATTATTCACATACAGTAGGTTTAATTTGTACAAAGAACAATTCATCACGCATGTAGAACTATTCATAACTGTGCAGAACAATTTACTATGCGTGTGGAACAATTTATTATGCACATCGAACAATTTATTTTGCATGTAGAATAATTTATTATGCACGTATAACAATCCATATTGCGCGTAGAACAATTTATATTACGTATAGAACAATTTATTTCTCACATAGAACAATTAATATTATACGTAAAACAATTCATTAAGCCTATAGAACAATTAATATTGCACATAGAACAATTCATTACGCACGTAGAACAATTTAAATTCACTAGTAAAATAATTAATTATGCATGTAGAACAATTTATTTTACATCTAAAACAATTCACTATGTGCCTAGAACAATTTATACATAAATAAATAATATATAATTTTTATATGTACAACAATTTACGTAGAACAATAATGAGTCGAGGCTCCGGCAGTCAATATCATGTGCCACGTGAATCATGCAAAACAAGCACATCCACCGACCACTAATACATCAGCTTTCAACCGCTGGAGCTATTCGTCGCTGCTGAACGCTTTCGCATGTTGGGTTTTACCTTTGCAGGCCACATGTTCGTGACTTGGGTCGTCGTTCTTTTATTTGCTCTTGTTTTTCCGTTTGAGACTGAGTCTTTGCCGATTCTTATCTACCGTAATTTTGTAATTTGTCTATCGTTTCTAAGTTCCGTTTCCAGCTTTCTTTCATCTTTTTCTTTGTTTGCTGACCTTTGCTCCATGCTTTTCATGTGCTGCATTTATTTTTCCCCTCTTATTTCTTATTCCATTCTTTCTTATGAGTGGAATAACTCAATTTTCACATTCATTATGTGTGTAGAACAATCTTTATTATGGATGTAATAGTTCATTTGTCGCATAGAACAATTTATTATGTTGTATATTATGCCTAGAATAATTCATTATAGTGTAGAACAATTTATACTATCAGTGGGACAATTTATTCTTTTGCACGGAACAATCCATATTGCATATAAAACAATTCATTATGCGTGTAGAATAATTGATAATGTGTGTAGAACAATCTATTTGTGCGTAGAACAATTCATATTGTACGAAGACAAAATTATTTTATGTGTAGAACAATCTTTATTATGGGTGGAATAGTTCATTTGTCACATAGAACAATTTATTATGTGTGTATATTATGCGTAAAATAATAAGTTATAATGTAGAACAATTTATACCATGAGTAGGGCGATTTATTCTTTTCCATAGAACATTTGATTGTGCTCGTAGAACAATTCATATTGCATATAAAACAATTCATTATGTGTATAGAACAATTGATAATGTGTGTAGAATAATCTATTTATGTGTAGAACATTTCATATTGTATGCAAAATAATTTATTATCTGTGTAGAACAATTAATCATGTGTGTTGAACAACCTATTTATTTGTGCATAGATAATCTGATGTGCCAAGTAGAGAAATAACGAAGCAAACAGTGAAAAGAAGCAGCCCATCGTGCGGGATAACGGCCACTGTGGAATACACATACGGTAAACCAGCCCACTAATCACGCAGAGGCACCGGTGGGATCCTTCGGCGACGCTTCGGCACGATGTCGCCGCAGCGACAAATATGTGCGTCCGCCCAAGCCCCAGGCCTCGGTTTGCACTAGCTAGGCCAAGCTTCAATCGTTGGCTAGGAAACCAAACACAGTAGCGGAGACAAGGGGTGTGGAGGGCCAGGCCCCCTAAACATCTGAAAGTCCACTGTGTAAATTGCTAAACGCTGGCCCTAATCATATATTGACAATATAATATTATACAATCATATATTAGACAATATAATATTGGTCATTGCCGGCCCATCAGATAGGTTCAACAAAGAATGCTCATCGAGCTCTCTAGACATAAATTTAAGTTAGTGGAGATATGATCGTGTAAATCTCTACTTTTGTAAAAGTATCATATATACTACATTATTTTCATAATTGTTAGATTTAATTAGCAAATTATTTTATACTGCATTTTATATTGATTTGTTTATTATCTATGCTATATGAAAGTTAGTATATGCATGTGTGTATATCTTGTCATATTGTCATCGCTTTGTATAATATTAGTGGATTGCACCCCTATATCGAAATCCTGGCTCCACCACTGCAAAAACATGGACCTTGGTCTATCCTAGCCTGGCTGAGGATTTACCCACCCTACGAAACATACCCCAAAGTTTAAAGTCAAAACCTCCCTCTCCTCAACATTTGCAGGATCTCGAGGAGATATCGATAAATGGGGTATGTGTGTAACATTATTGGTTTTATTCTCACTATCACAAAAGGTGCATCAGGCTGACTTTAGCGGATCATTCATCCTATTATCTATATGCAAATTCCACTATATCCACAGTATTGCTATTCTGTACTATGGATGACCATATAAACGGTCTGCTAGACTTGGTCTCATAGCGCCAAGTGCAATCCTATTTCAATACTAGATACTTATCCGAGACTATGCAATTGGAATTAATACACCATACACTCTCGCCTAGTCTTGTTCTGATGGAGGCTGTTTAGATCAGTTGGTGGCAGTGAGGACCTTTTGTACACAATATATATTTATATTTTCTTATTATTTGTTATATATACATAAATATATTCGTCTATCGATGACACCATATATGTTTATGAATTAAGTGCATCATATTTAATGGACATATACACACACATTGTCATATAAATACAATATATTACACCTATGCAATTTAAATAATTTACTACAATTTATCTATACTTGAGAACTTCATTTTTCTTCATCTCCATCATCTTGATCTCCATTTGCATTTCTTGGTATCAGTAGAGGCTGTCCATCATACTGAAACTTTCCTCCACTTTTGACAATCTTGTCGTTAATAAACCCTATTAGTTGTAATTCAATGGCTATATTTTTTTCGGCATCAGGAAACCATTCTACATCTTGATCATTTATCATTTGCAAAATGTGAATATACCAAATCAAAGCTTGAGCACAATAATGAGGTGAAGGGTGTTTACATACTTCACTATCTTTTTTCATTGAAATGTTGCCAACAAATTGTGATTGAACACACATACATAGTATCGACATAAATTGCTTTGTGCTTTCTACCTCAAACACTAAAAGCGGAAAGAAGTTATGAACGATTAATTTTATCGAACAAACGAGATATACAAGCTTCATACATACCAGAAAGTTTGGCATAAAGTAAAGTTTTTCTTTGTGGATGAGGTGATGTTTCCAGAACTATGTCCATTCCCTACACATGAAACTTAATGGTGCTCGGTGCAAAGATGCTTATCAAATTAATGTTGTTATAGTGGATTGACTGAAATTACTCGTTAATCATGTCTATGTCTTTTTAGTAGTGATGTTTTGGCCTCCTCTTGGGTCGAAGATATCGATAGTGAGTTTTTTCTATATAGGTTACAAGTAGTATCAAGTAGATACTGAACATAATGATTTAGGTGAATATACGGGTACCAGAAAAATGAACAGTCACACAAAGTGGAAAGGTAAAAGTACGTATGCTACAAAATGTTGTCTGTGCAAGGATTTGAGTAGATTGTTTAGTGTAGTTTTTGGATACTTCATTACATTATCTTTGTTTATTTGCAATCACTATTTCAACGATGCCCACATTAGAAATCTTCTCTTTACAACATCTTTGGATCCCTATTCTACATGGTAAAAAATAAGTCCGAAAAGATGGAGTGGATAGAGAGAGGATGCACATATCAATTGGAAAAAGTAATCAAACACTTATGTAACCCATCAATAGACAAGAAAGAGCTCAAAGGAGTCTTGGTGGCATATCTCATAAATACCCTTAAAGTCGAACCATATCAAGTCCGGGCTATGGAAGTAACAATCAACTGTAATGAAAGCACCAAACATATACTTCTCATTAGCACATTCATTCATATACCGGTCATGGAATCAAAGCATTTTGTGTTGATTGATACGTTTGTCATGCTCATATTTCCATTTTCTAGCACTACCAACTTGGATATTGGCCACAACATGAATTTGTTCTTTGGTAAGACCTGAACAAGTAAAAATGTCCAAATAGTTGCGCCATTCAAAGTATTAATACATGAGTTAAGGTTTAATTTTATATGATCATAGGTATGGATGAAAATAAACCTCTAATGTCCTCTAAATTAGTGGGATCCGCAACTTCTTCGTTTTTGTTATTGCCCAAATTTAGGTAGATGTTTGTATCATAGGTATTATATTTGGTCACCATTCATCGCCGGTGGCAGCTTTTGTAATCATCTCTTGGTGAATGAATTCTTCTTCTTGGAAGGCCATCTTAACTATTGTAATAGAAAAGAAGCTTTAATCATTCATTTTATTGAAAAATCACTAGTTATTATATTTCTTGTTAATTGTTTAATCGTTAGAGGGGGTTTGAGTATGATTTTTATTTTTACATGACAAAATAAAAAATTGCTGTGATTTTTTATGATATTAGCCTTATTTACAACAAAAAAACTACTACATGATAATAGTATTATACTATTTTTTCTGATTAGTAAACATATCAAATTAACTTTCATCCATTTTCACCAAAACAATATTATAAACAATAACAAAAAAGTTAGTATATCATTATACTTTTGTTTTGTGTAAAAACAATTGTTTTCTATGATATATGGGTCTATTTTATTTTGTGTAAAAACTACTATTTTCTGTGATAGATGGGTCTATTTCATTATGTACAAAACTATTGTTTTATATTTACAAAAACCACTATTTTATATGATATATGGGTCTATTTACAAGATAAAAACAAAAACAACACGGCGGGCTTGAGGTGGATTGATGGGGCCTATGAGCCGACCTCCTAAGAGGGGGGAGAATTAGGATTCTAAAAATAAAGTCTCTCTAAAAACAAGTTATTATCAAAACCAATATAAGATAAACAATATATGTGCACTAAGGCTTTGTTAAATGTTGCTAACTCTACCGAGATTAAATCTTGCAACCTAGTTCCACCGATAAACTAACCTATCAAGTTAATCTAGGAATGCAAGCATACAATTGTAAGAATGTAAATGTAGAAGTTAAAGACATGAGTAGAGTGATGCAAACTCCTAGTGATGATAGCATTGATGGCAGAGACACAAATATTTTTTACCGAGGCTTTGGGAAGGCGCACAAGGTTTCTCCTGTCGTCGCCAAAAGCCGTTGGCCTAGGCGGCAACCACACCAAGGAATCATGAGGTATGCTGCCCCTGCGGTCGATCCCTCCTAGCATTGGTTCCAACTGTCCCCAAGCTCGGTCGAGGCGGTAAGAGGGGGTTCTGGGTGTGCCACCTGGCTTGATCTAGCCAAGGAGGTTAGGGGTGCATGTGCATTGGAGAATCGCCAGCACGTTGATGAAGCATAACAAGGAAGCAAACCTTGCTTAAAGCATGATCTAGCCGATGCAACGTCCCTAGGCTGATTACGCTGCACACATGATAAGATGGATCTGGCTAAGAAAAGACTTAACCGAAACATAAACCACATGAATGAACGTAGATCAGAACCCCCAAGGGGGTTCACCCACTGACGCAGATACAAACTAGGATGTGTAAAGCAGGGTACCAAGCGTACATCGATCTCTTGAGTTGCTGTGTGCACATGTTGCGGCGTATGTCGTGGTGTGTAGCAATCGAACGAGTTATGTACGCTTGGCTGCGCACCGCCGATCTGTTACATGAAGCATGAACAGATATGTAGATCGGCAGCGCACGTGGTAACTGATGGATCTCACACCAAGAAGAGCTTGGCGCGAGATTCATTGTGATAACTAGCAGATCCTGCCATAAAAAACACTTTAGTATGGGATCTACCGAGTAAGGAAACGCTTAACAACACTAAAATGACAATGAATGAAGGATTAGAGTAGCATGACGCTTACTTGGAAAACACCCTAGAAGCCAAGGGTGGCGATGCACCGAGGTTGAGGTGAACAAAGCATGCGTTGCTTCGGAACGTATGGCAGTCTTTAACTTTATTACGATGCAATAGAGTACATATTCATAGTTCGGAGACTTGGACGACAATTTCGACTCGTCTAAACAAACCTTAATTTTACCTACCTAAACTTAGAAAATTCCTATGCTATGATACACGTCTGTTTGGTCCCAAAGATACGACAAAAATATGCCGCTGATCGGGTGGTCCATGAAGCTCAGTAGCCAATCCAACGCTGATCCTAGATTGGCTAGGATCCAACAGCAACACATGTCTCGTAGTTTTGACGATAATCTGATTATCTCGAAACTAAGTAGCCTTCGTGCGCATTGATCTTTCATCTTCTTCCTCGGAGGTGACACACGTCATGGCTTTTTAGTTGATTTCTTGTCCTTTGCACCTTGCTTCATCCTGATGAGAATCGAGTCATGGGTTCCAATATTTTTGGTGCCTAACTACATGATTTGGTACCTTCGTACTATTTGAACTTTGTCGACTTGCCTCAGTTGGCTCGCCCGTGTAGTCATCTCCTCGAAAGTTGGACAAAAAGAGGTCCGGCTTTTGCTTTCCCTATAGTGCACGTGCGGATTCCCCATGCTTGGCTTCATTTATTGCACCGCCTTCTTTTGTTTCACCCTTCCCCTTTGTGACAATCGGCTGAATATCCTCGCCTTGGTGCATAAATACCGCACCTTGGCCGATGTTTTCTTCCACAGATCCTCTAAACTTTTAGTCTACTACCATGAATGCCGATTCCCCCATGATCTTTGCCACAAATTCTCATGAAAAAAACCCAGAGAAGACTTTGGCTAGAAACTACTTGACCCACCAATCTGATTGGTCAGAAAATATGAGGATTTATATAATACACTAGAAGGCCAATCGGCATGCTCATGCTTAGTCTGATGTCGCTCAGCCAGGAAGGTATACTGATGATCAGTTGTGCCTTGGAGGTAGTTTCTTTCCTGACTCGGAACAACACCGTCCACGGTATATCCTGCATTTGAATCTTGAGTTGTGTAGATTTCCTTTTGCATCAACCTTCGTGCCAATGGTACCTCCGGAATACAAATGAATCCTCATGTGTTTTCTTGCCTGGTTGGCGAGGTAGGATGCTAGAATTAAAATGAATCCTCAAGTGGCTTATCCTATCATGTCGGGGGACCTCTTCGCACTATGGCCCATTGTGTTTCCTGCACCATGGAAACAGTGGCAGCCTACCTTGCATACAAAGTTCCGACCACTGGCAAGAAACTCCAAGCAGAGTTCTGCCTGCTCCGTAGGACACAAACCTTGGGTTTCTACCAACTGTTGGCTCAATGGCTGATGAATCAGGCCGATTTAATGGTATTATCATCTTTTGTAGGATGAGCCTAAGGAAAAAGGCAGATATTTTTATGAGCTCGCTTCAATCCAAATGACTGTAATATTTTATAATGAAATCCTTTGTCATTTGGATACCAATGTCTTTAGATCCGATGTCAAACATGTCAGCTTTGTATTTTGTCTTCTGATGTGAAATTGCGATATCATTCTTTCTAAAGACGATGTCAATGCATCGTCTTTTGTCTTGGACATCATTAGACTTGCAGTATCGTGTCAGTTCTTGATTAGTCATTTTGCCTATAGGTTAATAGTCCTTGCTTTGAGATTGGCTTCATCACATCAGCCACTATATGCCAATTCACAACTCCTCATGTATTTTAAGATTATCCATAGCTTTCCCTATCAATACACTCCTAACGAATGTGTGCAACTAGCCCTGGGATTGATCGATGTGCAGAAAGCTTGTAGATCTAAAGGTTGCCGTGATTGTTTCCAAGCCTCTCCTTTCAACGATGATGCTGAATTTTATCGACTTTTGTACTGAGACTACCAATATCTCGCTTGATGCACCAAACTAAAATCTGAGATTTTTGGTAACTTTCCGCTTGATGGAATTGAGCTGATGAAATCGATCTAGGTTAAATAGACAAAAGAATTCTCCAAGCCATGCTCATTGTGTTAAAAAAATCCAATATGGCTCGAGAGATTCGAAGCAGGAGGCAAAGGGTAAAGGGCCGAGCGAGGTGCAGAACTTAGTCGGTAGCTTATATCTAAAGGTGACAAAGATAGAATATTCTACTAGCCCATCGGACCCATCCAATAGCTCTTCATCTGCTCCTACGCTCCTACGCTGGTCTTGTTTCTTGGAGGCTTGATTCTCCTCTACTATTGACTGAGTATCATTGCTTCTCAGCTTGTGTCTTCCTCCTTGATTGAATCTTCAAATCTCGAACTCATGCCCCTAAGCATGATTTTCTTTTAGGTGTGACACCTCTTCTTTTGATTTTGATTTGTTCTAAAATCAATGGCTGTGCATCAACTAATGTTGGGTCAGACAATTGTAAGGAAAATGGCCTCATGTGCCATATTACCATTGTTGTGTTTGGTGATTGATTGATAACCAACACTTGAACTAATGAACTTGTCTAGAAGCACATTCTCAAGTGTTTAGGTTCAAGAGATGATGAAGAAGAAGAGTTGAAGGAAAGGCCTGAAGGGCCACCCCAACGGGGGTTCTGCATAGTCCAATGGGCGTACCAAGTTTCCTGAGGGGGCTGAGAAGTGGAAGCGATCAAGTATAATGGACTGAATGGTACGGTCTGGAAGACCGTCCTAACCATCAGACCATTTAGCCGAGGAAGTGAATATGTGAAGGATTTGGAAGAAGTGAAGACCGTCCTTGGACCATACCAAATAACCCGTGGGTGCCAAACCTTCAGACTGGAGGAAGAATAGTACGGTTTGCATAAACTGTCCTAAATAACTTGAGGCTATGGACTTTGAAGGATTTGTAGTGTACAATGGACCGTATAGTCTGGTCTCTATGCAGCATACCATGTCACGGACTAAAGTTCAGTGACGCAAGGATTAGTGACCATTGGAAAAGTGAATGGACCGTATGGTCTGGTCTAGTTAAAATGCATAGACCATATAGTACAGTTTACACTGCGTCAGCAGACCGTTGGAGCAACGGCTAGTTCGAGTTTGGGGGATATATAAGCCACCCCACCCGGCCATTTCGAGTTTGTTGGAGCCACTAAAGTTGAGAGCAAGTATAGAGGTGTATTCCAAGCATATCATCCACTCCAACCACCAAAAGTGAGCTTAGTGCATGATCCAAGCTAGGTTAGAGCTTAGAGAGAGTGAGTTTGCAAGCTCTTCTTGAGTGGAGGTCCTGCGTGAGCTAGGGAGAAGCCTTGGCTGCGGCCAAGCCACTTGTACTCATTGCTAGACCCTCCTTCTTGGTGTGGAGTGGTGGCGACAACTTATGTGGGGACGAGGGGACCCTACAAACTCCATAGTGAAGCATCCGGTGCCTTGTGACCGAGATAGACAGTGGAGGTGGCCAAGCCTCGGTGGTTTGGTGGTACTTAGCCTTTACTTGCCGGGAGCCTTTGTGGCAAGCGCCAGACGGTGATCGGGATAGTCTTGGTGCTCGGCTCGGATTTTGCCTTCGGTGGTGAGCCCATGGACGTAGCCCTTAGTGGTGAACCACGTTAAATCCTCGTGTCTTCTCAGGAGTTTGCATCCCCTTTCCCTTACCTCTTTACTTACCACATTTACGTTTCTGTATTTACTCTCTTGTGTGCCTTTATCTTTCCTAGTTAGTTTGTTTAGGTTTGGCTCTAGGTTGCAATTCTTTTGGGTAAGTTAGAGAGGGCCTAGATAAACCTTAGGCTTAACTAGCATGTGTAGGGAGAAATAGGTTTATCTTATGCACTAGTTAGGCCTAGGTTTTAAATGAGCGTAAGCGACCTAATTCTCCCCTCCCCCTCTTGGGTCGGATACCCCGGCATGTTCCTTTCAATTGGTCTCAGAGCTAGGGCTCACATCTCTTGCGAGAATAGCCAATTCGATTGGCAAATTTGTGAGATAGCTCATAGGAGTGCCGTTGGCTTCACCGCCAAGTGAGTTTTCATGTCCGGGGAAGGGATGAGTACCGATAGGGCTCCGTTTTTCGATGGAAAGGGCTTCCCTTGGTGTAAGGTGCTCATGGAAGCACATCTTCATGCCCGGGGGCTTGATGTTTAGTGTGTCATGAAAGAGGGCACCCATAGCAACTCTGCTCGTGAGAGGCAATTTGATGCTATTGCCAAATCCATCTTGTTGTCCTCTCTTTGTGATGATGTGTTCAATCATGTGTATGCTTCTCCTAATGCTTATGAGCTATGATAGCAAATTTTCGAGACTCATGAGGGCTCATCGGATGTGGCCAATCAAAAATATCATGTTCTCGCCGATGAGCTAACTAGCTTTAAGCAACTTGCTAATGAAAGTGCTCATGATATGTTCTCACGTTTGAACACATTTGTGAATGAAATCAATGGACTAGGTTTGAAGCAAATAATGGATGGAGAGGTGAACCACAAGATCATCCGTTGCCTTCGCATGCCCGACTATGACATCATCAAGACCATCTTGCTCAAGGAAGACTTGGACAACAAGACACCCAACCAAGTCGTCAACACAATTGTTGCCCACGAGTATTCCATGGGGATGAACAAGCAAGAGTCCACCTCCACTTCAAGCCAAAAGAACCTTGCCGTCAAGCACACATGCAAGCATCAACCAAGGCGGCAAGAGCAAAGCTCAAGTGAAGAAGAAGAGGAGAATGAGAGTGATGATGAAGCCTCAAGCTCAAGCTCAAGTGAGGATGAAGCAACCTCAAGGGCCATAGTCTTCCACCAAATAAAGGTAGCCAAACATGTGAGGAAACTCTATAAGGCTATGAGACCCGCATAAGAGGAGATGCGGTGGGAGTCTTCAAGATGGCGGGCAAGAATAAAAAGAGCAAGCAAAGGCGACATCAAGCTTGCCCCGCTATCATTAAGGGGAAGAAGGGTGGCAAAGGGAGTTCAAGTGATGAATCAAGCAAGCCCTTCACCACCCGGTCGTCACACGTATGCCTCGTGGCCAAAGGTAATAGCGATGTAAGTAATGACCCCTCCTCCTCCGATGATGAGCCCAATGATATCGGTGAGATGATGAGCTTAATTAAAGAACAACAAGATTACATGCTTAAACAAAAGGAAGAAATCAAGGTGCTCGAGGCTAACGAAGAGCTCCATGCCTCCTTTGTCTCAAGATATGAGAACTTACTTAACAAATTCAATTTGTTAGACAAGGAGTATGGGGAGCTCAAGAAGCAATTTGAGGACCTTGAACTAAAATATGAGTCACTCACAAACTCATTGGATGCATCTATTCTTTGTGCCATTCCTTGTGCAATTCCTATTGTCAAGGTAGAAGCATCTACCTCTTGTGATCTAACTCCTTGCAATGAGAATGTGGTTGTAGAAACATGTGATGCCTTCATTGCTAGGGAAAATGATGAGCTCAAACAAGAGGTGGAAAGGCTAAGGGCGGACTTAAGGCGGCTTAAAGGCAAAGAGGCACAAGATCAAGTCTGACCTCCTCAAGATAACCCCTCCAAGGCCGTGAAGAAGCTTGAGAAGGGAGAAATCGTGACTTGCTTCAAGTGTCACAATGAAGGCCACAAGTCATATCAATGCAAGGAGGAGATGGCCCAACAAAAAAACAAGACCAAGAGCAAGAACAAGGCCAAGAGCAATGACAAGGAAAAGAAGAAGGCAATGGAGAACAAAATCTCTCCAAAATTGAAGGCCTCACTAGTGCACACCAAGCCCACCTATAAGGCAAAGCAAAAGAGTAACCACTACATACTTGAGAAGAAGAAGAATGGTAAGGTGGTGGCTCGTACCATGGGGTGGAGTAAGCAAGGATGGAACCGACCTATTTGGGTGCCAAAGGAAATAATTCAAACCATGGAAGGCTCCCAAAAGGTTTGGGTCCCAAAGACTTAGAAGAAGAGAATGGACTCCAGGAATTTGGAGACTTGGCAAATATTGGGGTGCATAAGTAGGGATGCATCATGCAAGTGGATTGGGGCCAAGTATAGGATTAAAAATTAGAGACCCAAATTCCCCTCCCCTACATATGAGGCAAAGAGCAAGGTAAAATAATCACATGCATCATTATAGCTCAAATACCTCTCTAGGATTGCATGAGCATGTTTATTTATTGCATTTGGTATCTAGCTTGTGCTTTCCTAGCTATACATATGGTTTGTTGCTTGTGCTAACCATCTATTCTTGAAGCAACTTACATGAGCTTAACTTGTGGTGTGTGAAAACACCATTTTCGACCACGGCACATACTTTGCAAGAGCAAAAGGGTTACAAGTGGTATCACCTTCTTACTTTTAGTATCCCTTCATTTTGTGTAATGTTGTAGATGTTGATCCCCATAATTGTGAATTATAAGTGCATACACTTGTCTATGTGATTCAAACACTATTGCACACATTTAAGGGGAGCAACTCTATAACTTGTGTTTGTGTGACTAATATGCTTTCAAGTGCAATTTATTGTAGTCCCCGGCTCTACCTCCAATATGCTTCATTTACAATGCGTGTCCATCCCCTACAATAATGCCACATGTCACATTGGATATCTTGATAATACAAGGCGACAAGTCCATGACAAAGGGGGAGAGATGGCCACTACAAGTGATTGCTACAACTGGTATATTCAATTAAGGAGAAGTGCAAGAAAAAGGTAAAATGGCCTCACTAGTAAAATTCCCTTGCTACTAATGCTTTTCTTTGCTAGTGGTTGTGTTTAGGTCTTTTAGGTGCTCGATGACAAAGGGGGAGAGAGATCCCATGCAAGCAAGATGCAAAACATATGTGGGAGAGAAGTCCCAAGCAAGCATTGCACATCACAAGGGGAAGAGAGATCCCATGCAAGAATTGCATATCTTAAGGGGGAGAAAAGGTCAAGCACCAAGGGGGAGGGGGAATGAAGACCATTAGCAAAGGGGAGATGAGGTGAAAACAAGAAGGCAAGGTGATAGGGGGAGGTACCTAGTTCAAATATGGGGGAGAATTGCTAAATCCATGATCCTATGAACTAAAGTACCAAACTCAGTGCTCAATTTATGCTTAAATCCCTTATGTGGATATAAACCCGGAAGCATTAATTGGATCATATGCCGGTGGCAAGTGAAGTTGAGCATTGAAGATTCCATCCAAGGAAGCTAAGTTGTTTCTAACTCATCAAAATTTTCATTGGTATCATTTCTTGCATTTATCTTGCTTGCTTTAGTTGTGTCGTCATCAATCACCAAAAAGGGGGAGATTGTAAGGAAAATGGCCTCATGTGCCATATTTCCATGGTTGTGTTTTGGTGATTGATTGACAACCAATACTTGGACTAATGAACTTGTCTAGATGCACATTCTCATGTGTTTAGGTTCAAGGAATGATGAAGAAGAAGAGTCGAGGGAAAGGCCCAAAGGGCCACCCCAATAGGGGTTCCGCATAGTCCAATGGGCGTACCAAGTTTCCTAAGGGGGCTGAGAAGTGGAAGCGATCAAGTATAATGGACCGGATGGTACGGTCTGGAAGACGTCCTAGCCATCGGACCATTCTGGCCGAGAAAGTGAAGATGTGAATGATTTGGAAGAAGCGAAGACCATCCTTGGACCGTACCAAATAACCCATGGGTGCCAAACCTTCGGACTGGAGGAAGAATAGTATGGTTTGCATAGACTGTCCTTGGACCGTCATAAATAACTCGAGGCTATGGACTTTGAAGGATTCGCAGTGTACAATGGACCATATAGTCTGGTATCTATGGAGCGTACCATGTCACGGACTAAAATACAGTGACGCAAGGATTCAGTGACTGTTGGAAAAGTGAATGGACCGTATGGTCCAGTCTAGGCAAAATACAAAGACCGTATAGTACGGTCTACACTACATCAGCAGACCGTTGAAGCAATGCCTAGTTCAAGTTTGGGGGCAATGTAAGCCACCCCACCCGGCCATTTCGAGTGTGTTGGAGCCAGTGAAGTTGAGAGCAAGTATAGAGGTGTATTCCAAGCATATCAGCCACTCCAACAACCAAAAGTGAGCTTAGTGCATGATCCAAGATAGGTTAGAGCTTAGAGAGAGTGAGTTTGCGAGCTCCTCTTGAGTGTAGGTCCTGCGTGAGCTAGGGAGAAACCTTGGCTGTGGCCAAGCTACTTGTACTCATTGCTAGACCCTCCTTCTTGGTGTGGAGAGATGGTGACAACTTGTGTGGGGACGAGGAGACCCTACAAACTCCGTAGTGAAGCATCCAGTGCCTTGTGATCGAGATAGACGGTGGCGGTGGCCAAGCCTTGGTGGTTTGGTGGCACTTAGCCTTTACTTGCCGGGAGCCTTTGTGGCGAGCGTAAGACGGTGATAGGGAGAGTCTTGGTGCCCGGCTCAGATTTTGCCTTCGGTGGCGAGCCCATGGATGTAGCCCTTAGCGGTAAATCACGTTAAATCCTCATGTCTTCTCGGGAGTTTGCATCCCTTTCCCTTACCTCTTTACTTACCACATTTACCTTTCCGCATTTACTCTCTTGTGTGCCTTTATCTTTCCTAGTTAGTTTGTTTAGGTTTGGCTCTAGGTTGCAAGTCTTTTGGGTAAGTTAGAGAGGGCATAGATAAACCTTTGGCTTAACTAGCATGTCTAGGGCGAAATAGGATTATCTTATGCACCAGATAGCCCTAGGTTTTAAATGAGCATTAGTGACCCAATTCAACCCCTCCCCTCTTGGGTCGGATACCCTGGCACGTTCCTTTCAACAATGAGCTACGATGGCAACACATCGGCTCCTCAAAAAGTGTTGAACACCCCCACATTTTGACTGCTCTCTACACCATCTTCTAGCACACTGGATATCCCTCGAGCCTGATTTCTCAAGAACATGAGATGATTGGCTTTAGATTGCCTTTGCTCGCTGATGAATTGTGCTTAGTATTCACTCAAAAAAGGATATTACTTTTATTCTACTGGCCGATTTCTTTGAACTAGCCTCACAAGTCGACCCTGTACAAAATCTTTCTAAAAAACATGGCCGACTATATCGAGTTGGCCTTACATCAACTTTTGTGATCTTCGTAGTCTTTTGGGATTATTCTGCATCATCAAAGCAAGCTGCAAGGATCAGCTTCATTCCTTGGGGCATAGATTCTATGTATTTGTATTCTTGCCAGCTTCTCCCACTAAGACATTCTGTCTTGCCGTTCTAGAGCAAAGGATGGACAACGGATACATCTTGGGAATCATTGGCTGGCACTACTTCAACTTCATCTCCATCCCATTGTACTAGGCATTGATGAATAGAGGAAGGAATGCAACAGTTGGCATGAATCCAATCTTGGTCGAGTAAAGCCAAGTATGGACCTTGACCCTCAATGATGAAGAAGGCCGTGTTGAGGGTCTCGTGTCTCACTGTAAGCTCGATGTTTGACACCCTTTGGCTTTAGTTGATTTGCCCTCGAAATCGTTCAGCATCACATTGGTCTGGACTAGGTCTTCCTCTAATCTACCGATCTTGGTGCACATGGAGTAAGGCATGAGATTAGGCGCAACCCCTGTGTCCATCATCATCCTGTTGATCGGGTTGCCATTGATGAATCCCTTGACGAAGAGTGGCTTCATGTACTAATACTTCTTTTTTGATGTCTTCTCGAATACGATGGGGACCACCCTGAGACTGTGCTCCCTGACTTCTACTGGCGGCTTGTAGAACTCATCATGCAGCACAAACACCATGTTGACATTAGCGGTTGTGTCAGCCGATTTTTCTGCCGATTGTTCATCGACATCCTACTGGTTCTTCCTTTTCCAAACCAACCAGCATTGTGGTCGTGTAGGTATTGGTCCTAAATACATCTGCCTTGGGTGATCTCAGCCATCTATTTTTCTGTGAGGCGGAGAGAGTAGCACCTATATATGATCTCTCTGAAGAGCTATATATATTGAGCCACTCTCTCGCCCCTCATATGTCAAAGATTACTAAGATCGGAGATGGACATCTCGCTGGATCCCAAGAAGAAGTGGGCATGAAATTGATCTTCCTGCTGCTTCCAAATGTTGACAGAACCTGGAGCAAGAGACATGTACCATCCAAACGCATGTCATGATAGAGACAATGAAAAGAGCCAAACTTTCATGTGCTCAACTTCACCAACCACTCCCAATTGAGCTGTGTAGCGGCTGATGTGTTTGATGGTGCTGGTGTTGTCAATGCCATTGAATTTGGAGAACTCTGGCACCTTGAACTTTGGAGGAGTTGGCAATTGATCAAACACTTATGGGTCAAGCTTTTTGTAGCTGATTCTTGTCTTGGGTTGTAACCTATACCAATCTTTGAGGATGTTAGAGATCTGATCTCTAAGAGTAGGTATGTTCGAGCTTCCTTGAAAACCGGCTGGACTGTTAGGAGTCAGCTCGCCCCATACATCATCTGCCATTGAAGTAGGTTGGTGTTTGGGGCTTCAACCTTTGGTTGGTAATGAGCAGCCGGTTTCGGAGGTGGTTCTTTGCCTTTGTGCAAAGGCCTGAAACACATCTCGCATCTACATCCCTCTAGTATGTACATTGGTGGCTTGTCGTACACCGATGGTGGATCTTCTAGATTCTCGGTAAAATAGATGACAAACTCAGCCTTCATCCCATCTAGTGCTTCAAATGGTGTTACTGCCAAAAGCCAAGTATAGAGCTTCTTTTCTTCCTTGAATGAGCCAAAGGTAGGTTTGGGATCTTGGTAATCTCCAGTGATGATGGCTCTGGCAACTCTTACAATAACTTATTCTAAAGAATTGATGAGGACTTCCAACTGATGTACCAAGACATGGTAGATCATGTAGTTCATCTCTCGTCAGAGAGCCGTGGTATGAGCTTCAAACAGAACAGACAAGTCGATGTCATCGAGTAGCGACTCCGGATGTCCCATGGTCTTGATATTTTTGTGCTGAGTCCATGTGAAGTGATCTAGGAGCTCGACAGACAGCTTGGCGAGGTGGCAATCATAGATGCCCTTGTGCTCTAGATCCAAATCTTCTAGCTTCGGAGGTGTGTCCTTGCCTTCTGGCCACATTCTTGGGTCGTAGCGGTTTGAGATGACCAATTCACCCTTACCACGTGAACTATTAGGTACCACCATAGCTAGATGAATTTGTCGATGAAGATGTTGTTGATGGTGATGTCGGTTCCCACCGGGCATGCTAAAAGAAGTGTCATCACCAAAAGCTGTCATTCTACGCGACCAACAAACCAGTGGAGCAGGAGGTACACTACCACTGCGGTCTATCCCTCCAAGCGGAGGTTCTGATGATCGCCAAGCTTGGTTGAGGTAGTAAGAGGGGTTTTGGGCATGCCACCTGGCTGGACCTGCTAGCTAGGGAGGTTGGGAGTGCGTGTGCATCAGAGAATCGCCTCCAGACACACAAACAACAAATCAGTGTTATTTTCTAGCCGGATCGCTGGGATTGGCTTGAGGCATCTCCATAGCCGATCGCCTCCTTGCACCCTGCAAGGTTAGTGCTTCAATAAAGCATAACAAGGAAGCAAACTCTGCTTAAAGCATAATCTAGCCGATGCAACGCCCCTAGGTTGATTATGCTACACACATGACAAGATGGATCTAGGTAAGAAAAGACTTAACCAAAACATAAACCACATGCATGAATGCAGAGCAGAACCCCAATGGTGTTCACCCATGGACAAAGATAGAGACTTGGATGTGTAAAGCATGGTGCCAAGTGCACAACGATCTCTCGAGTTGTCGCGTGCACATGTTGCGGCGCATGTCATTGTGTGTAGTAACTGAACGAGCTATGATATTTATGCTCTATATTGACATGATTTCATGCATTTTTAGATATTAGTCATATGATGAAGTCATATTCTATGAACAGTTAACCCCATATTCGAATATGCTCTTTGTTTTTGCACTTTATTAAATATTGCAGGAAATTGAGGAATAAATGCAATAACTATGAAGGCCACTCGTAGAAGGATCAAAGCTACAAGTCTAGGGAAGTGTCTTAAGTAATAAATGAAGAGAAATTGATGCCCAAAAGAAGGCCCAAGTCTATTAGTTGAGAAGGTTCCAGAAGCCAAGGATTGCTTTGATACAAGGAAGATGAAGATAAGGAAGGTTTATCAAAAGATCAATCCAAGTTCCAATTAAATCTCGAGATACTCTCAGATTTCAGGATAACAACACCTTGTGGGGTCATTCAAAGACCCTAGTGACATCAAATGAAGAAAGTTTGAATACTAAAGTTGTATATCTCTTCTAGATACAATTTAGAGTCTGAATTTGCATTGTTTAGACTCCAGAGATGAGGAAGTTATGGCCGAAATACTAAAGGTGCATAATAAGGAAAGTTGGATTTCGGGAAAGACAAAGGCTTTAGCTTCACCTCCAAGTAAGGTGCTTTATGGATAGCCTAGGAGCCTTCATGAGACATTTATATACATGGAAATAGATCATAGAAGCCATCTCAAATTGACATATTAGCTTCCATGTATAGGACACCCTCCGGGGTATAAAACCAGGGCCTTCCTAGGGGGAGAGGCATCCAATTCGCAGCAAATAGAGCTCCAAAGCTAGGGTTAGTGGTCTAGATTCGTAAGTTTCATCGAGAAGATGTTCTCGGTGAAAGGGCGAAGCGAGAGGAGGTAGGAGGCCTTAGAGTCAGCCGACCCCAAGGAGGTCAAGTTGGCCAATCCTGGGATTTCCAGGGAGCCTCAAGCTCATCTTTTGATATGCTCTTCATCTCGTCAAAATCAACAACTATGTGCTTCAAGTTCATGTTGAGTTTCAAGAAAACTCTCTATTTATCTTGTTTTACTATGATAAACCCTGAGTTTGATCAATGAAATAGTATTTTGGCTATGAGTTCTATGTTTATACATGATCTTTGATCCATGTCTTTGCAATGATTCTTCTCTACATGTGCCTAGCCTGGATGAATACTCCACATGTCTTTTAGTAGATCTTTTTACCTTGATGGTTTGTGCTTGCTAGTTCATCGATTACCCTAACATATGTGACAAGTGGCAGGAGGAAAAGGTTTGAGCAAGTTCATGACATTCATGATCATGTTTATTCTATGTTTCACGTTAGATTTATTCTCAAGGTGGTTCTTAGTTTATAAGAAGTTTGTTTCATATCTCTTGCTAATCCCTTAGCCGTAATAGGTTCTCTTAATCTTGCTTGTTCTTAATTAACTTTTATCTTTGATCTAGTTGATGCTATAGTATAGTTTGTAATTAGACTGTCCCTTTCATATTTAGCTTGTTAGGTCTATTAGAGCTAGTTAGTAATTGATTAATACTTGATTAATAGTAGTTTAAACATAGTTTTCCACAGATTGACAAACCCTTGATACTCATCTTGGCAAAATGCTACAACTGATACTGTCACTTGCAGTATAAGGTTTGGCGTGCTTAAGTGTTGTCAACATCTTGGCCGCGCACCGTCGATCTGTTACGTGAAGTGTGAACAGATATATAGATTGGCGACTCACGTGGTAACTGATGGATCTCGCACCAAGTAGAGCTTGACACGAGATTTCTGTGACAACTAGCAGATCCTGCCATCAAAAAATGCTTTAGTACGAGATCTATTGGTTAAGCAAACGCTTAATAGCCCTAAAACGAATGAAGGATTACAGTAGCATGGCTCTTATTTGGAAAAAACCTAGAAGCCAAGAGTCGTGATGCGTTGTTACGCATTGCTTGTGAACGTATGGTGGTCATTAACTTTATTACGAACCAATAGGGTACATATTTATAATCCAGAGACTTGGACGACAAGTTCCACTCATCTAAACAAACCCTAATTTTACCTCCTAAACTTATACACTTCCTATGCTACGATACACGACTGTTTGGGCACAAAGATTCGACAAAAATCCACCGCTGATCGGGTGGTCCATGAAGCTCAGTAGCCAATCCAATGGTGATCCTAGATTGGCTAGGATCCAGCAGCAACACCCTTGGATGGCCTTTTTCTCGCTTAGTTCGTGCAAGGACTAAAGCCTCTATCTGCGCAAGGATAGAGGTTGGCAAGGTGAACCACACAAGGGCCGAGCAACCCGATCGGGTAACTTCGAATATCTCTGATTCACACCCATACACAAGTGGGGTGTTCCGCAGGCCTCTCATGGACGCTCACTACAATCTCCACTAAGGTGAGCTTTTGGTCAAACTGCCAAGGGCCTCCCTCTCTCTCACAAGTAAGGTGGTGGCACACTCCACAACTCGGAGGGTCACACAAGACTATTAGCCCCATGCTTACAAGTCTTTGTGTGTGCAAGCATGGATGGGGAGACTTTCACAAAACTCACTACAACACTTGGTCACAATTAATGGTTATGCGCTAAGCAAGGCCTAAGCAAGATGCTCACAAGCATTAGCTATGCCTTAGTATTCACTATTAGCTCTATTGATGAACTGGGCTCTCAAATATGTGTCTCAACACTTGAATGAACTCAAGAGTCACCAACCATGTTGTCGAGGCCAGTCAAGGGTGTATAAATAGTTGAAACCTCTAAACTAGCCATTGGGAGAAAACACTCTACGCAGACTGTTCCTACTGGACCGTCCAATGCCTACAACTAACTACCAGATGGAGTCGACCGTTGGACCTACAAATTTGACCGTTGTGACCACCAGACTGTCCACTGCAATTGCCAGACCATTCAGTGCATGTTAACGTCCATGACTTGTGTAGATATAGCTCTTGGTCCAGAATATGCGGTGCATTCATTTCTTGGACACAATCGCTCCTTATTCCTTCTACTGATTTCGTCCTATGGTGTGGCCACTGGACCGCTCATCATGCGTAATTCACACCAAACCATCTAATGTAGGGTCTTGAGTCTTCAAGCAACTTCTTCTACTCATCGGACAATCCGATATGCACCAATTGGTCGTCTAATGCGTGAAAAAAAATCCGGTCAATGGGACCGCGGTGCTGTGCTTCATGCTTTTCATTTTTGATGTCTTGGGGTATTCTCTTGTGCTCCTTAAGCCCTCATTTGAGATGTTTGTAACCCACATCCATCTCTTGCATGCTAGAACTTAAAACAAAAACACTTTCATACACATTAGTCCCAAATGGTACATGTGAAGCGCCCCCGATTACTTGAGAACTCAAATGTGATATAAATGCTAGTCCTAGGAGGCCATTAGCACGCTTATTCAAGTAGTATAGATGAGGGACTCAAGTGTACCGAGTCCGGTCTTTCATTCTGGCTGTGATGAGCGCTTGTCAACACCAAAGTCTTGCTAAAGGATGAGCGAGCAGAAGCCCACCTAAGTGTGACCAGGTGGCGGCGCCAAAGTGGACTTGGCGCGATGAAATTCCTATCGAGCGGACTGTCAGGTGGCTTGGGTTGTGGCCCAAGTTAGGCTCGGCACATAAGAGAGACCTTGGTTATGGGACGGTGTTGTGAGCCGTAAAATCACTCGAGACTGGAGGCCCAACTATCATTTTCTGGTTCGAGCATCAAAACCCGGGGCTTGGTTTCCGGTATCCCAAAACTGGAGTTACCCCCAAGGGATGAGCTATTGGACACATGGAGGACATCGGGACAAATCAGAGAAATCAAAGTTGCAAGGGCTCCATTGTGGCTGTTCATCTGAGTTGTTGCGGTTTTTTCTAGCCCCTATGGGCCTTCTTAATGTAAGAGTCTATATCTTAGGGAGTCTAGATGCAAAACTGCCTTAGGGCTTAGTTTGTAGTATAAATAAGGAGAGGGATGGTCATTAGCCACTCCTCTTGGTTGGTTTAGGGTTTGCTTAGAGTTAGGTTTAGGCAGCTATTTTCATTTCCAGGCAAGAGCTTCAAGTTTAGAGGGTCTTAGTGTGATCTAGCCCCATTGTAAGAGGGTGGGAAGTGGGAGGCAGCTTGGGGAATGAATTCCACCACTTGTACTCAGATCTTGTGACCAATTTGGTGAAGACATAGATGGATTTCGTTGCTGAAGCTTGAGTGTTCCTTCCCTTCCCTTTCCCTTTGGTTTTTTGGGTGAAATCTCAAGGGCTTTTGGTGCTTTGGTTTCCCTATGAGATTTTCCCTTCTCTTTTGTTGTTCTAGACTTGTAAGGACGTGGAGATTATGTCTAAGAACATCTCAATCCTGCAAGATTGCCACTAGCAAGTCGGATTTGAGTTTTCCCCTTTCTTGCCCAAAGACTCACCCCTTCACGAGATCTGAAATTCCCACTAATCCCATGATCTATTTTAGTAGATCTTTTGGGAAAAGCTTTGGAATAGGGTCTATATGGGCTATGCAAAATTTCGTAAAGTTTGGAGAAGATTTGGTTAAATTTAGGTTTTTGGAGCTCAAGTCAGGAAGACTCTATCGGATAGTTTGGTTGGTTATCGGATAGTTTGGTTGGTTATCGGATAGTCCGGTGGACTCTATCGGATAGTCTGGTGAGGGCCACTAGATAATCCGATGCTTGGCTGTGCAGAGTGTGGTTACCGGACAGTCCGGCTTACTCTACCGGACACTCCGGTGGGTACCGGACAATCCGGTGTAAGCTATCGGACAGTCCGGCAGAGACTGGCTTTTGTCCTTCTTTGTCTCATTTTGCTTGGGTGTTTTGCCTAGACTTTTGGCTGGTGTCTCTCTACTGCATGCCGATACTCCAACTCATCAGTTGATCCAGAGAGGAACTTGATTGTGTAGAGTGGATGGTAGGGCTCGCTAGCCTAGGTTTTGGTCTCTTTTGCTTTCGTCTGTTCTGTAGGCGTTTGAGCGACTTTCTTCCACTGTTTCACTACCTCTTTGAGTCCTAGGATTAGTAGCACTCAGTTGCTACGTGATCTTGCTCAAGAAGAGAAGAGAGGGTTTTGGGTTTTGCAAGTTTTAGGTGTCAACGTATTCACCCCCCTCTAGGTTGCTCTTTCGGTCCTCAACGGACTCTAACTTAATGAATACATCGGTAGCATCCTTCATAGCTCAATGCCATAGGCTAGTAGGGAAGTTGGAGCGTGACCAGGCCGAAGAGCATGTCAAGCCGGTCATTGTCACTATCTGAAAAACAACAACATAGATAGGGTGAGTACTACATACTCACGCAAGCCTACCTTCCTCCATAAGGAGTGGGGTTTCACCTATCCCTACATCCTAGGACTTTGTGGAGCTTTGGTAGTTTTGCAAGAAACCATTTTCAAATGCAAGACTGATTAGTTTTCAATTTTAGTTTATGAAAACATTTTCCCATGTATAAAAGTTGCCACTAGACTTGCCGGTCCAACGTGGCTCATGGAATCCTCCAACACATTTTTTGCACTGCTAATGGGCCATACCCAACGTAGCCCTCGGCATCCACTGCCGGACAAAATCTAGTTTTTCCCAACCATGAACTATTTTATACAAGAGCTAGTTGCTGAAATCAAGCCATACCCGTCTAATACTATGGACTCTGACTACTTGGATAGATTTAAACTCTGGCCAGAGATGCACACTTTACACACAAGTTTGGTCTGAGACACTCACTGCCATGAGGCCCATTCCACTCAAAGTCTTTACCACACAAGTCTTCCCCAGACACTTCCATGAGAACTAAGGCCACCCCATTTCCTCAGTGCCCCACGACACTTCCATGACACAAACCCCATCCCTAGTCTCTCATAGCATCCCAGCTCATCAACCAGCTGTCTGGGTATCCCTTGTCGGTTCCATATAAGTTTTGCCACACACAACATCAAGTGGTTGTGCTAAAGGAGTTAGGCAAGATGAGACATCAATTCGATCCTTACATGAATCAGGACATAACTTCCCCTTGCTCGATCCCTGAGCAATCACACTTTTGGAATTCTCCATGAAGACTGGGCCTCTAGGAAAACCGTGATAACAGCACCCAGATTTCCACCCTGCACATATTATGTCTTAGCCAACCGAGGTCTATGACAGTGTTCTTCCCAATTTTTTTAGAAACACACACTCCACATCCATAGCCATATTCCCATCATATCATCAAGTTTAAGGTAGTAATAGAATGAATGATCCCACTTAGGCATGCTACTTCTATGGTTGATTCGAGTGGCTATCCTACAATGTTTCCTTAGAAAGCAAAACATGCAAGATTTATTTTGTTTAACAAGCCAATGGGTTGTGGTTGTAAAGCTAGGTAATTTATGCATCAAGTGGGGATTCTAGTGGACTTTTGGTCATCAATGTTCTCATTGCAGCGGAGGTCTGAGTTCAGCTCCTTGGGCTCCTGGTCTGCAAAGTTCGTGTCTAGCTCCTGGGTGTCCTCGGGGACGGCGTCAACGCGTACATAAACAAATATACACATAAAACAATGACATTCATGCTCCAAAAATTTTCAAAGGGGTAGGGTTGGATAGAGGATGATTCTAGGAAGAAGAATCAAGGAAATGGGTGTTTAAATGATGGAGTTATGGAGCTTTCGTGACTCAAGGGTGATTTTTAAACTTAAAAGAATGTTGTAGGGGGATCCTTGGGACTTTTTGATATGCAGCCCCCTCCCGGCCAAGCCTGGCTGAAGGCAGCTTGTGCCCTTCTGTAGCCCGCTTGTGCACTAGTGCAGCACTGGGCTAGCCCAGTATTGTTGGGGAAGGAGGACAATCAGGGACGGCGGGGTGGCACTACCTCACTCGAGGATGACTACCGCACAAGTTGAACAGGTTCGGGGGACTGGTCATACTAGTTGGGAGGCACTGATAGTTTGCTGCGGGTTCACCACTGGTGAGGGCAGTTTTGGTGTTGCGACTCAGGCAGCGAGGTGGAGGGAAGGGTGGCAAACACCGTGATGGTGATGGGGTTGTGTGGGAGAAAGGGGCATGGACCGGCGGCGTGAGGCCAAGGAGGCTAGTGGCACCGCGTCGTGGCAAAATGACAGGGCTTCTCAGTGCGGCATCCAACCCAAGAAAGTGGTTAGGCGGGTGTGCCTGGGCTTCTCGGTGCGGTGTCCAACCCAAGAAAGTGGTCGGGCTTACCTCAATTGGGTGGACGGGTCGCAGGGATGGTGGATTTGACGGCAAGGCATCATGCGTCATGGTGATGTGCTCCCCTTGGTGGCACTTAGCTACTGTGGAGGGGGTCAGGAATGGGTGTTGGTGTTGGGCAAGTGTGGGCGAGTGAGGGGTGAAATGAGCAACCGGCAGGGTGCGGAGTATTTATAGCCGGCAAGAGAGAAAGGGAGGCACCAAATAGCCTACTGGTGGCAGTGTAGCCACATGCACAGTCAATTGCCTCTGTGGTGATGGTGGCGAGTAGCGGCAAGCGGCCATTTGGTGGTGCCTGGTGTGCGGCGAGAAGTGATTCGGGCCATTAAGGTGGTGACAACAAGGGTCTTCACATGAGCGGGTGGCGGCGAGTGCCGTGTGGGCAAAGCCCACAGACCAAGCGAGGGGATGGGGCTGATGTGGGGGTTGAGGTAGCAATGAGAGAAGGGGAGAGTAGGGGTGAAGTTGGGCTGAGGATAGGCGGCAGCTTGGTGGCCAAGCGAGGGAGAGAGGGAAGTAGGACGAAAGGGGAGGAGGTAAGAGAGGTCGGGATGGGCTAGATGGATGGGAGAAGGGAAGGGGCTAGCCATGCTTGGATTTTCTTGTAGAGATACAAGGTAGGCTGCCATAGCATGAAAAGCTTTTTCTCCACCTTGTAAACCCAGGAACTCGTACAAGCAAGAGATCATAGATCATTACCACTAGGCATGCAGGGCAGTTGAAGACGTGTTGAAGTAGTCGAGTGCCAACGTCGGGCATGTCGAGTGCTTGCATTAAGAAGAGCCAATGCCAAGTCCTCCAGTCAACCTCCATCAAGAACCACTTGGCTGCCCTTGAAACTAGTGAGATGATGAGCTTAGTATTCGTAGCAATGCCTCTATGGTATCCACATGTGCAGGAGGAGATGGCGAATTCTGGCATGGTAAGACCATGAGCTTGGCAGAGGATCTTGAGAGATTGGACTAGGGCATGACTACAGTTTCACAGAAACCTTTTCTTCGATGGCTCTCACACACGTACCAAAGTCGTACCCTCTCATGCATATTTATAGTGTCCACTAATGGACCTTAACCTCATAAAGGCCCATCAGGATTCTAATTGCTTGAGGATCATGTATCTGAGTCCTGATTGAGGTCCAACTTCCACAGACCATCTATGAACTACCAAGTCAGACCCGTTCAATCTCTTAAAGATTTATGAACTTGCACATGAACCTAATTGCTTGCGGGTCCCGATAAATCTCCGCATTGGCTCATGCTAGAGCTTACTAGACTTGGAGTCAGACCCAAAAATTGCCACTCGGGAACACCATCAATCTCCTATTTTCCCTAGGGGCAATATCCTGGTATCCTATTCCCTTAAATGTGTGAACTTTTAGGTTCACGTGCAGCCGGCCATGGTGATAAACTCCATTCTTAAACCAATCAATCAACAGCGGCACCTAGCATCACATGTTGACTCCCAAAAGCACAATGATCATATCAACCAAACCTTGATGTACAACACTTCCTAATTCCTTTTTCCACACAGCGGTAGTCGGACTCAAGGTAAGATTTGTGCCACCCTTGCTAAACAATGCATCTAATTTTACTCGTCAATGGTGGGATATGCATTTTTTAATCTAGCCACATTGAGGGGACCAGAGGCAATCTCTCCCATTAAATGAAGGCGCAAATTCCATCTTGATCAACTCACATCCCATTCCATGTATCGTGATGTACTAGAAAGTTAGTTTTATAACTACCTAGTTACGGAATAGCGTTTAGTAACCCCTAAGTACACCAGTACGCACAGTGAGAAACGAGGGTGATCTCAGGTCAAAGGATTTAGTATGTATATCACTTGAGATTGATTGATGGCATATATATTGAACATAACAATCTCAGCAACATCTCGGAGTGAGTCGATCCGACACCATGTTCTCTAACACCTATCCACATCATTGATTTGATATCCAATATCCATGATCCATGAAAGATGATTATCAATCAATCCATGTGCTAGCCTTTGAATCATTATTGTCCACGTAAAGATTATAGGCTAGGGACTATTTAGAACAATGCACAAAACAAGAGTTTCACAAACGAGTCACGCACTTGTTGGTCATTGTTTACAGTTATTTGTTCATGGAACAAGAATAACATTTATTCATATATAAAACATAACAGGTTCCCATCCCACTTACACTAGAGTCAACTTAGGTAATCCAATACCCATTGCTTTCATGTGTGCCTCAAATTTAGATTGTGGGAGAGGCTTCGTTAATGGATCAGCTATAAATTTAGATTTGTGTGCACTTTACATATCTTCACATTACCTCTATCAATTATCTCTCTGATTAGGTGATATTGGCTGAGTATGTGTTTGGACTTTTGGTGTGATCTAGGTTCCTTAGCTTGTGCGATGGCACCAATATTATCACAGTAAAGGTCCAATGGGCATGAAGCACTCAGAACTACACCCAACTTAGAAACAAACTTTTTGATCCAAACTGCCTTCTTTGCAACTTTCGAAGCTGCAATATACTCGACATCAGTTTCTGAATCGGCTACCATATCTTGCCTAGAACTTTTCCAATGCACCATTCCACCATTGAGGCAAAATACGAATCCGGCTTGCAATCGAGTATCATCTTTGTATGTTTGCAAACTAGCATCGGTGTAACCCTTTAAATGAGCTCTTCCTCACCTCCAAACACTAGGAACACATCCTTAGTCCTTCTCAAGTAATTAAGGATGTTCTTTTCAACTATCCAGTGACTGCCACCCAGACATAATTGATACCTGCTCGTAACACTTAGAGCAAAGGAAACATCTGGGTGAGTACATGTCATGGCATCCATGATGGATCCGATTGTTGAGCCATACGAGATCTCAGTCATCCTCGTTTGCTCATTAGTGGTAGACCGATGTTGAGTCTTGCTCAAGATCATTCCAGGTGACATGGGCAAGAAACCTTTCTTGGAATCATGCATGTTGAATTGATTCAACACCTTGTCAATATATGTACTTTGGCTAAATCCAATTAAACGCTTAGGTGTATCCCCATAGATCTTTATGCCAAAGATGTAAGCTACTTCTCCCAAGTCGTTCATCATGAAACTCTTTCTCAATGAGTCCTTCACAACCTCCAACAAAGGAATTTCGTTTCTGATAAATAATATGTCATCTACATATAAGACCAGAAATACAAGAGCGCTCCTACTAACCTTCTTGTAAATACAAGGCTCTTCTACATTCTTGATGAAACCAAACCCTTTGACCACTTCATCAAAACATAGACTCCAACTTTGAGATGTTTGGTTGAGTCCATAAATGAACTTCAAAAGCTTGCATACCTTCCCAACATTACCTGGATCAACAAAACCTTTAGGTTGTTTCCTGTACACATTCTCACATAGGTTTTCTTTAAGAAAGCTATTTTGACATCCATTTGCCACACCTCATAGTCATGATATGCATCAATCGCTAGGAGGATCTGGATAGACTTTAGCATGGCTACTGGCAAAAATGCTTCATCATAATCAACACCTTGAATTTGACGAAACCATTTAGCCACTAGTCGTGCTTTATAGACATGAACATTACCATCAACGTCTATCTTTTTCTTGAAAACTCACTTGCACTCGATAGGTCGCACCTCACAAATGGCTCAACCATGTTCCAAACTTGGTTATTAGCTATGGATTACAACTCAGATTGCATGGCCTCCAAGAATTTCTTAGAGTCGAGTCCCATCACTGCTTCATTATAGGTTCTAGGCTCATCATTGTCCAATAAAAATACATCATGCCGACCCATGGTGAGTAACATGTACCGGTCAATGCTTGATGTGCCCTATGCGACCTAGGTTTGAATAGGGTGCTCAACATTTTGTTCATCCTATTGGAAATCAATCGGATTAGAACCATTCTCTAGTATTTGTTGAACCTCTTCGAATTGCACCTGGTTCCTACTAGTTTCATCTTGTAAGAGAAACTCTTTCTCCAAAAGGACACTCTGGGCAACAAACACTTTTGGTTCCTCCGAGTTATAAAAATAATATCCTTTGATTTCCCTAGGATAGCCCACAAATTAGCATTTATCTGACTTGGGTGAAGCTTATCAGATGTCAAACATTTGACACAAGCTTCACAACCCCAAATCTAAAGGAAAGATAGCATCTAGCCTAGAATGCTTCCCAATCCATATCTCATATGGTTTTCTCTCCGCAGACTTAGATGGAACTATATTTAGTGTGAACTTAATAGTTTCTAAAGCATAACTCCAAAAGGACAACAAGATCTGTCTAACTTATCATCGACCTTACTATATCCAACAAAGTTTGGTTCCTCCTCTCCAATACGCCATTCCATTTTGGCATTCATGATGGAGTCAGTTGTGGAACAATTCCACAACTCTTCAGATGGTCAGTGAACTCTTGGCTCAGATATTCTTCACCATCATCCGATCATAGTGATTTTATCCCCATGTGATTCTATACTTCATTCTGATACTCTTTGAACCTTTCAAATGACTCAGACTTATGTCGCATTAAGTAGATATATCGATACCTACTTAAGTCATCAGTAAAAGTAATGAAATACTGAAAGCTGCCTCTAGCTACTAAACTCATTGGACTGCATACATTAGTATGTACAAGGGCCAACAACTCAAACACCCTTTCACCTTGACCAGAAAAGGGTACCTTAGTCATCTTGCCAAGTAAACAGGATTCACATATCTCAAATGATTCATAATCAAATGAGACGAGTAGACCATCTTTATGGAGCTTCTCTCTGTGTTTGTTGTTAATATGGCCTAAGCGATAATGCTAAATAAAAGTACGATTCAAACCATTCAGCTTAAGCCATTTCATACTGATGTTAAGAATCAGCTCATCATCAATATCAAGAACATACAATCCATTCGCTAATGGACAATGTGCATAGAGCATCTTATTCAAATAAAGAACAAAACTTGTTATTTATTATTATTATCATCTCATAACTACTATCCTCCTCTAAACATGAAGATGAGACAATGTTCTTGCTCAATGCTAGAATATAATAACAATTATTGAACTCCAACACTAATCTTGAGGGTCTCGACAAGTGATATGTGCTGAGTGCCAACACAACAACCTTTGTTCCGTTGTCGATGCACACATCCAACTCATCTTTTGCAAAACTTCTACTCTGTTTTAGTCCTTGAAACAATTTGCAAGTATGAATCATCGAATCGGTATTGAATACCCATGATTCACTAGAAGAAGTTGCAAGATTAAATTCAATAACATTAATACCTAAAGCTGAAGCCTCGCTTCCCTTCCTTCTCTTCTTTTCCAACTACTTCTCGCAGTTCCTCGACCAATGCCCACTGTCACCACAGTGGAAACACTTGTCCAAGGGAGAAGGACAAGCCTTAGGTTTAGCATCAGGCTTTGGCTTTTGGATCTTATCCACAACCTTATCTTTGCCCTTGCCCTTGCGATTCCTCTTCTTTTTATCCCTTTGGACCATCATCACATGAGTTGAGGTTTTCTTGATGCTATCCTTAGCAGTTTTAAGCATCCTATGCTACTCAATAAAGTCTTATTCAAGCTATTCATATGATAATTCATGATGTATGGCTCGAAACTAAAAGGCAGAGATTGGAGGATCACATCTGTCGCATGCTCTGGCTCAAGCTCAAAACCAAGTCTGTCGAGTGCCTAAATGTGACCAATCATCTTGATCACATGAGGGCTGATTGTACTACCTTCACCTAGCTTACAATCGAAAATGGCCTTTTGAGGTGTTCAACCTCTTGACCCTTCCCTGGTTCACAAACATACAACAAAGCCCCTCAATTATATTGTTGGCTTTTGAGTCCACATATTGCTTCTGAAGCTTAGGGGACATAGTGGCAAGCATGAGACAACTAACATCAAGTGAGTCATTGCAATGCTTCTCATTAGCCTTGTGTTCAGCAGTAGTGGGACCAGCCTCTAGGTCCTCAGGATACGGTTGCTTGAGAATATATTCCTTTTTCTCTTGTTTGAGAACCATTCTCAAGTTTGGGTACCAATTAGTAAAATTTATTCCATACATGATCGCAAATTAAAGCTAGAACTCAGAACAAGATTAGCAGCCACGATCACTACAATAGGAAGTAAATATGCAAAGTTTCACCACAATGTTTTATATGGATCTTTCATTAAAACAAATTTAATAGAAGATACTTCCACTATATTTTTTGCAATCATTTTCCCTTCAACAACACATAGTGGACAAGATCCATGTTCACCTAATCCTCTAGTAAGCTTTTCATGCAAATGATTAGTATCGATGAGAAAACTGAGGAGAATGACAAGGTCATTATACTAGTGTCATCCTTGCCACCAGCATGGCAGTAGATTGCGATAAATATTCTTGTTGGCAAAACCTCTCTCAAGTTCAATGAGATCTTTGCATACCTAATAGAAGCGAAGTCCATGAAGAACCCTTTGTATTCTTCATCCATGGGTGATCAAGCATTGATTGTCTCAGGTGGAGCAGGCAAAAGTATGATGGAAAGAAGAAAGGAAAGGATAAGGATAGATGTACATGCTATAAATTTTATGAGAAGGGTCACATGATACAGTATTTTCCAATTTGCAGGCAATGATTCAATTAATGAGAAATACTTGCTCACTAGGACCGATGGAGGATGGTACATAAATGTTGCCATAGAAAGCCGGCAGGGAGGACACCATAGCACACGGAACCAAGAGTGCTGCTAGGAGCTCACTCCTCTAGAGAGGGAACCAAACACCTTCTGGCCGGTGTCAGATGTCAATTTTGTGGGTGTGCCATGTAGCTTGACCTTGCAGATTGGGAGGTTGTCGGTTGGATTGTTGTTCACTGTCTTGCAAGTAGACAATAGTAATAACTAAATGTTTCAAACCGATCTAACGATTGGCTTCACACCATGCCAATCATCTATTGAGTAGCCGATGGCATGGAAACATGCGAGAGTTGCATTGCAACAATGTGATAAGGATAAATAACTCGTTCACAAGCAATGACCAAGCTCTCCAGGCACATATCAGACAAATACTCCCAAACAAGAACATCCTAGGATAGGAACACATGTGCCAACCAAACAGGAACATTCCAAAGCCGAAGCTAAGATCCATTCACAGTTGACACACACAAGAAGCCTATGCACGCAAGCCAAATAGTAATATTCCATAGCCAGAGCTAAGAGCTAGCCATGCCCAACTGACGCACATAGATACATCCAGATCCATATCCAAGGCCATGCCTAGGGAACAGGCCTGAACTACGCTAAATAGCCTAATCGATCGCAAGCAAAATGAGGCATGTGGGGAAACTACTCTTAGGGATGCTCCGCCGAGTCGATGAAGACATATGCATCGATTATGTCAACATGTCAACTCAATACCACCCAGATTAGCTCCCCTCATGTAATCAAGTGGAACAATCCACCAATCAGCTTGGGACTGAAGGATGGACCTACCTTTTACGTATGGAGATCCGATCTAGGGATTCACCTTGACACATCTAAGAGCTACTGATGCACCTATGTCATACGCGATTTGGCCTTGGAGAGTAGCTAAGATTAGCTTCTAAACCCACACTCATGCAATGGAAACAAGCAAAATCCATAGCATGTAGCATAAATCATAGATCAAACTTTGAACATAAATGAAACATGTGGATAACTACAAGATCTTGCCAAAAAATGCTTCAGTATAAGATTCGGCATGAAAATGCCATGACAACCAAGAATATCTAAAAGGATCGACATAAGGGCAACATGACACTTACCAAGAATTGAAACCCTAGTGAAAAAAGTTGCTTAGAGGGGGTGAATAGGCAATCCTAAAATTTCTTGCACAAACTTCCCAAATAAGTTAGTAAAACAAGTTGAACAAGCCCAATGTGGGTCAACCTGCTCAAGGCTGGTTCAACCGCAGTGGATTGGTTGAACCACAGAAACATAATAAATTGAATTGATCTCTCAAATGGTGCAACCAAAGATGAATTGGTTTGATTCCTAAGCTTCCTTGAAGCTAGAGGTTGTAGATCTGAGAGGGGCTCACCACCAAATCTACACAACAAGTAGATTGAGACAAATCTTGCAACACAAGGGTATGAGCACGGCGAACAACAAGGACAACAAGTAAGCACATTGAGACAAGGATTTAATCTAAGGTTTAGTCATACCCTAAGTTGCCCTACTTACCAGTTGAGGTGCCTAAAAAGATCGAGGTCTCTCTCATCCTTAATCCTCCCCTCACAAACTACAAAGGTACGATGAGGTCACTTACTAAAAGTTTAGGTAATACAAACTTCTTTTTGCACCACCATACGTAGGGATGGAGCTCAAGGCGATGCCTAGTAGTTTAGGAACATGAGGCTCTAGGAGTAACAAACTACCAAAGGCTGCTCAAGGTGTCACCAAGCTCAAGCTCAAGAACGAGCGAGGAAGAGAAGAATGAGGTGTGACAAAAACAACTCTCAAGTTCTAGCAAGGTCCACTCAAAAGATTTGAAGCTTTAGAAGCTTAATACTGGAGAGAGGTGTGGAGGAGTGAGTGCTCTTCCAAACTTTGTCTCAAGTCACTTAGAGATGGAAGAAGCATAGTAAAGAGGTGAGGGAATGAGTATATATGGGTCCTCTTGAATCTAGCTGGTAATATGCAAGTCTATATAGACCCGTTGAACTAGTGTAGGGTTGGTTAAACCAGAAATAGGAAAAGGTGCTATGCTGGTTGAGGTTGAACTCAGGCCAATTGAACCAAGGGCCAACTAAAAATAGGATAGTGAGATAAATTAGTTAAGAGGTTCTATCATCGCCAAAAGCCAATGGGTCGGGTCCGACAAGGCGGCTGTCACACCATGGAACCTGGAGGTATGTTTCCACTGAGGTCGATCCCTCCTAGCGGTGGTTTCGACCATCCTCGAGCATTACGGTGGTGATGAGAGGGGGTCTAGGGCATTCCACCTAGCTTGACCTACTAGCCAGTGAGATTTGTTGGGTGCATGTGGTCGAACAATCACCCTGTAGATGCACAAACAATAGATTGATATCAAATTCAAGCTAGATCGCTAGGGATTGGCTTACGACGTCTCAGAACTAAACAACATCGGCCAATATTTTCTTGCATCAAGCCGAATGAGGAACCAAGTCATGGGTTCTAACTTTTCACGCATGGACATATGAGTCAGTACCTTTGCACTACCTCCGCTTTGACGACTAGCACATAGCTGCTCCATCCGTGTAGTCATCCTATCGAAAGTTTGATAGCATGAAGTTTGGCTTTGCTTTTCTTTCATGTACAGAGATTCTCTATGCCTGATACATTCATTGCGAAGTCTTCTTGATGTTTCACCCTTCTTTCTTGCAATAATCGGCTGGATACCCTTGTCTTGGTGTATAAATACTGCTCTTCAGCTGATTTTTTCTTCCATGGATTCTCCAAGCCCATAGTCTACTACTATGAGTGCCGATCCCTCTCAAGAGTTCTACCACTAGTTTCCAGAACCTCAAAGAAAACTATGGCGAAAACGTCCTTGATCCACTAATCCCGATTGGCCAGCAAAGATGAAAACTTTCCACATTGAAGATAAGACATACCTGAAGGCCAATTGGCAAACTCGAGCTTGTGTCAATACTACTCTAGCAAAAAGGTATACTGATAATCAGTTGCGCCATGGAGATAGCTTCTTCTCTAACTCAGAGCATCATGGTATACTGATAATCGGTTGCATCATGGTATATTTTGCACCTAAATCTCGAGTCGTGTAGATTTTCTGTCGCATCGACTATCATGCCGATGGTACTCCTAGAGTACAAATGAATCCTCATACATTTTCTTACATGTTGGGTAAGATAGGATGCTAGAATAAAAATGAATCCTCAAGTGGCTTACCCTATCTTGCAGGGAAAACTCCTCGTGCCATGGTCTACTGTGCCTTCTGCGCCATGGAAACCATGGTACCCTAGCTTGCATACAGAGTTCTGACCAAAAGCAAGACACTCCTAGGAGAGTTTTGCTTGCTCCATAGGACATACCCCTTGGGTTTTCACCCACTATCAGCTCAATGTTTGCTGAATTAGGCCAAGTTGGCGGTATTATCATCTTTTGTAGGATAAGCCTAAGGAAAAGGCAGATACTTTTACAAGCTTGCTTCAATCCAAATGAATGTATCCCTTATTAATGAAATTCTTTGTCATTTGGATGCACACTTCTTCGAGGCCAATGCCAACGCATCAGCTTGTACACTCTCTCCTTGATGTGAAATTGTGGTATTCATATATCTAAAGACGATGGCAACACATCGGCTTTTGATCTAGATGTTACTGGGCTGGCAGCATCTCGTCGGCTCTAGATCAAACAGTTATTCCATATATCAATAGCTCTTGCTTTGAGATCGGCTTCATCACATCGGCTTCAGTAAACTAATTCACAGCTCCATTCTGATGCATTTTAAGATTATACATAGCTTTCCAAATCAATCAATACACCCCTAACGAATGTTCAAAGTCTATGCAGTTAGCTCTAGAGTTGATTGATATGTGGAAAGCCTGTATGCCCTTAAAGTTGTTGTAACTCATTCTGAGCTTCTTTTTTCGGTTACGATGCTGACTCTATCGACTTTTGTCATAGAGTTACCAATATCTCAACTAATGCATCCATCTAAAATCTGAGAACTTGATAAATCTTGCTTGATGCAGTAAATCTATAGTGTTCAGCCGATGAAACTGACCTAGATTTAAGTGTACTAAAGAATTCTCCAGGCCATTCTTCTTATGCTAGAAATTGATATGACTCAAAAAAATCAAGCAAGAAAAAGATGGATGAAGAGCTAGACAAAATTCAGAACCTTGGTTGGCAGATTGTGCTTGGTGCTCATAGTGGTAAAACTGTCCATCTCACTAGCCGGCTGAGTCCAAATTACCGCCCTTCATCTGATCATGTAGTAGTCCATTTCTTGGAGGCTTAATTCTCCTTCACTATTAGCCAAGTAATACTAACTCCAGCTTTTGTCTTCTGTCTTGACTGTGAGTTTAAAACATGTGCTCATGCCCTCAAGTGTTAGAACTTGGCACAACTTTGAACTTTATTTAATTCTAAAGGCGATGGCTATGCATCGGCTTCTGCTGAGTTAAATATTGAGTTACGATGGCACTGCATCGACTCCTAAAAAAGTTATATACCCCATCATTTTGATCACTACATGCGTCATCGAGCATGCAGATATGCCCACTGAGCTTTAATTTGAGAATATCGACTTAGATTGCTAAAGATTTAATGCTTGATGACGACTTACACTCAGTATACTATGCAAAAGAATATTTTCTTTATTTTCTTGGCCGATTGCTTGAATCGGCCTCACGAGTTGAAGGGTTACATATCTTTTCTAAAATTGGGGTCGACTGCATTGAGTCGGCCTCACATCTGCTCATGTGTCGCTACGGTCTTGCTTCCAATTGTCTGGTCAACATTAAGGAATCCTTTGGCTTGTGTTGGATTGCCTTTGTAATCATTGAGCACCACATTTATCTTGATAAGATCTTCCACTATCTTACAAATTTTCCAACAAACAGAATAAGGCATGAGATTGACTACAGCTCCTGTCTCCACCATCATCCTATTGATGGGCTTACCGTTGATGTACCCTTTAATGAAAAGCGGCTTTAAGAGCCGATATTTTGTAATAGCCGCCTGAGACTGAGCTCACCTAAGTCTTCCATCGGCGTCTTGTGAAACTCATCAGGTAGGACCAACACCATGTTGACATCAGTCATTGCATCGGCCGATTTTCTTACCGATTCTTCATCGACGTCCTGCTGGTTCCTCCTAACCCAGACCAACCGGCATGGTGGTCATGCAGGCATTGGTCCCGTACACATCTTCCTCAGCAAACAAATGTAATCTTCCTCTACTTGTTCTAAATTTCTTAGTCGCTGCACCCTGCGCTTCTGAGATCATGACAAACCATCATGGAACCATTGAGGTTATGCATCCTCTTCATACTCTTGTTCACTTTCCTCTTCCATCGGCTGATAGCTATGCGAGCCCGCCGACTGATCACGTGTTTGTCGAGAAGTTCCCCCAAGTGCTAGAAGACGAACGTCCTTTGGTGACATGCCCCTGCACACTCGGGACAGTCATTGGCGGTCGGAGATCTAGTCATACCTCTTCTCTAGCAAAATTAAAGAAGGGGAAATCCTAGTGCTCATTGAAATTGTGATGATCACGACGACCAACGGTACTGCTCTTAGCTGCGATGCATGTCATGCTGATAACGGCGTTGTTCTCGGCGGCATTGCTCTTCTTGGCACCACCATGTCTCATGACAGTAACGGTCTTCTTCTTCTTCGTGGTATTGATGCCGTTCATACTGCTCATATCGGTGGGAGTACGTACATGCCGGTGAGCTGCTTGGATTGTGGGTGGAGGTGATGATATCGAGAAATATCTTTGATATGTGGCATTCTGGGTGAAATTCTCGAGACCGATTGTCTGAATTGGCCACTCCCTTTCCCTTGGAGCTTGACCCAACGTCAACCATATTGATGATCGGGAATGGATTCTTATCAACTCGCATTGTGGTCTTGCAAAAAATCAGTCGGCCTTGCTCAATAGCTGATTGTATTTGCTAGTGAAGGACCTTGCAATCTCCTGTTTTATGTGTAGTAGCATTGTGCCACTTGTAGTACTTGTGTCCTCTTAATTCCTCAGCCGAAGGAATCTTGTGATGGGCCAAGAGTTTGACCTAGTTCATCTCGAGTAGCAAATCAAAGATCTGCTCTATCTTGCTGGTGTTGAACTCAAATCCTACAGATGCCCCTAGTGCCTTGATCCACTAACATGGGACCAAGTTTGCCCTTGGGCCCATTGGACTATTGCCACATCAGCTTCATCAGCCAATTCACTATTCTCATCGCACATCTCTCTTGATATGCTTTGGCTCATTGCCTTTCATAAGCCCATACCTTGGCTAAAAGATCATCAGTTGGCACAAAATCAGCAGGTCCATATGCATCTTTGGTGGGTTTTAGGAATCGACCTTGAGGAATCTCAACCACCTGCTTTTTAGTGAGGTAGAGAGGGTAGCATCAATTCCTTATAATTTCCTTGAAACGCTGAATGTACTAGGTAACCATTTCTCCTCTCTGCTGACAAAGTGTTTTCAGATCAGATATGGACATCTCACTGGAATGCGAGAAGAAGTGGGCATAAAACTGATCTTCTAGTTGCTTCCATGAGGTGGTAGAGCCTAGTGCAAGCAAAGTATACCACCCAAATGCAGGTCTTGATAATGACAGAGCAAGGAGACAACCTTTTATATGTTCGGCTGCGGCATCTACTCCTCGTTGAGCCACATATCAGCTAGTATGCTCGACGGTGCTGGTGTTATCGGTACCATTGAACGTGGAGAACTCTAGAACTTTAAATTTTGGTGGAGGTGGTAGTTGATCGAATGCTTCTGGGTATGGCTTTGCATAGCTGATCAACCTCATCTTGGGAGACATCCTGAATTTGTTCTTGATAATGTCAAAGATCTGATCTTGAAGAACCAGTATGCTAGATCTTCCACAAAAACATGCTTGACTGCTAGGAGCTGGCCCACCACCTATGTTGCTTGCCATTGGAGCAAACCATCATCACTGGCCTTCAACTTCTATGGATAAGGATTAGATGGTTTTGGAGGTGGTTTCTCGCCTTCATGGAGAGGCCCGTACTGCATCTCACACCTGCATCCTTCTGGTATAAACATCGGTGGCTTGTCATACATGGAAGGTGGATCATGTGGGGTGTTAAGAAAATAGATGATGAACTCAGCCTTCATCCCATCTATTGCTTCAAACGGTGTTACTTCCATTGGCTGAGTGTTGAGTGCTTTCTCTCCTCTGAACGATCCAGAGATAGGCCCGAGAGCAGTATATTCTCCAGCAATGGTAGATCTAGAAAATTTTGCAATGACTTGTTCCAAGGAATTGATGAGAACTTCGGACTGACATAACAGGGCCTGACGGATCATATAGTTCATCTCATAGAGGATGGCCGTGGTACATGCCTCTGAGGGAACAGTTAGATTGATGCCATCGAGTAAAGGCTCCAGGTGGCCAACAGTCTTGACACCCCCACCTGAGTCTATGTGAAGTGATCTAGGAGCTCAATAGATAGCTTGGTGAGATGACGATCATAGACTACCTTCTTGATTCATATCCTCTAGCTTCGAAGGTGCGTCTTTACCTTCTGGCCATTGGCTTGGATCATGACGATTCGAGTTGACTAGCCCATCCTAGCCATGGGGTTTGCCTGAAGCAACCATGGCTTGTTTGCTTGGTGAAGTTGTTGATGATGATGTGGTCCCACTAGGCATGCCAAAAGATGTCTCATCACCAAAAGGTCATGGGTCAAGTCCGGCTAGGTGGTCGTCACACTAAGGAACTGGGAGGTGCACTGTAGCTACGGTTGATCCCTGCTAACAGCGGTTCTGACCATCCCGGAGCTCACGGGAGCGGTAAGAGGGGGTCCTAGGCATGCCACCTGGCTTGACCTACTAGCCAAGGAGGTTTGCTGGGTGCACGTGGTCAGAAAATCGGCCTGCAGAGATGCATAAACAACAGATCGATATCCAATTCTAGCCAAATCATTGGGGATCGGCTTAAGGCATCTCCATGGATTGGCTCATAAAAGCCGATTGCCTCTTTGTGTCTTGATGGGTTAGTGCACCGATAAGCATAACAAGGAGATAAACCCTACCTAAAGCATGGCCTAGAGGATGCAACTCTCTTAGGTTGACTTGCTACACATGCAACTAGATAGATCTAGCTAAGGGTGAACTTAATAGGACTACTAATAACATGCATGAACATAAATTGGAACACCCAAAGGGCACTCACCTAAGAAAGCAGATACCATATAAAACATGTAAAGCAGGGTGCCAAGCACATATCGATCTCTCGAGTTGTCGTATGCACATGTTGCGACGCATGTCATGGTAAGTAGGAACTAGGTAAGCTATATATGCTTGGCTGCACACTGTTGATCTGTTACGTAAAGCACAAATGGATATGTAGATTGGCAGCGTGCATGATAACTGATGGATCTCGTGCCAAACGGAGCTCCACTTGGCACGAGATTCATCGAGATAACTAGCAAATTTTGCCATAAAAAATGCTTCAATATGAAATCTACTCGGTAAGCAAACGCTAGACAGTCGTATCACAACCATAGTAGAAGTATTAGAGCAAAATTGTGCTTTCTTAAGAAAAAGCCTAGAATGGGGGTGACGATGAGCCGAGATTGGGTAAGCGAGACATGCGTTGCTTGCATGGGAATGTATGTTGTCACTCGTTTATTGCGAAATAGCATGTTACATATTTATAGACTAGTGTCTTGGACGACAAGTCCAACTAGCCAAGCGAACCCTAATTTTAATTTCCTAAACTACGATACATAGCCAGTTGGGCTAAGAATACATAAAAATCTGCTCTGCTCGGGCGGCCCATAATAGCCAATTCGACAGCAACCCTAGATTGACTAGAATTCGACGGCAACAAGTTCTTAGACTGGTTGATCTAGGGGCCAACTAAAAATAGATTAGTGAGCAATATTAGTTGTGATTGCTGAAGACTAGTTCCACAACTGTGATATAACCAATGTGGAGCAGATTTGGGATATGAATGTGGAGTAAATATGGATGGAATTTTAGACTTTTTAGGCTTTAGTACCACCTGGAGCATACCTTTGTTGGTTTCTCCTTATAGTATGGGGGTTGCTAATTCAAGGACAAAAGAGAAAATCTATTATTGCAACCTTGAACGAAAACTTCTTGTGCTTCAAAATTGAGTGGAATGAGGGGTCTCTTTCTTTCTTTTTCACTTGGAGTTGTCTCTTTTCTTTGTCACGCACTTTGAATGATCTTTGTTACTTGCAAAGTGCTCACACATTTCCATTAGAGATATTAATTGCTCATATAAACACCAAAACCCTCAAAAGGTGATTGCACTTACACATAGGTCCTAGAACAGGGGTGGCGATGCGCTGAAAGTTGTATTGGTTCATGGACACTCATTACGTTCGAGATACACGCATATTTATAGCCCTACTAGGATTTCTACTAAAGGAACTAAGACTTATTCTACCCTAACACAAAATCCTAGTTTGATATGATACATTATTAGATACAAATTGGGCCTATTTGGAAGCCCATCCTGGATCCCTTTTGGGCTGGACTTTTCTGGCGGCCCAAGTCCTCGACCTTGTCCAGGATTTGGCGCCAACAACAGAGGATTCGTACTGCTTCCCTATGACAAACAGAGCCATGCATATATTCTCCGATGGACTAAGTAAAGTGTAGACATATTTTAGTTTCGTTGATGCTACCTGAAGAGTGAATTGCATTTGCATCATAGGTCCCTAACTTATTTTCACATGCCCATCTGGTCCATGAACACTTAAAGTGACCATCTAGGTCCTTAAAATTTTCAAGCAGTTATCCTTAGTCAAATTAATGTCAAATCATGGGCCTAGACTTACACTTGACTTGAACTACTTCAAAAAATTTAAGGCATGAGCTGAGATGGTCACTTTTAGATTTCATGGATCTAGATAGTAAAGTAGGAATAGTTAGGTGACCTATGATTCAATCACTCCTACTTGAACCTTGGATATCTTTCAATGCTAGCTTGATTTAGTTAAAATCTGTATAATCTGCTGGACTGCTGGTGAGATAAAGACCACATGAAAGAGGTATGAAATATGCCATGCTACCTGTGAAAGAAATAAAGTGAACCAAGGTTATTAGGGTCACATCACATACTATGAATTATCGTTTTTGTCTAAGTAGTATTGGGTCCTAGGATGGGCTCAGATTCATTGACTTCCGCATGGGAAGTCACCGTGAACAGTGCTTATGGAACATCGATCTGAGTCTGGATGAACAGTGCTTGGCGGCTTTATTTACTGCAGCAACACTGTTCGAGGGAGGATTGTTTTTGCACTGTAGCACGGTACTTCAACATTAAACCTAGACCGTCCATCTCAAATCGGATGGTTCACGGTCATTCTAAGTCAAGGAATCCTGGGCATCCTAGGATTACGGTGGAATGGAGAGTTGCGGTGGAATGACGGTGGAAGGTGGCAGAAGCCAGGTGGATGGTAACCACCCGGTCACTCATTGCTGCCTCTCATATTTCTGTGTGCTTTCTCTTATGCCATTGGGAATGGATACATAATCTTCCTCATCTTACTCAAGCGTTAGCTATTGTTAGCTGGGAATGAAAGCTGATCGAGGTTTCCTCAGGCCTAGCCTGGGTAACCTTGGATTAAAAGGGATTGGAGTGGATTCGAAAGGATTTGAAACGCTCCAATCCATTCCACGTGAACAACATTTGGCCATGCTGGAAGGCCCATTGAGCCCATGATGATAAATCCCATGCATGCACGTTAGAGAATCTTGTACAGAAATCGGGAAAACACAAGACAAAAGGGAATTATTTCTGAAACTTTACCTACAAATAACTTATATTTTGTACTACTACTGCGGTTACCATTACATTAAACAGTTTATCACACATATACACATACTCTAGTAGTCATATATAAGTTCTCACTCAGTAGTAAAATGAAAACAAAAATAAAGATCAGAACGTAACCAATATAATCTAGATTGTGGACCAACACGTATAGGACAAGAGTTGAAAGCAGGTTCGGCGCCCTTGATGACGATGTGCATGTAGCTAGCGTACGTACGGTCGATCTGATCTGAAGCGCCGCGCCGTACGTGGTCACGCACTGTCACCACTCTTATTATTAGTAGCAGTGGGGCTCGCAAAAGGCCTCGGTCCACTGGTCCGCGATGTCGCCGGCGATCCTGAGAGCGTCGTAGGAGGTGCCCATGAGGCCCTTCCGGGTGAAACCGGCGGCGTAGAGCCCGTTCTTGCCCCTCCAGCTATGTGGGAATGGCTTTCTTGGGAACCCATCAACATGACTGAAGAACTCCTGCTCCTGTGCAAGCACAAATTCGAACACATATAATTAGAATTTACCCTTTTTCTCTCTTGGTTATTATGGTTCCTTCTGAAAAATGCAGGCATATATATAGCATATGCAAAGAGAACGATCGAACCATTTTACGTCATTAATAGTTAATATATGTGCAATCTATCAGGTGGTTAGGTGCAGTTAATGATAGGTTAATCACTAATTAGAAGCTAGTAGTTTTTAGCCGATGCATGGAAGCCGACCCTAAAGGTATGTTGGGATACATGCAATTAATTGTTACATCCTAAAAATTAGACAGAATGTATCCAAACAATCTAAATATTACTCATTGGAGACTCCTTTTGGAGCCTTCACGTTAATCATCGACGGACGCGCTAGAAAAAATATAAACACTATAAATTCTCACAAAAATCAGAAACATCTAGCCGTCCTTCTGGTAGACCTAATAATAATAACCATTAGATCTATTATATTTTCTAAAAAAATATCCACCATGATATTATGAAAGATAAATTAAAATAAGTTCTAATTTTCCATATAAATTGCCCACAATACCATTATGAAAGATGAATTAAAAATAACCCTTTAAATTTGCATAGAAATTACCCAACATCCCATTATGAAATATAAATTAAATAACCCTCTAAATTTGCATATATATTATGTCATTATGAAATATGAATTAAATAACACCCTAAAATTGCATATAAATTACACACCATGATACTATAAAAAATTAATTAAAATACACCCTAATTTGCATTACGAAAGATGAATTAAAATAATCCACTATGAAAGATAAATAAACATTTGAGGGTAAAGCTATGAATTGAAAATTTAAAATAATCACCTCTAATATTGGTAAAGCTAAAATAAAATAACATCTAAACTCTGAAATACAAACATATGTTATTATACAAAAATTAAATAACAAAAACACACACGCATGCGCGCGCGCACACACACATATATATGTCTAAATTATCTATTAACTTTTAATATAAATACCTCATAAAACTCTAGCCCATGTGATACTACAAGATCTAATTTTTAGCTCAGACCCCCGGATAACAATTAGCTCCCTCTTAGATGGACAAACCCAGCTAATGTATGCAAATAGGTCTAGCTAATTTTTAGTTAAACCAAACATGGCCTAATTTGCCCAGCTGCTCATTATTATATTGAACAAAAAGAAACTGGCTTGGCGTGTGGACCAATGGACAAGGCCTCCCACACGTCCGGTGCAATTTTTCTTGTCAAAAAACTGTTTCAAAGAAACATTGCTCCCACTTTTTCAATACCCAGATCTCAACAGTGTGTTCAACTGCAAATTAATTGATTGATTAACCATCTGGAAGCATGCCAAACACACATGAAAGAGGCCCGCGCTGCGCGCATCAAATCTGGTTAGACAGATGGGATCCATCAAACAATCCAAAGCCATCAAGATGGGCCACACTACAAAAGGTAGAGTGGGCATCCAGCACATGATGAGGACCGTACGTACCGGGTGCATGGACCTCACCCTCTCACCACAAAATCATTTATATTTATGGGCCGGCCAGCAACAAGCCTTCATGCATGCATGTGCATCATCACCACCACCCAACTCTCTCTGATCATGCATGGGGTTCCTATCCATCTCTCTTTCCCCAACCCACAGGACTGCAGAGAGCTAGCTTCCTCCCCTCCACTTGAGGGGTAAGGCTATCAATATGTAGGGTGTATGCAAGCTACTTGTGTTAATTACTGCTACTCTGGGATGTGCCTGCCATGTTCTTGATTTCTTGTCTTTGGTTTGGTGGAAGCTGTAGGGGATGTGGGTTTAATTTGTTTTTGCGCTGCACACTTGAATGAAAAAAGGAACATATATAATACTCCTATGTTAGTATGCAAGTTTAATTTCAGAGTAAAATTAAGGCCTAGCTTAGACTTGTGTATGTGTGGTAAATACACAATAATAATGCATGGCTCGACCGTTTATTTACAATTTAATAATACTTAAACCTTTTTAACAAGCAAAATTATTGTCCTTTTCGTTCCTGCTTCTTTTCCACTGTGGTCACTTTCGTATGGCCCAGATGCCCATATTGGTACCGGATCCACTATTTGACCGGCATGAGTGATGATAAAACCAACAAGATACGAACAAATTACACAAGCACAAATTAATATAAAGATCCAAATAATGAAAACATTTATACGCGTACGCGCATGAAAGCTACATAAGCAGGCTATACATGATCGAGCCGCCAGTGCACCACTCTCCCATCCTTAATTTGGTCTACATGTATAGTTTTGCACGCTCAAAACTTGGACTTGCTGACGCGACATCATCAACAGTTGTACGTTGAATGACCATATTTGTCTACATACACACGCGTGCGCGCACACAATGATGCAGTTATGTGTATGTATATGCAAGAAGATATATACAATGAAATCAAGTACAAAACTAGTAGCCATCATACCAAGGACCATAATATAAAACAAACGTATATATGGCCTATAACTTTGTGTCCGTTCCTTTCAATCTCTGCCTAAATTGTTTTTTCTTTTTGGCAAATTAGGGCTCAGAAATTAATGCCCACATCAATCAACATTGCCCTTGATTGTCATTTTCTTGGTGATCAATTTTTGTGTCACAGTCTGAGGGATATAGTCCTCCTTTAAGCATCACATTCGTCGCCCATGCCTTACGCCATCTAGAACCTCACTTAATTGGACAAGGACTACATCTATATACACACATCTGCGCCAAATTAACCCTATACACATGCACAAATTGCTTGCATAAGAATATGTATATGTGTGGATATATATAAGATTTGATAATAAAGGATGCATAATTTTGTGTACCATTTTGTCTAATGTTTGTACTGTATTCAAATTTAAAGCCTGCACCCCCAGAAAAATAATTTAGAGAAGATTCAAGGTACTTAATAGAATTTGTAACAGTCGTTATAGCCACCACTACAGTGTTAGCACCCCTACTATACCACTAAGATATAATGGTCTAGGAGTACGTAGCGTGCTAGAACTTAGTGGCTAATGGTTAGTTGGATGCAGCAATCCATAATTTGACATAGTAGGGCGCAAAAGCAGGGTGACTCAAGTATCTTACGCTAGCTCGTTTTAGTATTTGGCTGCTATCAACATCGAAATTTAACTTATCGGGATGGCATGTGCCTTCTTTTATTATGACATGTAATAGTTAATAAGTGAAACAAACACAATGTATGGTTTGGTAACTGAAGTTCCTTTTGACCTAGACACACATCAGTGCTATTAGATCTCCCTTTTTACTCTTATGTTATATGTGCATTGATATGTTAGCATTTTTTCTTTTTTATTTGGTTTTAATGTGTTAAAAATTCATGTTTTAAGACATGTATACTCAAATTTATCAGTTGTCTTTTGCTATTTGAACTTAGCATCCACAATTGAATCATTACCTAATGCTATCCACTACGCTAACACCACTTCGCTATTAGTAATCCGCCATAAGTTATATATCGCATAAATTTCTCTAGGTGATTTGGACAAGATATATATAATATTTGGCGGCATGCCTCGAGAGCATGTGATTATTATTTACTATATGATGATTGGCATAGCAGTCTACATACCACTATATATCTAAAGGTGATTCATGTTTTTTCTAAGATTGTGTATGCTGCCCATTGAATAATGAATATGTGTAGGTACGTATGTACCTTGAGCCATGATGGCACGTTGCTTTTGTACCCGGTTGCGAAGATGACGGCATCAAAGTCCTCTTTGTGTCCATCTATGAATTCAACGCCATTCTCTGTAAGCCGCTTGATTGCTGGGACCACCTGCAGGATCTCTCTCTAGATACATTAGTTGGGACAGCATACATGATACTGGTACCATATACTGGTACCATATTGTACGTACACGTCCTCTGGCAAGATATCAATCTGGTACTCTTGTGTTGTTTCAGATCTGTGCAGTCTTAATTTCCCTAGTAGTACATCGAGGTTCCGTTTTTAGAATAACTCCCATGACTGTCATGAAATTCCTATATATAATTTTTTGGAGTATTAGGGATAAATATACCTTTATTTCTCCATTTTTAATCTTTCTCAGTGCTCCGATGTCGAGCACCGGTGTTTTCCCGGTCGAACTCTTTATTTGAAGTGGGCCCGTCTTGGGTCGTGCAAGACCATATTTTTCAGTATCTCCGAGGATCAATCTTGACAAGAAGAGAAGCAAAGAATCGACCCGTTTTATGGGGAGCCACCGGAGAAGGAACACGGAGAGGCCAAATGTGGAAATGCCTAGTATCTCTCTCGGCAAGACATGAAGCTGGAAAGAAAAAGAAAGACCGTACCATATAGATAAGTATGCATGGAGCATATATGATGTAAAATAAATCAATTAATTTCTCACTTGTCACTGTTCTAATTTAAAATAAGCACAGAGTGTTTTGTCGATTTCTTTTTAAGGGAAAAATATGCCTAACTTATAGAGTAACAGCAGTGTTTTCTAAGCACTACTGCCTCTGATCTGGATTATTTCTAGTTCCAATTCACCGTGCACACAGGATAAAAGTAAGTCAATTGACACTGCTCAGGCATTTGCAAGTTCCAACTCATAATTAATAAACACTACTAGTATGTAGCTCCGAACATCGCTGCTAGAGTAATAAATGGATTGCAAGTGTGTTTTTGTCAAACATTTTGCCGCTAAAACTTAGGATGACGACATCAATTTGAATACCAACTTCACATATTTAGTAATTGCTACTGCCTTGAGATGTTTCTCGTACACACCATTCTATGCATGATTTGCTGAATAATATATGATGCCCAGCCCAAACATTACCGATTTTATTTTATTTTATCTTGTGAAAAAACAATGCCACATGTACGAAGACAGAAGCTGTTCTCGAGGGTTCTGATGTTCTGCTCTATTTCCCCCGTCACATTTCTTGTTATTTTCTTGTTCTTTCTCTGTCTCAGGCAGTTATACACAAGATAAGGAATGGGAAACTTATGGGTCACTATAGCACCACATCAGTATACATTTCTATAAAACAGCATGTTACAAGTAGCACAACATATGCTTCACAAGACCGATACTTAAGGATAAGAAAGTTTCATCAACTAATTTCTATATATGCAACAGCGGCTAGGTTACAAGTAGCGCATTGTATATGCTATACACCGGATTGAAGATAAGAAAGGAAATGCATTATTCAGGATTCTTAATATAATTCCTCTACAATTAGTTGCATTGCTGTATTATTAATTAGTTCCATTTGAACATCGTGAAATACATATATCTGCGTATTAATATTCCTATATATGTTCTTGTGAAAGTGACAACAATCTATATTGGAGGGGGGGGGAGGCAAAAAGGAAGGAAACCTACGTGGCACTAGACATAATTGACCGCTCAAGAAAACCGGCCAGTTCACAGAATTAAAAGCCAAATTGTATTGCTGCTTTGGGTATGGGAACTGTCTCTGTTGGGGCATGTACAATTGGGTGTTTAAAGAAGGTGCTTAGCAATAAAAACCGGTTTATTTTCTAGTACCAGGTGCTTAAAAGGTGTATGAGGTGCTTACTTAAGCATTGGTGCTTAATGAGTGCAAATGAGATGGTTGCACGTATATAAGCATCTCCCTTGTATTGTAGTAATTAGCTTTCTAAGCTCAGTATTTCTCTCTCTTTAAGTACCTCTGTAAGCAATGATGCATTGTACATGCCTTTACAGGAGTATTATAACATACTGAGCAACGGTTTCTGTTGTCCCATTTCTTTTCGAACTAACCGGAGAATTCGAAAAAAATAAATTTATGCATAATATTTTGCATCTTTTTATGAATTTTGAGCAGATTCTTTTTGTTAATTCCTCACATAACTACTTGGACGGTAAATGCATGATGTGAATAAATGATAATAAACTGTACTCAGCTCTATTTATTCGTAACAGTATTAGTAGTGCGCATGTGGACTAGGCACTCACCTTGTCCCTGACAACCATGGATGCCTTGGCGCCATTGTTGCAGAGGTCGAGGCTGACCTCCATTCCCGAGTTGCCGCAGCCGACGACGAGCACGTTCTTGCCCCTGAACTCGTCCCCCTTCTTGTAGCTGCTCGTGTGCATGGCGACGCCGCGGTAGCCGTCCATCCCCTCCACGCCCTCGGGCCACGCTGGCTCCGCATTCTCGCCGGTGGCCACGACGAGCCACCGCGACACGAACTCCGTTGCCGTGGCGCCGCCGTCTTCCGCGTCTTCGTCTACCGTGACCCTCCAGAACCCGATGGCGGCGTCGTAGGCGGCGGTGCGGACGCGCGCGCCGAGGCGGAGGTCAATGCTGAAGGCGCGCGCGTAGTCGTCGAGGTAGGCGACGAACTGGTCCCGAGTCGGGTACGTCGGCGTGCCGGGCGGGAACGGCGCGAGCGGGAGCTGGCAGAAGCACCGGGGCAGGTGCAGCCGGAGCCGCTCGTACGTGCGGTGCCGCCACGACGCCGCCACGCACGAGTCCTTGTCCAGCACCAGCGACGGCACGCCGCGCGCCTTGAGGCACGCCGCCGTCGCCAGCCCCGACGGGCCAGCGCCCACGACAACCGGGCCTGGCACCCACCACTGCCGTGGACCACCTTTATTGTCGCCGGAATCCCCGCCGCCGACGCCCGCGCCTCGGTGTAGGATGGTGGGTTGGTCGTGTTCTTGTCCTCCTCCTCCTCGCGATGTTGGCATGGCAACAAAGGGACAGGTGTATGTGTTATGTGGAAGACGTCGTGCTATCTAGCTTATAGTTACTGTGGAGTGTGTTGAGATCTCTCTGTCTCTCGAGGTGTGGTTTGTGAGGTTGTACTGCACATGCATATAGCAACACGCCTACACCTAGCTTTATATATATACAAGTTTATCACCATCCATATGTGTACATACTGTTGCCGGCCGGCCGGTCCAAAATAGACAATGATAGTTGCAGATGAGTGCAGTGGAAGATTTCCACAAAGTTCGGAGACACTACATTAAACATATTTCCAAAACGTGCACTAAGTACATAGTCTAGTGTTTCTAATAAAACAAGATTAGCAGCAAACTAAGAGTCTGTTTGCATGGTAGATCTTTTATTAATTCCACAAGGGTTCTTGGAGCTAGGTAATTGTAACTTCATGAACTCCTGGAGAAGCAATGGGTACTACTGAGCTGTTTGATTGTACTTTTTTTTCCAATCTTGAAAAATCTGGAGTCTTGAGGTTCCTGATTTAACACATAAAAACTCAGGTTAAATTTGGAGGTAGAGCTATGTCAAATAGACTAGATCGACATTAGGTTAAAACCTGGTCCGGCAAGGTTTGAACCCTGATGGCGATCCCAACAATGAAAACCATCTTTTAGTTTCCATGACCTACTGCCAAATCAGCACCACATCATTTGTAGAAAATATAGCCCCGCAGTGCATGATTTTTATGCTCGCGGTCCCATCATAAATACCATCTTCTCTTAGACTATCTCTAAGTCATTGTCTAAAAGTCTTGTCTATCCACTATTTCTCCACTGTTTTAAATATCTCTTTCTCTGTCTACAGTAGCACTGTAGTGCCATTTTATACCATAGACAATACTTTTACCTAATAGATTCGTGATAGCCTTACTCTTATTTCTTCTGCACCACACAAAAGTAGAGAGCTCCATGAGGGGTGGCAAGGCCACAGGCACCAGCGAGCTCGTGTGCAGCAACAGTGCGCAGCAGTGGGTGAGCTCAGCACATGCAGCGGCTCCTCGCCCCATCACGTTTCAGGCACAGTTCCTATGGTCTTTGGTCCACGAGTCAAAAATGGTTTCCCAGATAGGAAAATGTTTCTCTGTCACCTTATTTAATTCTCTCGCCAAATGTTGCTTACTTCGTAGCCTTATTAATGCTATGGAAAGACCCGGTGGGTTAGGACTGTCCTAAGCGTAACTTATGTGCAAGAATTCTGATGGATTAACAATTAACCTAGTGTAAGTTCAAAAAAAAATTAAAAGGTTGTTTAACTATTTATTCAGTGGTGCGAGACATGCCTGTTAACATGATTTATGAGTATATGTACATGTGTATCGTGCTGATGGCGTGCAGTTTGGCAGTTGGTGTAAGCTTATGTGGAACAAATCATTTTAGAATAGCCAACATACAACCCAACATTCATATTTATCATGCCACATACACAAATACATATATGTTAAATATTTTATGTTTAATTTGGACATAAGTGTCAATAGAGAGAGACTGAAATAATGTGGGTGAACTTCATATCAGACATAATATGTCACACTTCGACATTAAGTTTTTGTTAGAATTTATATGGGTTAAACCCATTTAGATAAGCAGAAATTCTAATAAATCTCAAAAGGCCCATTAGTGCTCCCTAATGGGCTCTAAGCTCTTGAAGCCCTTAAGTAGAGGAGGGAGGCACATAATCAATTAGTCCCAATTAGTCCAGCATTGCTAATTGATGAGGAGATATGGAGTATATTGGACCAACCTCTATTGAAAAAGACACACAAAAAATTATTATAGACTATCATCCGCTGACACCTCAACAAAGTTTCAATGTAAATACAACTCGTAACGGAGAAACAAAAAAGAGAAGTCTTTATTTCGGAGCTAGGAGATCCAACCAACTAACACATCTGGAGGGGGTAAGTTGAATCCAAAACTATTTTAGAGGGTTATCCTCCGAACGAATTGAACATCGTCGTCAATTGATGGAGGGAATAATATAATTTGGACTTTTTTCCCAAACCAATTAACGTACAAAAAAGTCTGTAATTGATCAATTAGCTAGGCATGCCTTAAAGGAAACTAGGTACAATCACACACAACATCTTGCTGGATTTAAGGTGACATGCATATAAGGTCTATGATAATAGAGTTAGGTATCGATATGGCCTACTGGCCTGCCAAGTACTGTTGCATCTCACGACTTTTCTGAACAGATGCATGGCTAATAAAGGACTTGTAGACTCTCATCAGACACCTCATGAGCAATCTTCTCCAAACCGGGAGTACAAAATACAGGCTCGAAAAGGCCAGCAGCCACTGTTTGGGTGGGAAATGATACGTGCCGTAGTACGCAGACTTGTAATAAGGTGCGGTCCAAGTCCAAGTGGATGGCTGGCCGGCCGTGTGGGCTGTGGCTAGGCTGCAAGATTTAGATTTGACAGGTACAATAATTAATTGATTAACTATAATATGGAACCATGCATTATTATTATCTGTCAGCATGGATGGTCGCAGCTGGGATCGGAATGGCCGGCGCGTGACACATGCAACGCCGAAGCATGGGGCGCGCGTGTGAACCTAAGAGATACATACCATGGATGGCACGAGCTAGAGAGCTACGAGGAGTAGCTTGCTTGTGAAGTGATGAGGTGTGGCGGACGTACGTAACGTGTACGAGCGGCGGCGACAGTGCTACGAGTTCAATGCGTGATAGGTGCGTGTGTAGAGCTACCCATGCATGCATATATAATTTAAAAATGTACAGTGCTACTGTATGAAATACTTCAATAGTTATACAGAGTAGCAGCTGGGATATGATGGGGATATATACAATTTGCACTGTGTTTAGAGTCTTTTTTTTTAACTATATGTATGTATGTATGCATGCATGCGTGCGTAAGGTCTCTTTATTAGCCGGAATGTGTGCTTTGCACTGCAGAGAAGCATGGGCTTTGGGTGACCGATATTGAGGATCAATCATATGGCTGGGCCAGTGGATCCTGAGGTGTGTGGCCTGTGCAGTGATCGTATATTATATATAGTTCTACCATTTGCCGTTGCATAACGCGGTAGTATGTGAGAATTAAGCAGAACAAAATCACGTATTCCATACAGGCCACAGTGGTCCTAAACAAATTGCAAAAGTTAGAGGGTGCACCAGAGCAGTGCTTGTTCGTTTACCACAGATACGAAAAGGACGGGGATGATGTGCCATGTGTGTGAGTGATGCTTTGGTTATAGATGTCGATTTGTATGAATTTTGATCCAACGGGATTGTTGGGGCGGTAATCCCATAAATAACCGCCATATGTACGTCCCCATCGGGAACATAAGATGACTATGGAATTTTCTCTCGAGACGTCGCCGTTGATAATCATATATATAGAGGTGATTCCGGTTAATAATGCATCGCTAAGACTCTCCCGAGTTTTCGAGTTGTAAATAACGTGTAAGATGTGTTGAGCACCAAATTGGGAAGACTTACAATGGCCAATCACCGGACTATCTGGTAGAGTGTGTCGGACAATCCGACGTAATCGAGTCCGAGTAGAATCTCGCGGTTCGTGCATGATTTAGTTGGATTGTGACTTGTCAAAGGATCCAGACCTCTCTCTATAAATATAAAGGATGCGGCCGATCGAGGACATCCACAATCCAATCAAATCTATTATACTTTACTTTTATGTTGTCTCTTCTCAAACCCTAATTCTTCATCTCCCTTCCCTATGTTCATCTTCTAATCTCCACGACCAGGGATGACGCCCTAGGCTTCTTGACCGACCTAGCACGCCACCGACATCCACGCCCCTCCAGGTATAGATGGCCAAACGGGCGGCACGGCACGACACAAGCCCGGCCAAGGCACGGCACGGCAGGGCACGATACGGTTAGGCAAGGTTGTCTAACCGTGCCGTGCCGCCCGGCGTGCCCAAATCCTGTCCGGGCACGGCATGCCACAGACACAACCGGGCCGTGCCAGCTCGGGCCCGGACTCCAAAAAAACACTCTGTCACCTACGAATTTCATGGCAAAGACGAAAATAAAGGAAAAAAAGGCACAGGTCGGCAGACGGGACCTAGATCGGGGAGGGAAGAGGCGAGAGATGCCATCACTGGCCGACAAGCCATGGATGCCTCACCTGGACGCCATCGTCGTCGGCAGACAAGAACCAGGGGCCACTGCCGACAACGGCCGTCGCGGACGCGAGCGCGCCCGCAGCTCTAGAGGGGCCACATGCCGTCGTGTACTCAGTTGCGAGCGTGGGATAGACCCACCACCGTGGGGCTACTCGATGGTGGCGTGCCCACCCTTAGGTGGACGCGCGCGCCGGCGAGAGGCCACGCGGGCGGTGCCGCTACACCCGCCGCTTCCTCCATCTCTGGCTCATCGGAGCTATGGAAGATGGGGAGGAGAGGAGAGGGCGTGGCTTGGGGGAGGAAGAAGAGAGGCGGCCATGCGTCGGCGTGTCGGTCGCCTTGGTAGCTCGCGCCGCCACTAGAGATGAGAGAGCGAAGAGAGCTGCGGCGGCTGGGGGAGAAAGAATGGAGCTAGGGTTTCGGAGGAGCGAGATTTTCACCTTTTATACCCTAGTGGGCCTTGACGGGCCAACGGCTCTTAACGGGCCGTGCCGTGCTAGCCCAGCGTGCCCCATTTTCCAAATGGGCACGGCACGGCCAGTGTGTCGGGCCAGGCACGGGCCCGCTGGCCGTCGTGCTGGGCCGTGTCCATGCTGGGCCCAATAAGCGGGCTTCGTGCCGAGCTAACGGGCCTCGTGCTTTCTGGCCATCTATACCTCCAGGGTGAGGCCGCCGATAGTTTCTTCGCTAGTTTGCTCGTAAATTAGTCGTTTGTTGTCACAAAAGAACGATAGTTATTCTTTACTGGTTTGCTCGTAAACCTTTGCGTTTGTCATCACCTAAGCATGATAGCTATCTTTCTCAGGCGCCACTAGGGTTTCCCGAGCTTCCTGCCCTTACCGGACAGTCCGGCGCTAGCCACCGCACAATCCGACGCACCGGATAGTTCGCTGCATGCAGCCTAACCCCGATCCAAGGCTTTAGGGTTTATTAGTATTTGGCGCGAAACTATGCCAACATATTTTTTGACGACTTTGCTGGAATCAATTATTTCGGCTATATATCTACAGCTACATTTTGCACCCTAGCCCGTTATCAAGCAAATCAATCTATTATTTTCTGTATCGCCGCGGATCAGGCCCATGGCCGATCGTATTTGTTAGTTGTATCCTTGTTTTCTGTTGCCATCACATCATGGCCGGAGTAAGGCCGATTGTGTTTGGCGTTTTTGCCGCATCGATACATGTTAATGCTCGCTCAAATAAATTAAGCCCGTTTTGCCTGACCGATCTGTTATTTCCGCCGAGCCATCATATCATATCCCACATCGATTCGGTTTCGCTAGCGATATGTTCTGAGCCTTCAACGCAGGAGTCAAGGAAGCGATCAGACTGTTTGTGGGAGATTATTGCCGGGGTACCGGTGGTATTATTATGGCAAGCTTAGAGATACAATTTGAGAATGAGCCAAATAATTTTAATATTTATTTTGCAAAGATCATGAATTTTTATGTCAATATTGCTAGTCATGATAGTAGACATATTATTACATCGGCTAGTCATTATTCAGATAATGCTTCTCACTATACACGTTATAATTCTGAAGATTATATGCAAAGGCCTATGTCACGTGATACGAATACTTCGAGGTTTAATTCTACTAGCAACATGCAGCACGTAAATCCTTACACATAAGTGGAACAAGATCATATACCGATGTATAATTATTAAGGCCAAGCTGACATGGTAAGTTCAGCCGTTAGATATGAAACATCTTATGCTAAGAATTCTTATAATATACAATGGGACGCTTCACCCTCTGACCCATCGGCAGTGAAGTCACAATATGTGAGTCCATCACAGATTATGCCGGTGCAAAAGAGAATTGGCCATGGTAAGTGCCATATACTACACAATATGGTTCCGATATTTATGATTCAGCTTCTTATGCTACTATTAGCTCTAGCCGGATTAATGAAATTTTGGCACTAATTCAAGTTCCAGTATCCGTGATTCGATTTCTTATACTACTACTGGTTCCAACCGCATTAATAAATTTCAGCACCATACGGGACTTCTGGTTCTTATGATTCGGCTTTCTATACTTCTCATAATGTTAGATGGGTTAATGGGAATTGAACACCTTATGCCAATTCTAATATTCGGCTTTCTATGTTATTTCTAACAATCAATGAAAATTCAGCAAGTGCATATGTATCTTCGCTTGACTCGCCCCTTGTGCCTGAGCTTGATTTGAATGCAAGCTTCGATGAGCTTCGCAAGGGTATTTGTTTCAGCACCTTCATGATGTTAAGTTCAATGGGGAGGATGACACGAGCACATGGGAGCATGTCAATCGTTGCATGGCGACGTTAGAAGGAGCTACAAATCGTAGGTAGTGTAATTTGTTTAAGTATTCATTGATTGCAGCCGCTTCTCAATTGTATAAATCATTATCTAATGACGAGATTCCCACATGGTCCCTGTTAGAACAAAAGTTCCATGCTCGGTTTGCTAGTGCTATTAGAGATGATTCGACTGTGAGTGATGGTTTGGCAAGTAAAGCTGAATGAGGTAATTCTTGTTCCGAATTAATCTTACCAAAAGAAACGAACCTAGCTGTAGAAAAGCACGTGAAACATAAAGGGATAGCTTAGTTCAATTTCTCTAAAGCCAAAGGACATGTTACTTTGGTAGTTTAATCCGTGTTGGAGGCAACGTTGATCATCATGGAGAATGTGCTATAACCGAACAAAGTTCGGTTGATGGAGCGAGAGATCTTGAAGACAAGGAGGAGACATTGGAGCATCGCCCTCATCACCGGGAAGGACGGGACATAATTAGGGTGAAGCTTCCACGACCTCTCTAATATGTTCAACAAGGTAAAATTTAGAAGCGCATTACCTAATTCTCAAGCTGGTCATGTATCTTCCATTGATCAATCTATTAGTGATGTTATCTTGCATAATTCTAAGAGATTGGTAATTTGCTTGTAGACAATAGATTAGTTTCAAAAGGTGTCGGTCAATGCTCTATACGAATTAGAAAAGCTGGTAATAATAATATGTTGACATTTAAGTTTGATCAATCCATATTGCCAAAGATTATATCTTCTTGGTTTGCTTGTGGCAATTATAAATCTAAAAGAACAAAACCAAAGCTACATCGTTCTGAGAAGGCCGTTGCTAATACCTTGAGTAATTCCAAAGCATCGTGCCAAAGGACCACAAGCAAATGTGTGGCCGAATGGATTGGTGAACAATCTAAACCATTCGTTTGCCTAGCTCTAAAGCCATCTCCGCAAAAGAGTCGGCTAGAGAAAATTAAATATACTTTTGATTTGACTTTGAGTGATCATTTATTTGATGCCTTGATGGAACATAGTCTTATTAGACTAGTTGATCACCAAGTCACACCATCAACTCAGAGCTTAGAGGTAAAAACATATTGCAAGTTGCATAACTTATTTGATCATAGCACTAGTGATTGCAATGTGTTTCGCCAGCTTATACAATCAGCTATAAACAAAGGACGATTGAGGTTTGGTAAAATTCAGGAGAGTGACCAGTTGAGCCCAATTGGTTGTGATGGCAATAACCTACCAAATCCTCTTGAGCTGGCCGGTTCATCCAAAGATCAAAAGACGCTTAATGCAGAAGGCGATTCGAGTCCCCTCAAGTGGAGGTAGAGGTAGTGTTTGTGAAGTGCATATTGATTCTACATATTGCCGTGGCTCCACCAAAGTTGTAGAGAAGACATTAGGCGCCGGGGGGTAGGCGAGTGCTTCTTCACCGATGCAGCAGCCGATTGACCCTACTGATCAGGAGATATCAGATTGTCCAGTAATGAAGATTGGACTATCTAGTGCATGATCGTGACACTCATCGTACTATCTGGTGCAATACCAGTACACCCTACTAGCCAGGGGATACCGGACTGTCTGGTAACACACATCGGATTGTCCGGTGCAACACCGGATTATCCGGTAATGCTCACCGGACTGTCCGATGGGGGGCATGTTAAACTAGATATGCCCAATGTGACCAATTCAAAATCTTTTGGAGGTGCAGGTCGAGATAAACAAAAGAGTAGAAAGGCCAAAGGTTACTTTTGAGCAACTTCTGGCTAAATATCAGAGGGAAAGCAATGCCAAGTTATCAAGATCACCTCCAAAGCATAAATCTGGAGATTGGGATTGGCAAGAAGAAAACTTTCATGCTGCAGTGACATGTCCTCCTTTTGGGCCACCATTGCCAATGCAATATGGTTCAGTTCCTACCAGCTTTCATCTTTATTCATCTTGGGGTTGGTATGATCTAAATTCATATTCTTCTTCACATTTTAGACAACATAACATAGAGCATTCAGATCCTATCAATTCTGATTTTGTGAAACAACAATATAGCAAAGACCGTTTTATTCCTAAAAATCGGTTTGGAGCTCAAAACAAGAATAGAGTGGTCAAGTAGGTTTATGTAGTGTAGAAGGATGGGCAGAAAAGGCAAAAGTTCAGATCTGAATTCATGTGTTACAAAAGCCAAGTGAAGTATTAGGTACTTTGACTAATAGTGCCAAAACAGTAGAGAAATCATCTAGCAATATTTTAGGCACTAAATCTGAACCAAGGGAGTTTAATGTGCCAAAAGCTGAGAAAGATGTGCTGCTGTCCAAAACCAAATCACAGCCAAAAAACTCACTTGGTTTATCGATTTGGCACAAGAAGAGGCTAGAGAGGCTCAGTGCACAAGAGCTAAGAAAGAGAGGCATGGCATGAGTCCCTAAGGAGAGTTCTCAAGTTCAAGGCGAGGATGATGCTCTAGGTAGAGGTGAAGTGAAGGCAAACAAGAAGAAGGAAGCAAGTACGGGATTCCCAAGTGAAAGGTTTGCCCCAAATCATCAAAGTCATTGGTCTTTGCATCGTTCATATTTTCCCACTATGCCACATATGAGTGTGCCATACAGTTCATCCCAAGGTATGTTCGATTACTCCTCATGGCCATATTTTAATCCATATTTGTCTCTATGTTATGGAGGGGTGCAACCGAATTACTATGCATATGGATAGTTGCAATGTGTTGCTACTTATATGAAGCCGAAGTATTTCAGCTACTGATAATCATGTCATTATTCTCATAATGTTTGCTATGACTTGCTTCGGTTATATTTATTCTTGGGGTGAGCATGATCATAATATTTGCTTTCTACTATTCAGCTAATGTTTAGTTGTAGACTACATGCATAGTCAGTGTTAAGGAATAGTTTTAAGCAGATTGTTCATTTATTCATATAGCCAGTGATTGAACTCAAACTTAATTAGTTTGGCTAATGTGATCATCTCTCATGCGAGCGCGGGATATAATTTATAGATACCATTGCTCACCATGATTATGGCCGATGAATCTTTTTTCCTATCATTGTGCTAAGCTTATGTCCCCAGCCAATAGGCAGGCTTGACACTCGTGGAGCAAGACTAAGCAGTGTTGGCTAGTTCTGCCAGTGCTGACAGTCCGGTCTTGGTTATCAGACAGTCCAGCAGTTCACCGGACTATCCAATAGTAGTTATTGGATTATCTGGTATACTCCAATGCTTTCTGTTGGAGCTAGATCTTGAATTTAATTAGCCCATTGGAGGTCATGGTGATGAGTTCAATGCTCGGCGGCAAGTTAATTATAATGTTGGCCATTCAATCCATGGAAGTGTTGTGTTGGCATTCAAGCCAAATATAGTTTTTTTTCTCAGAGACTTTTATGCGGATGTGGTGCATATCCTAGGTTTGATGGTTCTTTGCTGGTTTTAAGATCATAATGCCTTCTATTGATAGCCGAATCATCAAACTTGTCTATATGGATGTTTTGGGGATGACATTGTTATTTATCACGTCTTTATGGACCTTTGGGTTCTAGGGTGAGTAGTTTGACATTGTAAGCATCTGGTTGTTGTGATGATGGAACAAATCTAATTGTTGCAGTAAAACCGATGCTTATGGTTGTCAAGTTGAAGGAAAGGCAATATCAAAGAGTTCAAGGTGAGATTCAAGATACCAATAATCAAGTTAGTGCCATTGGTGAGGTGACTATGCATCTCTCATATTCATGATTCGAGGCGATCTTATTTTAGTTATTGGCTTTTAGTCAGTTTGTCTTGTAGCAGCATGTAGATGCATGTTTCATTCACACAATGCAATACTTTCATGTTCTATGAGAGATATTGCAGAGGCCGGTTAGCGTCATTTGCAATTGGTTTCTTTATGCATCTACTTTAGTTTGAGCTAGGATGGTGTGAGAATAAGATTATAATTCGTTCTTCATGGTTAATAGCTGAGATTATATACTCTAGCTCTTCTCACACATCTCTTGCTTGAGTTAGAATGATGAAGTTGCTATCATGATTGAAGATCCAATGTTACAGCTAATGAGGCTTCATCATTAACTTATTGCCAATGATAAGTATCTAATCATCGTTCTTAAGTACATCTGGTGCAAAAAATGCTTTTCGTTTGTAGGAAGTTGAGAAGGACAAGCTCATGATTGCCAAAGGGTATAACAAGAAGGTGAAGGCCAAGTCTTTTCAGGTTGGAGATCTGGGATGGAAGACGGTGCTGCCATTTTGAAGAGTAAGGATAGAAGATTCAGTAAGAGGTCTCCAAGTTGGGAAGGTTATTGCAAGTTAACATGGGTGGCTCCTAGTGGTGCTCACATGATGGAAGATCTGCAAGGTTTTAGTAATTGCTTCGGGATTGTTATGTGTTGCGAGATCTGTTGTTTCTTGAAGGTGTATTGCTACTAGTGCTTTTATTTCATAACATAGTTGTGAGATCTACAGGTGCTGAAGCAGTCGAGATCCTAGGGCATTCTAAATTGGTAATAAATCAGCTTACGAAAGATTTTAACTGCACTAGTCATTATTTACATCTGCTGTTCATTGAATGCCAGGAGCTGATGGCCAAATTTCATTATGTTACATTAAAATGGATTCCCCGGGAAGAAAATTTAGAAGCAAATACGTTGGCACATATAGCTTCTGGATATATCTCCTTTCTGAAGAAAGCAAAGATATGGAGGTATGCTAGATAGAAACTATGGATTGGAGGGCCAATATCCTCGCCTATTTGAAGGACGCGGCTCAGGGGGGGTAAACAAAAGGATAAGGTACAAAGCCTTAAGATACATGATTGTTGGAGATGAGTTGCATTATTGCACTCTTGAAGGCTTGTTGCTCAAATGTGTTGGGACAACCGAGGCTCTAAAGCAGATGCATGATGTTAATGAAGGAACCTGTGGTACGCATCAATCGGCTCATAAAATGAAATGGTTGCTAGATGATCTGGATATTTTTGGCCAACCTTACTAGAGGATTGTTTCAAATATTACAAAGGTTGCCAAGGTCGTAAAAAATTTGGGGCTGTTCAAATTTCTCCAACGAATGCTTTAAACTCTATCATCAAGCCCTAGCCTTTTAGAGGGTGCGGCATGGATATGGTCGGCCAAATCAACCCACCTGCCAGCAAAGGGCACATGTGGATATTAGTGGCCACTGACTATTTTACCAAATGAGTGGAACCAGCCCTGATGAAGAATGCCACTGTGAAGGATGTGATAAATTTTATTAAAGAGCACATCATTTACAGGTTTGGGATTCCCTAGACAATTACAACTGATCAAGTGTCTATTTTCATAGTAGAAGAGGTCAAAAATTTGCTTCAGAGATGGGCATCACCTTGATTCAGTCATCACCATACTATGATCAAGCCAATGGTCAGGTCGAGGCATCGAATAAGAGTTTGGTAAAGTTGATCAAGCGGAAGATGAGTGAATACCCCAAACTGTGGCATGAAAGATTGGAGGAGGCATTGTGGGCTTATCGTATGTCCTATAATGGTGCAACTAAATGTACACCATATCAACTGGTATACAGACAAGAAGCAGTGTTACCATGGGAAATAAGCATCAGCTCAAGGAGGATTTCTTTTCAGAACAATCTCTCAGTCAATGACTATGCTGCCCTAATGAACATCAACAAGGAAGATCTAGTGGAGCTTCGATTATGGTCCTTGGAAAAGATTAAAGAAAACAACGCTAAGGTTGCTTGAGCTTATAACAAAAGGGTCAGGCCCAAGTCATTCCAAGTCAGTGACCTTGTTTGGAAGTTGGTCTTGCTAGTAGGAACCAAGGATCCAACCTTCGAGAAGTGGTCACCTAATTGGCATGGTCCTTATTGTATAGTGGAGACTACACTAGGGAATTCATACCAAATGGAGTAGCTAGATGGAATCAGATTTAGCAAAAACATCAATGGAAAATACCTGAAGAAGTATTACCCTAGTATTTGGATTGGATCTTGAAAATCTCATAGAAGGCCGGAGCATTGCCACCGACCATAAGAGAATAAGGGGAAGCCGATGTAGTGGTATCGCCTTAAGTAATAAAAAGGGGGAAGGATCCATGCATCTGCCAGCAAAAAGACCAAATTAGGGTTAATGGGTTTCGAAGATGATGCAACGAATATGTCTGTATAGCACGATACCAAAATGTTTTTATTATCAGCATTATTGTCACTGCCAAAGTCACCTTACCAATTGTCACCATTATTCCCTTCATCATGATCAATCGGACCTCACAAATGGAGGGATGTGAGACATGAAGTTGTGTTTTTCTGAAGAAGATATGTTGGTGGAGGGACTTTCTGTAGATGCCATGTTGGATAGTTTCGAGACAAGGATTGTCCCAAAACTCGAGGGGCATTTGTTGCCGCTAGATCCTAGCCGATCTAGGATCGTCGAGAGGGCCGGCTGATGAACTCTGTAGGCCACCTACTCGGCGGCATTCTTTGTATCATTGGGCTTGTCGGGCCGTGTATCTTAAGTTTGTAGAATTATTAGTTAGGGTATGTTTTAGGCGAGTCGGACTTGTCGTCCAAGTGTCGGGACTATAAATATGTATCCTATTGCTTCTTAATAAAGTTAACGACTACCATACGTTCGCAAGCAATGCGTTCTTTGTTCACCTCAATCTCGGCGCATCGCCACCCCTGGCTCCCAAGGTTTTTCCAAGTAAGCCCCATGCTGCCCTAATCATTCTTTCATGGTCGTTTTGGGGCTGTTAAGCGTTTGTTTACATGGTGGATCTCGTACTGAAGCGTTTTTTATGACGAGATCTGCTAGTTATCCCAATCGAGTTACCATGTACACCGCTGATCTACAAATATATTCATGCTTCACATACAGATCGGCGGCACGCGGCCAAGCCTGCATAGCTTGTTTAGCTGCTACACACCACGACATGCGCCGTAACATATGCATACAGCAGCTTGAGAGATCGATGTACACTTGGCACCCTGCTTTACATGTCCTAGTTTGTATCCTCGTCTATGGGTGAACCCCCTTGGGGTTCTGATCCATGTTCGTGCATGTGGTTTATGATTTGGTTAAATTTTTTCTTAGCTAGATCCACCTCATCATGTGCATAGCGTAATCAACCTAGGGACGTTGCATCAGCTAGATCATGCTTTAACTAGGCTTTGTTTCCTTGTTATGTTTTACCGACGCACTAACCCCGCAGGATGCAAGGAGACGATCAGCTCTTATGAGCTGATCTACATGGCAGGGTTTCAGTAACATCAACTTGTATTACTGTACCTCAATTAAACTGTTACTAAGTAATCTAGTAACAAATATTGTTTGTGTTGCTATTACCTATGTTACTATAGGGCTGATATTCTAGAACACAGGGCATGTGTTCCTTTACATCAAAAAACTGTTACAACTTAGTGCTACTACTTTGTAACACATTTCTTCTAAAAATGGAAAAATTAGAATCCTTTGCTAGGAATTGAACTTAGAACATCATGTTTGCTGTAAGGCTTCTACTCCACCACACTACACAATAACTTGTGAATAAAGAAGGCATATTTTATTTTTCTATACACTATAATGAATTTTATATTGTATATTTGAACCCTTAAATAATCTTATATGAAAAATTTCTCAACTACAAAGTTTCAGATCTCGTCAAATACTATATATCTCTGGTATAGGCTATGTATCCATTTGAGGTTATTTGATGAATTCCAAATCATGATTTCACGAATTTGGATATTAGATTGGAATTTATAGCGTAGATAAATGGTCTCAAATGGAAAATTTATCATTTATAAAGCTGTCGATTTAATCGAGTACTATAATTTTAGTATTGTATCTTCATGTAATTTTATACAAAACAATCACGATTTTTTACTAAAAGAACTATTTCTAGAGGCAGGCAGTAATATGGTCTGCATCTAAAAATGAACTTTGTAAACAAGGGCTATTTCTAGAGCCGGCCAATGATATGTATAACCTCTAAAACCTAATTCTGAGGAAGGTATTTTAGGCGGACCTCTTGCTAGGAAGAGCATACACGGCTCCATTTTTAAGTGTCTCTACGAAAGAATAAAAAGAGGAGGTGCGCGTAAAAACTAATTTTGTAGTACTGAATGGTATCATATATGTTTATTTGTAATATTTTGTAGGTAACATTACTTTGTGATACTGTGTGGTATATTTTTGCATCATGTTCCATCTATGTGTTACAATATCTACAATCTTTGTAACACTTCCGGAGTAACGTAACCTTTTTTGTTACTATATCTATTATTTGTAACACATTTTTACAGAACAAGCAATATGTGTTACTAGCTTCCACTGTAACACATAGTTTGTGTTACCATATATATTTTTTGTAACACATCGATATATGTGTTACAAAGTCGTGTTACAATAGCAAGCCTCAAGCTGATCCCAGCGATCTGGCTAGAATTTAATGTTGATCTATTGTTCATGTGTCTGCAGGCGATTCTCTGACGCACATGCTCCTCCAACCTCCATGGCTACTAGGTCAAGTCAGGTGACACGCCCGAACCCCCTCTCATTGTATCGACTGAACTCGGGGACGGTCGGAACCGCCACTAGGAGGGATCAACCGCAGCAGCAACGTACCTCCTGGTTCCTTGGTGTGCCGCTCGCCCGAATGCATCATCTTTTAGCGATGACAGTCAGTAACACTACCTGGAGCAGGGTGGATTCTGGACTCTATTATCATGGAATTCTACTTGAGAACTGAAACTTTCGGTGAAAAGACTGGGGAAGTTGTTGCTCAGGTCTGACCATGTAAAGTGTCCGCCCTATCTTGTGCAAGGACCGAGTTGTTGTTTCATCTTGACTAATTCTAGTACAACCAATCAAAGCTGTGTAGGTAGTGCTTAGCTTAAATTTACATGACTAAGTCTAGCAGTTAACCGTTGTGCTAGGGAGCAGCGGGAGGTCAAGGGCAGAGAAAGATTTTCACTGGGAATTTCCCTTTAGCCTGGTAATATGGGTGGTATTGGTGGCCTTGGTGCTCTCATGTATTCTGTGGCTAGGGCTTTGAGAGGATTCGCAGGATAGTAGCTCCTGCCACACAGTCTAAACTTGTGGAAAAAATGTACATCTCTGCGCAGAATCTAAAAATCGATGGGTTACACATGCTTCCATCAATTAGTTCATTTTTCTTTTAAAAGGTCCGACATGCGATGCCATGGGCCATGGTGGGCATTGAAGTCTAGTGGTAAATTTAAAAAAGGAAAATGTTTTTTTTGAAAACTGGCCAATTGTGTTGTGAGCTATGATGGATGGTCAAGTTCGGTAGCATCTTGTTTTGAGAACTATGGAAAACTTTTCGAATATCCCTTAATAGGAAAAATGGTGCCTTTTGCAAAAGAGAAGTATTTATAAAACAACTCAACATAAAAGCTAGTTTTCCACAAATATATCCAAAGCTCCACTACCTCAATGCATGTAATGCATAGTCAATCCCTAATTTCTTGGGAGAAGGTAGACTGCTGAATACGTTAGTACTCATCCTTGCTTTGTATTGTTTTTAAGAGAAGAAGTTCCTCGAATAGATCGTGTAAGGGTTACACCTGCTTCTCAACTCTACCTCGGTATTTGGGTCATTGTAATGTCTCTGCTGCATATATTGGACTCCCTGCTACGAGTCCATCTCTTTTGTAACAAGTTGCCTGTGGTGGTTCCATTGGTAATGTTTGATCATCTTGTTTTTAGGTCTATCTTGTTTGAGTGGATCTATACTTATCTTTTGAATAAATGTAGTTACTAGCCTCCTGGAACTATTGACAGGAACATTTGAGTTCCCGTGAGGATGGGGGCACTTCACAAGATGACAAAAATTCTTGGAGTATTGCCCTTATTCTCATAGGATCTGACAAAAATCAAAGCTACCAGCTAGAAAAAAACTAGTTGTTTATGCTTTATTTTTAGTTCAGATTCATGTAATATTTATGACACTACACAGAATCCTCATAATCCTTGTGGAGTGATGATAGTTGGGGCACTGGTACGACCCCTTTGAAGTAGGTAGGGTTGGCTATCGCTCTGAGTAAGCACAACACTAGTCGCTTACCCACTGGACTCCCGAGGTGGATGATGAACCAAGGAAGACAGCGATGTAAGAGGTTCGGGCTGTCAGAGCCTAATATACTATGTCCTTCGTATGGCCCAGAATGCATCCATGTGGGTGAAAGGTGTACAAATTCTAAACCTTTCTAGGAGCCTTAGAGAGTTTTGTGGCAGGATTGAAGCTAATTGTAGGAAACATACCTGGACAATTGAGCTATTCTCCCCTACCCGAACCCTACTTTTACTGAAAAAAGGCGGTGTATGATACTAGGTGGGACCCCCTACGCAGAGGGAAGGCCCACGAGTCCTATCCTATCACCATAAGCAACGGTTGCAACCTTATCATCGGGGTTGTGCGCACACTTCATTCCTATCCCTTTGGTATTTGTAGCCATCAACACAGTCATGTTTCTACAACTGTTGGGTAATAGCTTGCGGTGCAAGGAGAGGAGATACAGAGCATGGAGTATGCGATACTGTAATTGAAGCTCTCCTATTTGCTATACCATGTAGCATGATTATACACACTAACCAAGACATAGACCAAGTGGCCCTCAGCAAGAGTTATTGCTCTAGGCAGATCTTCACCATACCATGCACATTGACTCCAAAGGCAAGTTTTGTCTTCTTCCACCCTAGCGCAGAGCGCGGGGGAGCATCCCGATGCCACTAAAGCAACCATAGTGAACTCATGTGTAGGGCCTTAGGATGGCCTTCCTTTGCTTGGCTACTAGCTACTAGTGTGATCCTTGTACAAAATATATTGTCTAGATCATGGAGATATCGCATTCTCAGGATGCTGACAATCCTCATGCATTCATAATGACTAACATATAAGCATATTTGCTCAAACCAAACATAAGTGTTAACAATGTCCAATGACAAGTCATAGACAAAAAGCTCATGTCCAAGCTTCATCCAGGTCTTCTCACACACAACTAATACAAGTCCAACCAAGTCATCTCTCACACAAGAAATACACTACAAACACAACCCCAAATTCTATGTACATGCTACAAATCTGCAACTAGATGCTCAGATTATTTGAGTTAAAATTTCTAACATCTTAATGCAGATAACTTGTTATTAAAGTTTGTAGGTTCACCTTGTCCTGCCTTAGGCAGATTGTGAAGCAAATTACATAATTAGTGTTAATATATGTTTGTTATGAAATAAGAATATCAAACAAACATGTGGTCCCTCATAGAGGTGGAGTATGAAAAATCGATGAAACACATTCGATGATGATCCCATAATAAAAGTTCATGAAAATGAACTCCTTTTTACCATATTGTCTCTAGATGTATGTTTAACATTAACCTACTGAAGCCTCCAAATATTTTTAAGCTCAATGAGAGTTTCTTTCATCATATATATTCCATTTGCTTCTAGCTAGCAAAAATTCTTAGAAAAAAAATCTGAAGTTTCATACTCATTTACTCTCATTCCTTGACCAAGAGTATTAAAAAGCCACAAGGAGTATCAAACATCTCTAACTAAACAATGAAAATCAAGCTACTCTAGCCACAAAATTTTAAATATAAAAAATGATTTCTTAACCACACTTATTCAGAAATCAATATTAGTTAGTTGATGGAATATAGGTTAGACACAAGTTTAACTTGAGAAGATACTTAGACATATCAGTAGTTAGGGTGGCAACACTATATATGAGGTTAAAAAAGTTGAAAATTGCCGATACTACATGTTGCATGAAATAGACATGAACAATATGATGAGCTATATGAAGCTAGTGAATTAATCCTATTGTGCTTTTAGTTGCTTCTCTAATGCCACCAATTTTGCTTTCTTTTGCTCCTACAAAGCTGCATGTCTCTGATTGGGGTACGCGAGCTCCAACAAGCCACCTTTGGCCACCGCTCTATTGTGCAACTACTACCCATATAGTCATGTGATGCCCTCCTCTATGAAAGCACTATAGTCATAGTCCACTCCATGATCATACCAAATGGTTAAGGTCTTACATTTATCACTTGCAGTTAGACATCAATATAGATCTCACTTTCAATGATGTTTTCCTCCATTGCTATATTAAAATACAATGAGATCTCTTCCCTTCTCCAATCATAGTCCACTCCGTGATGTTTTACCATTTCTTGGTTATATCAAAACCCTAGCATAACGAAGCCATACAACTCATATTGGATAAACCAATGGGAAAATTTAATCATACAAATCATTAGTATCTCCATCACCATTTAGCTACAAAGCTGATCAAGCTGAGTCTCATCGCTTCCCATGCATTTGACTTTGTAAATAAGTTTCCATGTAGCTTGGATCAACACTGCTTTTGGTTACGTAAAATGTATACTAGTAGCATCTATATAAGTGTGAATAAGCATTTGGTGAATATTAGCTTGAATCGATGCCTTACCATATAGTTAAACAAAGATTGTCACCAATACAGCATCATTGCATGATGGAGGTGGGTGGATTTCCTTAGTTGTCTCTCTTTTATTGTTAATAGTCACGGAATGGGGTGAAGCTTAGTAAACACAAAGAGCATGGTAAGAATTTCCACATTTCCATATCCAATGGATTATGACTCGCACTTGTATGTTAGTAGCATATATTGAACTCATTCACGACAAGTTCTGATACATCTTACCTTGAATAAACTTCATCATTGATTACTTGCTGGTACTCATGCTTGTTCACGTATTTGGCTAAACCTAGGAAATCTCAACTCCATAATGCCTTTCAAATCCTCCTAGCCACTATCCTACTGCAATAATTCTCGCTAAGAAGAATGCTCATGATGTGGCAATTCCACCCATAAGGTAATGGGTTACTCCTATAGTATGTCCTTCTATAATGCTCAAGGCTCTAAGCTGAGTATCATGATCAACTTTTGATCCAAGAGCCTTCCGTTAGATAGGAACAGCTTTGCTAAATACTGAGAACTCTCGGATAGAGTATTAGAATGAAAAGACCACTAATTATATAAGGAAGAACCTAGGGTTCACCAATTATGAGTTGGGCGCTTTAACCATTCAGCCATGGATGCTTAACAGGGGTCATCGTACATCATAAATAACCAATTTTCATATAGAAAGACATATCATAGAAAAATGAAATTGAAAATATTCAGAGATCTGTACAATGGATTATGGTGCAAATGAATGTCTATACCTAAGCATTGGGCATCATGTCTCTTCAACGCATTGTGAGATTCTTTTAGAAGACCTTTTGTATCTTGCTCCAACTGCTGTGTCAAGATCTTGACAAATGAACCTGTCTTGCAATAACAAAAAACATATGATCTTAGAATTTGTGCCACTCAACTCTAGCGATTGTTGTGATGGGTAGCATTTGGGGACAACTATAGTAGTGGTCCATAGAGATTTGTAGGCATATTCATATCTTTGGGCATACAAAATGATATATCAAACCCAACACAGCTAAAAGGGACCATGATGCTAGTGGGGTCGAATCAGGCGTTATAAATACTGCAAAACAACTTAACAAAACCTATGAAAAACATTATCTAAATGTGCACTAAGGTTTTGCTAAGTGCTGCTACCTAGAAAAAGACTTGCTAAGACGGACTAGAAAGTAAACCGCAAAAAATAGACTTACATATCACCATTAGTAGAAAAATAGAGTACATCCCATGTAATTTTAGAAACATTAGGAGGTGCTTGGCATCCCTAGACCTCCCTACTCTGCTTCCATTCTTGATGCCGTTTATAGATTATTAGAACCTTGCTCTTAACCCTAGATGGATAAGGCATTGTAAACCTCATACCTTCAGTGCTTGGGCATCACTTGTGGGGGGCATAGCAAAGACCCTTGCCTAATTGATTGAGAGGCACTTGGAGTGGGTGTCCATATAGACCATAGATTTTCGCAGATACAAGATCAAGATGATGGTACACAGTGCTGGTGGTGGTGGTGGCGACAGAACCTTCACTAACCGTGCACGATAGGATCGGGTCTCGAGTGTTAGTGAGGCACGAGGAGGTACGATGAACATTGATTTGCGTGGTCTCGTCTCTTTTTATTTGACGCGGTGCGAAGTGGGGCGCAACCAATTTGGTTGTTGCTCCCCCGATCAGGGCATGAGGTTGGGCGTTGGATTCGGTCGTTGACCGAGCCAAAGCTATGAGATTAACCCAAGTATATTTTTGAGGTGGGTCCAACTATTTACTTCATTTATGTTTAATTTATAGTGTCATTTAGTCGGCTAGCTATTAGCTATTTGAAAAGATTGATCGCTAAATGCCACAGCCCGCTGTCTAATCAAAATACTAGAAATGATCCACGCATGCTAGAGGCTATTGTCGACCATAAACCCATATCCCAATTCCCATAACGTACCATACGTGTGAAAACCATGGCAATGAGATGGACAGGACATGCCGGTGGCTCTCCGTTTACATACACAAGAAGATATTGACTTTTCTTTGAAGTGTGCCAGTTAGTCTGTTAGCAATCGTTTGTTGACTAATTGCCACATGGGAATGGCATGGAGGTGCAAAATGGACATGACGGGTCGCTTATAGAAAGACCAAAGATGGTATATACATGCGGATCACGTGATGTCCATGCGGGGCACATGGATAATATATATGTATAGGAAGTCTCCTGTTTTGTTCACCAACACAGCAACTAACTGAAATTGACGTTTAATGCAAGGTAGAGGCGAAATGATATGGATCTTATCCGAACATCCAACCGTCGAAGAGGTCAATTATCCGGCTGAACAATTATTTTCAGAGATCCACCTAATTTTCTGATATCAAATACGAATTCGGATACTTAATTTCAAATATCAAATTCAAATATAATCGGATATCAAATTCAAATATAAGAACACTGATATATATCAAAGTAAATCCAGTAATCTGCATATCCAAGTATCCAACATAGTACCGTCATAATTATTTTATTTACTTCAAGCCAGCAAAGGTAAATACGAGACCACCCTCTTGTTCATTTACATCTCACTTTAGTTAGCCAAGGTGGTACTAAAGTCAAGGGCTGCAGCCTGCAAGCATGGGACCCGCAAGCCGCATGCTAGCAATTTGACCAGGCTGGCCACCATCGCATGGGCCAACAGGGCCAGCTGATCAAGGCAGTTGAGCTGTGTGCATGTGTGGCTTAAACAAACCAATATAACATGACACATTTTTTATTCTTCCACCTTTTTGCTAATGACTATGAAATATTGCCAACCCCTCATAGAATATACTATCCACTACAAATGGTGGCAATGGAAATACGAACCTTTTTGTAATATGGGAATAGAATTGGGTGAAGGTGTCGACGTAGATGGCTACTGAGCTTGTGACAACGAAATAAATTATCCTAACATGCAATCAGGCTACCATTTATTTCAAACATTACTTCATTTAACACAATATATTTAGAAATTGGGCCTGTAGAGTGTCTAAATGATTACAACAAGTATGATATATATAAATATTTGTTTATCCGGTATCCGAACAAAATAGTCCTAACCGATATTATCCGCATCCGGCTAGCTGTGTATTCGACATGTGACTATCCGCATCCGTAACCGAGACAATTTGTATCCGTATTCATATCCAAAGCTATCCGCTTTCGAATTCGAATCCGAAAATAAATATGAAAATAAATATGGAATCAGCAATATCCGTCCGTATCCGATCGGATTAAACCCCTAGGTAGAGGACTTGCTACAATCTTAGCTTTCATGTTGAAAACCTTAATTAATGTTTGGTAGAGCACAATACTAGTTTAATATGATTTGATCCATCTTTCTGAATATTCGAAAATGAACTGTAAATAGAATGTTTGGTTTTTATTGTCCAAATGTCTACAATCAAATATGAAATAGATATAGCGTACAAAACCAAGCTTATTTGCATAATAAAAACTATGTTTTTGAAAGAATAAGAATAAAACGTGACCACATATTCCCAAATTCCGAATGTGGTTGCCAACTGGCCTAGTGAGACACGAGTCCTTGTATCTGAATTTTTGGACCACGGAGGCCAGGCACCAAGAGTACACGTCACGGCCGAGGCAGTGTGGAAGCGCGGTGCAGGGTCCTGGCGCCTAGCGGCTAGGCGCCAGGGTGCGGTCACGGGCACGCTGCGGAGGCCTGGCGCCGTCACGGGCGCGCTGCACGGGGCGGCAGGGGTGGCGCGTAGTGGCAGCAGCAGGGCCCTCATCTTCATTCTGCCTGTCACCCTCATCTGGCTGTCCTTGCGGCTCTGCCTGACTACCATGCCTCTCATCTTCCTATCCTTGCGGCTCTGCCTGACTACCGTGGCCCTCATATGCTTGCTCTTGCACCTCACGTTGACTACCATTTCCTTCACCGTCAACTTCTGTACCACTGGCCCCATGTCCCACAAATGGAGCTCCCGAATCAGTGTGACCATCCACAATTGCTTCACCATGTTCCAACCCTATATCTTCTTGTATTGCATCACTTGTGTTGCTGTAATTCTCAACGGCTTCGGAACCAACTGTGGCCTTTTCAATGATCTGCACAAGCATAGCAAGTGGCCACCCACGATGAAGAGCCATACTAATGTACATCTTCCGGTCAGAGATGTTGCGGATCAACATCACCTCTCAGAAAAAAACCTTTATTTGCCCATGTCACAAGAGTTTGGACTGTGAGCACATGTGTTTCTGTGTTAATTTTGAATCCACGCTCTATCCAACTATGCACAGAACCAAATGATTTATCCCAAGGTTTATCTATTCCCTTCAACGTATGACTAAACCCATTCAATTGTATTCCATATGGACCTTCAATAATACTGTGTTCACCATAATATATTTCAAACTGCAACTTGTTTGAGCCAATATATTGAACCATTCAAATTCCATAAATGATAACACTATGTATACCTAAATACTAAATACCAAACATTTCTAAAATTATACTGCTAAAACTTAATTAATTGAACTAAATACTAAAAACTACACATAAATACTTATACACATTATATATTGTACTATAAATTAAAATTATTATAACAGATCTAGGGGTTACTACTAAACACTATAACACTAATATGCAGATCTACTCAAACACATTATATATTGCACTATAATTTCTACTTTCAAACACATTATCTACTCAAACACATTATATATTGCACTATAATTTCTACTTTTAAAAAACTAAGATATTTTACTTTCTAAAAATATTCTAAAATTCTATTCTAAAGATATTCTAAATTTCTATATCGCAGAAAAACTAAATAAATTACTAGATCTACAGCATTTAACTTGCTAACATAGCAAACAAATACTTTGTACGAATATAAAGCTGAGTACAAAAATTACCTAATTTACGGTCCAATCTCAGCAGGGCTTCGCAGCATCGCACTCCCCCTCCCCTCCCCTCCCCTCTCCTCTCCTGCGCTCTGCTCAAACCCCTCTCCTCTCCTTCGCTCGGCTGCTCAAATGGACACAGCAACTGGCAGGAAGAAGCGCGGCGCGGTTTATATGGGGGACCTGGCGCCTAGCCTCCGGGCGCCAGGGCCCGCGCCCTGCTGCTCCCGCTACGCGCCACCCCCGCCGCCCCTGCAGCATGCCCGTGACCGCACCCTGGTGCCTGGCCGCTGGTCGCCACGACCCTGCACCGCGCTTCCCCCCCTCCTCGGCCGTTACGTGTACTCATGGCGCCTGGCCTCCGGGCGCCGGCAGTAAATTTTCGCAATTGCAGCACTCCAGGATATATTTCTGTAAAAACGAAAAAAAATAAATATAAAAATAAAAAAAAAACGCTCACAATGTCATGGCACTAGTCTTCTTGTACCAGGCCTATCAGGAGGCTCATAAAGTGACGCTAGTAACCGGCCCAGCACACATGGCCCATTAGGCTAACGCAGCCCTGCGCCATTAGCCCAGCCCAGCTCCGCTAACACTCTCAGGCCTGCTTGCGCCGTTGCGCGCGACCCGGCCGAGGCGGACGGCGTTGACGCAGTCGCGCGGGCTGTGCGACGCGACGCGGGGACGAGGAGCCTGGAGGCGCGGAAGAGGAGGGAGGCGGCGCCCTCGCGGTAGTCGCGCCCCTCCCTGACCCACAGGAACGCGCCCCTGAACAGGTCCGCCACCGCGTCGCCGTACATGGACGGCAGGTACCCCGGGTCGACGTAGTTGCGGTTCGGCACGTGCGCGCCAGCGGGGAGCTCGCGGCCGCGGTACCACCCGTCGAAGTACACGCAGGCACCGCCGTGCCGGAACCGGGCGAGGGGCGGCAGGTCCCACGGCACGCGCGGGATCAGGTCGTAGCGGTACACCACCCGGAGCCGGTCGACCACCGGCACGCGCCCGCGGCAGAAGGCCGCGAACGCCGCGTCCCCGACGCGCGGCTAGCCGTAGGTGTGCACGGCGAGGAGCCGCCGCAGGACGTCGTCCTCGCCGTGAAACGCCAGCAGCGCCGGGAAGATTACCGCGAGCGCGCCGCCGAGGCTGTTGCCCGTGACGACGACCCTGGCGTGTGGGTGCTTCTTGAGCTGCTCGCGGAGCTTGTAGTAGGCCACGGGCCGTTTGTTGCCAACGGCGTCGTCCTTGGGATTCTCCCGGGGGAAGGCGCGCGCGGCGTCCTTGTCGTCTTCTTCCTGGAGGCCGAGCGCCTTGAGGAAGCCGACGTGGACGCAGCCCATGGCTCCCAGGCCGAGCCACGAGACGAGAGGTTCACGTCGGTGGACCAGTCGCGCGTGTTGAACAGCTCCGTGCTGCGGAACGACACCACCACCATGCGCGCGTCCGACGAGCTCTCTGCAATCACGAACGCCTGCATCGTGTGGTCGCCGTCCTTGCACATGAACTCTGCAAAATGAAGCCATCGCATCAGGGTTATTCAGGGAATCAGGGCGACGACGTGCGATTCGTTTCGTTCCATGCATGACGACGATTAATGCAATTTGCATAGACCGAGACGATGGGCCAAGAGAGACTTACTGTTCCAGCAGCTGTAGAACCCCACGAAATGAAACTCCGAAACGAATGGTTTGTAAGCTTTGTTAACAAATTAATTACTTTGCTAGTATCATTCCTAATCTAATTCTTTTCAGAATTTTCGTGTTTAACACCAAGCTCAGTCAGTGGCGGAGCCAACATCGAGTAAAGCACTAAAGCCCCGGACCGAACTGTGCCTAAGTTGTCGTAAAAGTATGCCAAACAGTATCTTACAAAATAATGTAAAGATAGATAACTTACGGAAATCAACACTACGAAGCAATATCTTCATTCTTCTTCATCAATTGTTCCAAGTCTAGGAACAGAACCTACTGCAAGAATGAAAAACATATATATATAATACTTAAAATAGGTACCAAAGATAATATGAATCAAATTTTAGAACAAAGATTGTGTAAATACCTCTAGAACAAGGTAGATTAATCCTGCGATTTCTCGTATCCTGATAGTGCCTTAATATCTTTTCGTCTTTAATTGGGATAAATATGTCTGTCTCAATATAGCACATCATACGGTGATTTAGCCAATCAGCAGCCATCTTATTCCATAACTCGCTTTTGATGATATGCATAGCTGAAAAAACCCTTTCTACGGATGCAGTTGCCACCGACAATATCAAAGCCAATTCAATCAATCGATATACCAAATCTAAGTCTCCATCTTTTTCACTCTTAACCATCAACTCTGCAATCGTACCATGGTCATTACAACTTGACCATTTGTGATCAGCTCTCACTTCACAAATGATGTATCAAGTTGTTCTCTCAACACTTCCAGATCATATGGCTTAAAGTCGGCATGATATATTCTAGCAAGGTCAACCAACTTATTTATATCAAAGTTGGCAAAAGAATTCTTAGGATGAAGCCATGCAATGCATTTCAAAAGATGTGTAGATCTTTCACCAAAGCTGTTATTTAACTCCACAATAAGTTGGTCAATTACCACATTATAAATTTCATGATGGAAATGATGTTGGTAAGTTACTAGCTGCCCTCCACGACCCCTTGAACGACCCCTAGCAACAATTGTTTCCAACATCTTTGGCACTATGATGTTATGCTCGGCACAAAACAATTTTGTGCTTTCAAACACCTCTTCCCAACCATGTTCTCTAAAGTCATTCACCTTCTCTAATGCGGCCCCCAATCAATGATACAGCACGGACTATATTTTGGTCTTTCTTTTGCAAGCATTGTGACAAATCATTAGTTTTACCTAATAATTTTATCATAAGATGCATAATGAGCATAAATTCAAAACTCTCCATTTGTTTTAGCAAACTTGATGCACATGTTTTTGTTGATGATGTAGGCCCATCATCACATATATTCTCTAACACCTCTAATATTGCTTGCCACATAAATTGAAAACGGCCCAAAGTTTTATGATGTGATCCCCAACGAGTATCCCCGGGTCTTGCAAGATTGGTTTCCTTGTTTTTCCCTCTTCCAAAAAAAAATTTATCACTTTCTAATCCTCTCACTAGATTATCATGATGCTCTTGGGCCAATTGGATGCATTGACAGTGTTAACAATCAAAGTGGTATAGTTGAAGAAATCCGTGACAAAAGAACAACACTTAGCAACCGACACAACCATTAATTGTAAAAGCAATGTATATAAAAGGCATAGGGATTTTCATCTAGTACCAATCTTTGTAGCCCATGGAATTCATCTGATGAGAACATGTACAACATGCATATGATCAAGGCCCAAGAGAAGATGGAGTTTGAAGCCCAATCAGAGTTGAGGTCCAATTTATTTGCGAGGCCGGTTCGGACTGCAGGAGTAGGCCTCAGTAAAACGGACGCCCAGGCCACTTACGGACTCCGTTTCGCGCGTTCTACATATTGACGGAAAACTAAGGAGATAACCTAGGAGTCAACAGAAATCATTGAAATAACTTGACGATCAGAATCTGCCAAGGTGCTGCTGGACCGGTTTTGGGGCCCGCTGGCCTTGTACGCCCTAGGGTTGCTCAGCCACCCCCTTGGCCACCTCCTATACCTCTCTCTTGTATATATTCGGTAGCCGTCATTAGATTAGATGTGTTTTGCTTAAGAGTATTTTGTTGTGAACAGTTCGTCGTTCGTGTATTGGTACGTGAAACTCCAACTTGTGCACGAGATTAATCTTGATTGCGTTTATTTCTCGTTCTTGCTTGTGTTCTCTCGGTTGCATTGCAGGAATGATAGCCTTCTTGGCGAGGTCGATTGCGCGCGTCACGCAGTCGATAACCATCAGAGTAGTGGTGTAGTGATTGCAAGGAATCGATCGATTGCTCGGAGCCTTCTTCACCAACATCGTGTTCTCCACCCCTAAACCGACTTATCTATACCTCTCGGAAGATTGGGAACTCTATTTTCCATCAATTGGTATCAGAGTTTTAGGTTTCCCGTGAGGTATATTATCGTGTATCCCTTAGTTTGAGTGTTTTATATTCCTAAAGTCCAAAAAAACCATAAAAAATTAGAGTTTCTAGTTCATCTTATCCTATCACCACGTTTAGCCTTTGCATAATTTAATTTCTTGACTTTGTGTCCATGGTCATAGTCTTGTTGATGGTTTAGATCGCGTTTTTAGTTTAGTTTGAGTTTTGCATCTGGTCAGCGTGTCCATTTTCATCACGTCGTCACGTCCGGTTCGGAATCCTTTCTGTCCAGTTCAGTATTTGCATAATATCTTCCTCATACGAACTCGTATTTCTGTGTTCTACTACTTTCTGGAAAGTTTGTGAAATTATCTACAACTTTGTCAATTGGGAGTAAATCTGTTTGTGACACAGAATTTTCTGAGCAGTCTGTATTTCGGGATCAATATCTTCATCATCCATTATCCAAAAAAGGTGTTCCATATACTATAGAGAAAGATAAAAATGAGATGTACAACTTTGGTATTCAAAGTTTTTGCATTTGAGGCTATTAAGATTGTCTAATCGGCTGTGCAACTTTGAGTAGTAAATCTGTGATTTTCAGATGAGAGTTTTGTGTTTGTGTGCAGTTGTATCTTATTTTGTAGCATTTTTGAGATAAAAAAAAGCAAAAAAAAAAAACAAGTGCATAAAAAAGAGCTGTACAAAAAAATATAAAAGAAAAGAAAAAATAATCAGAAGTATTTGCATCCTTTGTGTCTTTTGTATTTTGGTGTATCTCTTACTTGCTTAAACTAGTTCTAAGAGCATGTTTATACCAGCAACTTTGACAAGTACTTTGGACATTTATTCAACTTTGCTATGTGATTTTAAATTTTGCTATTCCTTACTACATATTGTGTCTTTCCAAAGATCCACATACATTCTCTCGAGCAGTATAGGTCGGTCTTGCAATCATCCCACGCTCCAGTTGTATTATTACCTCTTGGCTGCCGTCGCCTATTACAGGTAGCCATTGTATTTTGCGGTGCACAGTAAGAACATTTACAAGCGGTTGGTAAACGTTTGGAGTGTGACAGGTTATAGCTATGTATATGTTGCAGCCATAAAAATGCTTGAGAGTCACACCATTGCTGCTCCCCCTTCTCCCATTGGTGACTCTATTCTTAAATCTCCATCTATGTACGATGGTTTTAATGCTGTGAAGTATATTAAGTAGGAAAGTGAAATAGATAATATTTTTGCGCAATGTCATATGTGTGAAAGACGAAAGATAAAAAATGCAGCTAGTATTTTAAAGAATCATGCTTTAATTTGGTGGAACAATTTATATGTTAGTGACAAACCTCACACATGCTCTGATATGAAAATTTTGATTAGAAAATAATTTGATTCTTCATGCCATATTGTCCTTTCTGGTGCGGCTAACCTTTTGATGGATAACGTGAGTTCTGTACCATAACACCTTTTAAGTTCTCAAATGGTGAAAGCGAAAAACAATCAGTTAAACAATTTATTTTGACTTGCGTTTATCATACTGAAGAGACATTGTCGGATCACCATTGATGGTGAGACTTGCTGCAACTTTGTTAGTTTTGAGTTGGTCGTGAAACTTTGTTTGGCCACAAAGCAACACCCATGTCCATATTACGTCTAATGGCCTAATTCCAGTGTTAATTTTCAAGTAAATAAAATTAGCAACATCCAATTTTCTCTTGGCAAGTATCATGATAGCGCTTATTTGATGTTGTGCTTATGGAAACAACTGTTTTGTTATTTGGTAAACCATAGGTGCATGAAAACAATGATTTGTACGATAATGCTGATAATATATATTCGTTCAAATATAATGGTAGAAAGATCAAGTTACTTAGTATGAATCCTGCTCAAATTTTAGAAATTGAACTTGCGAGAGAACAAACTAAGAAAATGGACGCTATTAAAAATGATTTGAGTAATTTTAATGATGACATGCCTTTAGATAAATCCAAGTTACATTTATTGCAATGTGATTGTACTGCTGATTCTCGTGATAAAAAAGAGTTGCGTGATGATACTGCTGTGCCAATACATGAGAATAAATATGATATTAGTTTTTATAAAACAAATACGTATACTGAAAATAAATATTTTCTCCCTATTGCAAATATGCATGATGAACAGAACTTGTTATCTTCTTTAAGTACTTTGGGCTATATTGAATTGTATATTCTATGTAATCTAAACTATTTGGAGAAAAAATTTCGTTCATTACTGATTTGCCATGGTTTTCAAATAATACATATCATATTATTGGACGATATAACTATGAAGAAGAATATATGGTGCATCGTGTTTATATACGTTCTAATTTTGACTTTCATTTTATCGATGAACATCAAAATCAAGTAAACGGCTGCCGTAAAACTAACCGTATCACGTCGAGATCCAGTTGTTCTTCTTTGTTTGATTTGTCACAACAGGATCGATTTCAAGAAGGGGAGCATGTATGGATGATTTCACGAACTGCAACAATTACTTCTGCGCGCTTCGACGACTTTGAGTCGAGGACGACTCAAAAACAAGAAGGGGAGAATGATGAGAATATGTACAACATGCATATGATCAAAGCCCAAGAGAAGATGGAGTTTGAAGCCCAATCCGAGTTGAGGTACAATTTATTTGCGAGGCTGGTTCGGACTGCAGGAGTAGGACTCAATAAAACGGACGCCCAGGCCACATACGGACTCCATTTCGAGCATTCTACGTATCGACGGAAAACTAAGGAGATAACTTTTCCCACCCATCTAGTCTCAGGCCCAAATAATCTCAGAGTCAACATGAATCATCGAAACAACTTGACGATCAGAATCTGTCAGGGTGCTGCTGGACCGGTTTTAGGGCCCGATGGCCTTCTATGCCCTAGGGTTGCTCGGCCACCCCCTTGGCCGCCCCCTATACCTCTCTCTTGTATATATTCTGCAGCTGTCATTAGATTAGATGTGTTTTGTTTAAGAGTATTCTGTCGTGAATTGTTCGCCGTTCATGTATCGGTCAATCTTGATTGTGTTTATTCCTTGTCGTCGCTTGTCTTCTCTCGGTTGCATTGCAGGAACGATAGCTTTCTTGGCGAGGTCGATAACCATCGGAGTAGTGGTGTAGTGATTGCAAGGAATCGATCGATTCCTCGGAGCCTTCTTCTCCGACATTGAGTTCTCCATCCCTAAACCAACTTATCTATACCTTTTGAAAGATCAGGAATCCTATTTCCCATCATCATAGTCTCATGTTTGATGCTCCATCATACTCTTGTACTCGTATATTATGCATAGATAAGCCATGACTAAGTAACATAGCATCCAAAGCTCGTTTTAGTGCCACTGATGTTGTGTCAGGTACATGTTCAACACCAAAAAATCTCTCAATCACATGTCCCTTGTCATTCACATAGCTAGGACAATAAAAAGCAACAATAATAAACTATTAGCCATTATAAAAGAAAAGCTTCACATAAAGGAGCAAGTGAGCAACTAACCTCACTGCAGCAGCCATTTGTTCCATGATAGATGCATCACGAGACTCATCAACCAGAATAGAGAACTTTTTATCCTCAATTTCATTCAAGATAGCTTTGGTTGTATGTTTAGCACAAGCCTCACACATATGTTTTTTATATCTGGTGAGGTAAGTAAGTTATTTTCAGGCGCATTGTCAAATAAGGTTTTGGCACCTTCATTTCTCATTTTCAACCAATCAAGCAATTCAAGTACTAGACTCATCATGGCCACGAAAGGCAAGAGGTTGAAATAAAAGAAATCTCACAATGGACAATATCAAAGTGAGATGGCCCAAATATTCCTTTCCTGTTGATCGGTTATAGTTGGCATCACCTGATCAACACTTTGCTTTTGATTCCTAAAATCCTCACAATGTTGTTTAGTTTTATTATGCAAGCTATCCACTTTACTCACATGCTTTTTAAATATTTGTGTTGCATTTTTCCAGTTGGAACACCCTATGCTTGTGAAAGCATCAACACCATAATTATCCAGTCTTGGTTGCTTGAAAAGGTAACAATAAAAACAGAAAGCTGCATCTTTGCTAACACTATATTCTATCCAAGCATATTTTTTTGAACTATTGTTCAACAAAACTTCTTTGTCGACAACTGAATGTATTTTTAGGAAACACATGACCAACTGGCTGACATGGACCCCTTAACAAGTATTCTCTTCTAGCTTCATCTCTAATGTTTATGTGATACTCCTCGATTGGTTTTCGAAGTCCAGGATCAACAATTATTTCTGAGGAACTAAACTCTAACTCTTCATTGCTAGCAGTAGCAGGAGTTTCAATAGGAGCATCAACAACGATTGCCGTAGGAGCATCAACAATAGGAGCATCAATACTAGCACCTGTTTCTACCGACCGTTGAAGATTTATATTGATATTTTCTAGTGATTGTTATGGAATAACTAGTGTTGTCGCCGGTGCAAAAAAGGATCTCAATATCCTAGATCTTTTCATTGTCTACTTTCAATCTGCATTCTGCATAAAGCATAAATCAAATTCAATAATTCATCATACAATGAAACATTGATACAATACATAGTATACGCAACAAATCGCTAGGAATTTTAATTTCTCACCCAAACACAGAGCCAAATGTGCCAAGTAGAGGACGACTGGAGCCTGGAGGGGAGCACGAAGCAGTGGAGCAGCCAAGCAAGGGAGCAGCCGAGGCCGAGCCAGCCAGCGGGGCGATGCCACACGCCTGCGCAGGTGCGCCGAGGCTGGGCCGCCAGGGGGCTGGTTGGCCCCTGCCTAGCTATTGGCTGGAGGCGGGGCGCGTCGTGCAGCCTACCTGCTGGCCACCAGCGCGGATCTGGTGGTCTGGGGCGCGGGTCATCATCCGGCGGGGGCGCGGGGCTGCCGGCTGCGGAGCGCGGAGGCGGACGGGGGCCGGGGAATCGGGGGTCCCCGGGTCAAGGTCGAGCGCCGGGGGGACTGGGCGGCTAGGGCAGCGGGCGGGGGTGGTTGGCTTTGGCTGGGCGGCTTGCTGGGCCAAATTTTAGGGAGGGGTCAAAAAAATTTTTAGGCCATGGCCCGGGTGGCCCAGGGCCTGGCTCTGCCTCTGAGCTCAGTAATGTTGGAGACTTAATTTAGCATATTTTCTTTAGGCGTCCATTCAAACAATAATAATGTTGGAGATGTCAGCATATTTCCTCGGACATAGCATGCATGGTCGCTGCGCGCAAGGATCTTTTGGTGCTTTGAATATTACTAGAGCAGTACGGAACATATGTTGTCAACCGTGTCTCAGTCTTTAAACTTGACACGACTTTCAAATAATGATGTTGGAGATTTCTGCATATTTTCTCGGAGCAGAGCGAGGGTGAGGAGGTGATGGGGTTGAGAGCTTAAGGTGGTGATGGCTGGGGAATATGTGGCGGAGCTTAAATAGGGCTCAAGGGCGGTGGTGGATGAGCTCGGCAGCAAGGTGAGGATGGAGGCCATGGCGGGCGGCGGGTGCTCCTCCCCTGGCGCCACCGAGACGAAGCAGGGGGCAGGGCGTCGGTCCCTGTGGGCTAAGCCTAGGTGGCAGCCGAGCCGAGCTGCCAACGCTGGCCCACAGCTTGGGCTGGGCTGCTGGCACCTGGCGAGTGGCGCCGGCTAGGCCAAAACCGGTTTCTGGGCCGCCGTTCCCCCCTGTTTTCTCCCTTTTTTTATTTATACATATATATAAACATTTATGCAATCATTTATTCCTCAAAAATAATTTTCACCCAAGGTCAAAATAAAAGAATGCATTTTACACCCTTATCTTGAATTTGTCCTTGGATTAGTATATTTTTGAAAAGGTAAAATTTCAAATTCAATTCAAAACAATTTAAATCTTAGTTTGGAAAAATTGAAAAAGCGAATGATGACAAGATTAAAGTGCTTAAATGGGGTTTAAAAATATAGAGTATCACAACCGATCATTTTATAACACGTGTGTGTTGCACGTACGTCTAGGCTAGTTACTAATAATATGCATGAAGAATCCTAAGATTGCAGTTCACTCTAGTAGTAGAAAAAAGACCTTGTTTTGTCTTTCATGTTTTAACTGTTTATTTGAATTTGTTTTCTTTTGAAAGTGCCGGCTGGCACCTGTGCACGATCGAGCTCTGCCTTTTCGTTGCAGATTTGGAATTCAAGCGACGATTAACTGTACCTTCCATACGTTGTTGACGACGTTCTCGATGTAGGCGGCATTCTCATATGCGACCTTGGCCGCCATGACGCTGACCTCGTGGAGTGAGTACCGCTGCTGAACTAGGGGCACCGTCGTCGGCGTCGCGTTCCCGCGCTCGCCGCTCTCCAGGCCGACGCACTCTTCGACGCCTCTGCCGCCGGAGATGCCAACCACCTGCTCATCGTCGTCGGCTCGGCTGGAAGCTGGTGGTTGCGGCTTCAGCTCCGTCCTCCCATCGATGATCCCTATAATTGTCCGGAAGTCTGGTGCCTCCCGGTGCCAAGGAATCACCAGCTTACCTGCACCCAATGCGTACCGCGTACGTGCAGACATAGCCCACAACCATGCATGCATGCACATATATAAGCTAATCAAGATCTGTATAATATATAATGTATGGAAGACCGTGCATGTGTGTATAATAATAATTTAATACACAATATGTATCGCATGCACGCACGTCTGAATATGTTCCATGTGATCTGCCAAGTATCCCGGAGTTGAGCGCAACGAAGTTAAGGAGGAATTCGACGGCGATGCCGATGCACCAGGAAGGCCAGTAGGTGGTGGCGCAGAGGAACTTCTGGATGAGCCTCCACGAAGGGGTAGCTGGTGATCGGCCGCTGGAGGAGCAGCAGCGACATGATATCAATGAGCCGCGCCTTCTCACACCGGATGATAAGCTTATCGGACCCCATTTTCAAACCGCCATCGAGCTGCTTCGCCGCCGCCATGTTCACCGACGGCGACGAACACGGCAATGTGCTATGCAGCTGAAAGGCGCTTAAGGCACGGCGTTTGTGGCGGGAGAGGGGAACGTCCGTTTTATTGGTCAGATTGGGCGGGCTCCACATGCCCTAGCAACGCAAGTTTCTTCTAGCGAGAAAGACATTGATGAAATGGCTGAAGGTGGGGATAGAGTGGAGGTAAGGAAAGTGATGCTGTGCTCGTTTGGCGGGCTGCCCCTGCCGCTGCCGCTGCGACCGAGAGCCTCATTATGGCTACTGTGCTGTACTAGATGTTGCCGCAGCTGCAGTCGCAGGCTGCCAAAGCCCGCCGGCCGAGCAGGCCAAGGGTAATATACTGCAGAAAGCAGTACATGCATGCATGTGGAAGTCAAAGAGCAGGAGCAGCCTACGCGGAGCAATAGAATTAACGAGCAATGCATGATTATCTCATATGACAATGGCTGATCGATAAAGCTGATCTATTGATGATTAAGGAAGACTAGTACATCAACCGGTGCACAGCACGGGCCAGTATCGTTATGAAAGATAAATGTTACAAATATATATAATTCTAAGACACACAAGTAATTAAAATTATGTTTACTCAATAATCTCATATGTTCATACTTTAATACAACGTCTACATACATATTTTGTTGACCATATCTATATAACATAAAACATGCACACTCTAGTTAACCTTTGTATTTCATAGTGGTGTAGTGGATACATTAGTACAAATTTAGATATTTACTTTAAATCATACAAATTTATGGGATTTTTGAATTCATCTATCATAATGGCATATTGGGTAATTTATACACAGATTTAGGGTTTTAATTTATCTTTCAAATGGCATGGTGGATAACTTCTATACAAATTTAGGGATTATTTTAATTCAAATTTCATGGTGACTTGGTGGGTAATTTCTATGCAAATTTTAGGGGATTATTTTAATTAATCTTTCGTAGTGGTATGGTGGTTAATTGCTATGCAAATTTAGGGCGTTATATTAATTCATGTTTCATAATTGCATGGTGAGTAATTTCTATGCAAATTTAAAGAGTTATTTTAATTCATATTCGTAATGGTACGATGGGTATTTTTTTTAAAAAATATAATATATATCATAGCTATTATGATATTATTATAAAAGTCACCTGATGGATGGCTAGAAGTTTTTTTTGTGAGAATTTATAGCTTTTTCTCTTTCTTTCTAGCGCGTCTAGAAAGGATTAACGTGGAGGCTTAAAAGAAGCTTCTAATTAGTAATAATAAGATATGGACAATGCAAGTCAGGTGTTCACAAGAAATCCTTTGCAGTTCTCACAGCAATGAACTAATTGCTAAAAACTACTAATAAACCGGGTAATGATTCCTTGTTCTTTTTTGAAATGATTGACATGCTGAAAGAGAAAGTGTCAAATCTGCATTAAATGAGAATAACGGACCTGGAAAGTTTAAAAGTATATTAGATAAAAATATTAAATGTTCTCCTTTCGGAGAAGTAGAAACTATTTAGCGGATGAAGCTAGATGGTACGTACCCCTCGGGTTCATAAACTGTGTCTTTTCCAAAGTGAAATTTGAAGCTGAAAACATCGATGGCTAAGCAATGTCAATTGTAGTAGCTTTTACTTTATATAATATTTATTAGAATGATTATTATTTAATCAAATATAATATTCACGTAGCAAGCAAAACTTAGATACTTGTTGTGTTGTGATCTTCCAGAAAAATTAATAAAGTGAAATTTTGAAGGCTTGCTCATAATTTGTGTTGTGATATTTTGAAGGCTGACACGAAAATATGGAATGATTAATTAAAAAAGTCGCATGTGACATATATATACCCACAATAAAAAGTTTTACTAACATTTGAAAGGCGACACATACCAAATTTGAAATAGTTTTACTAAACAAATCAAAAAATATGATGCATTTCAGAACATAGAGCGATGGAAAATAAGATGCCCGTAGGGAACGTACGGGCCAATTACTAGTCAACTATAAATCATATAGGAATTTTGTAGCACGATACTCATATGGTCACACAACTCTGTCAGAACATTACAAAATTGGGTTAGAAGAATACTATTTTGTTGAATTGGTATAGGAAAGACATCATGGATCGGTAAATTTGTTGCCGTGAGTACTGTATAGCTGAATTCTTCATAAAAACTGCATATCCTTGCACATTTAATTAGCTAATAACCACATATTCATGTCCATGTCTAGGAAATCGGTACAACATGCCCTCATTCTCCTTTATTCATATCTTAAAAACTTATAGATTACCTTTTAAAAACACCAAACTTACATATTACTGTATGCATATAGTAGAGAAACTCGAATTCAAACCACATACATAAATTTAGTCGATAAATCTAATTATTTTTTTCTATAGTATTTTTTTCATATGTCGATTATTTTTGTTGGTTAAGATCAAGCAATAGGATAGGAGGCTTGCATGGCAACACCGCAGGCATTGGTGCCTCTCTCGAGCATCATGTATCCTCCGATGCCCCAGTTAACCCCCCACTGGTTCTTGAGTAGCCAATACGGGGTCCCATCGTCGGCTGTGCCATAGCCTATCGCAGTCACGGCATGGTCCAACGTGACGGTAGGGCCACAGGCGTCCGCAGTCATGATGCCACCACTGTACATGTGGAAGTTTTGGGAGCTGGCGTCGATGCCGACCGACACCGGCTGGTTTGCGACGGCCATGGCGAGTGAGGTCTCGTCGGCAGGCACGTTCTGGAAACCGCTGATTGTGACGGCTGTCTGGACGGAATTGGATTGGCAGGTGCCCTCGACGGCGGTGTAGGGGTAAGAATCCTCGGTTGTGATGCCACCGTTGTCGATGATGTACTGGAAGGCGTTGTCCATGTTACCTCCTTGACAACCGTTGTTCCCGCCGTTGGTGGAGCAGTCCAGCAGCTGCTGCTCAGACAGTGACAGCAGCTGGCGAGTCGCAATCTCGTTCATGCCCTCCACGGCCGCCACCGCCGAGAACGCCCAGCAGCAGCCTGTAAGATATATAAAGGTGATCAATACATGTACATATTAGATTCTTCAATCATATAGGGATGTATATGATAAATGAATCATTGGCATCATGTATGTACCACAGGAGCCTTGATTCTTCACACCGGTGACAGCGCCTCGCTGCCTCCAGTCAACCGCCTGTTGGTCGTTCTCCGACAGTGTATAATTCTCGTACTTGAAGCCGGGCAACTTGTTGGCTCCGGAGGACGACAGGGGCTTGAAACCGGTGTGCATGGCCATGAACTCGTCGCTGGTCATGTCGGCGAACTGGTTCGTCGCCAGACGGTACTTCCTGCCGCCGTCGGCGTTGGACCTGTCAACAAAGTCGGCGTTCGCCTTGAACACCTCCAACCGGCGTGCCTTCTCGGCCTCGTCCCTGTACGTGCGGCCGTGCTTCGCCATCCATGTCTCGTGCCTTGCCTTCATGGCCTCCTCGCCATAGCTGCCAGCGCCAGAGGACAGCTCCCGGGCCGCGAAAGCGTAGGGGATGCTCTCCATGGCCACCACGACGATGGTGAGCAGCAGCAGCATCATGGCCAGAGCCTTGTTACCAAAGTAGGGCGTCATTTTTGTATTCTAACCTGATCTGATGTGAGAAGCTGGCTGGTATCTGAATATTTCTATCAGTATTTTATGTATGTACGTGTGAAGATGATGGAAGCTATTGTGTATCGTTAGCTGTTGCTCTGAGCAGGATCGACCCGGGGTGCCGTATATATAAGGAGTGACAAGGAGCTGCACCGCGTACCGTGAAGATACCGTCGGGAAATTAGCAGGAAAAAATGGTACTCACCTGCAGGCCGGCGAAATTTTCGAGCCAAATTTCAGTCAACACGTTTCTACGGTTTATAGAGAAAATCGAAAGAGAGAGGCGCTGATATCCGCATCGATGCCGTGTATTAATGTATTTGACCCATTATTTCACGCTATTTTTTAGACGAAGCATCAAATTAAGATCCAGCCTCCACACTCATAATGTTCTGAATATTTGCGGCCACATGATACTTACTCCAACAGCACGCATTCACTCGGCATCCACGCACCGACTCGGCATCCACGCACCCACTCGGCAAGACTACTCCAACAGCACGCACTCACACGGCATTCACGCTATACATCGACAACCATACTGTGTACGTAAAGTTGTATTGTAACACAGACCAAATAAAGATCACGACCAAAATAAAGAAAAAACATGCTTGAGGCTTAGCCCAGGTAACCATGCATTAATCTTCAATTCTAAGGCTTCTCCTCCGGTGCAGAACTTAGCAAATATCAAGCACTATTACTTCCAAAGAGCCAGCAGCCTGTCATCACATTCCCCTCTCTTCCCTTTTAAATAGCGGTGACGTACGGCCAGCTTATCATAAAAGATGTTTTCCGAAGAATTACCTACGCAAAAGAGTTAGTAACTTTTCTAGTGAATACCATATCGTTTCTAAACAAGCACAATGACCAAAATATGGCCGCTGCACATACTAAATTTTGTATCTTAAGCTTATAAGCAAACCCTTTTAGCCAAGAGTCAAACAAAGTGAGTACACTAAGAGGTGGTTTAGGCCCTGTTTAGTTCCATTAGCGGCTAATAATTAGCTAGCTAATAGCTTTTATCTAAAATTAGCTAGTAGGTGTTTGATTTCAACTGCTAATAGGTATAAGATGCTTTTTATGTACTCCTAGTTCATATTAGCTGGATTAGATAAGTTGAGCCAGCTAATGAGATAATTGTTAGCTGGGGTCTAGCTAATAGTTAGATAATTTATTAGGTAGTTCTGTTTGGTTATTTAGCTGCTAATTTTTAGCTGCTAACTATTAGCTACCGAGAACCAAGCAGGCCCTTAATGCCAAACGTAATAAAAATGGTATTCTAAATGGCTCTTGCCAAATGGCGATAGAAAAGCAGATGTTGAAAGTTTTTTCAGTGTTGGAAAAACAACACTTGGTGCTTTATTTCTATTGCAACTTGGCAAGGTTATGAGAATAACCCCACTTTTAAGATACTATAGGAAAATCTTTATTTTCAGCGGTATTTTCAGCTTCTAAAGATGGCATTCGTTTGGTAGGGAGTTTTAATGTGCCAACCTATTATACATGGAGCTTACTGAGAAACTACCATTTCTCTTTAAATTCCATTTAAAATTGTCCCTACTTGTTGGCAAAGTAACATTGCCCACTTTCAAAACTAGTTCAACCCATGAACTTAAGTTGTTCCCCATTAAATTTATCTTGAAGGAGACATTGAGTGGGATAAAACCCAAAACACCAGCCACGGTAACGAATTTCTTTTTAACAATCGTATATAGATTTGGAAAGCTTTCCATCAAAGGTTTATCTCCGATGCACACATCCTCCGAGAACCTAGATATATTCCCCGTTCTGGCTGTGCATACCCTAGCTGTGTAGAGTCCAGAAGGTGTCTTCGTGTTTTGTATCACCTTGATATAATTTGCTAAGATTAATAAAGCTTCATTTTCCAAAAGAAAAAGATATATTCCCAGTCTATGCTTTGAAGGATCCAAAGGACACAAATTTATCCTTTTACCCAATTGAACCTTACAAAAAATGAGAACCCCGCGGTTTTTTTACACGCTTGAGGAGTAATGGAATTGCTATGCCCGGCAATAGACCGTATAATCATTAATAAGACTAATAAACCACTTACCCAATAATCATTCATTTTGAATCCCTTGGTCCGAAATCCCTAGTCCACCAAGACTTTTAGGCTTGCTAAGCATATTGTGTTCTTCACTTTGCCAGGTCGAAGGACCTAGATCTGTAGTATTAATTTAGTTTTTTTATCACTCCTTTAGGATCTTCAAAAAAAACGAAAACATAAATAAATGCAAACTAGCAGAAATTACTCAATTTATTAAAACCACAGTCTACCTCCAACCTCCTACAAAGAGAAGTTTACCTTCCAGCTACTTAGCTTTTTTCTAAAATATCTCATCTATGGAGTTCCGATCATTATTACTGATTCTTCTGTGATGCATGGGAATACCTAGATATCCAAACGGGAGAGAACTCCTTCCGTGCACTCCAAAAAACTATACATGTTACTAAAGAGAAAGAGATTCACTTTTACAGAGTTGATCTTGGCCCTTACAACTGCTCAAAGACAGTTAGAACAAGTTTCAAGTTCACTACCTCGATCACCCACGTAATACTCAAAGAAGAGGATGGTGTCATCTGCGTGTTTGTAGTATGGAAAGACCCCCATGTACCAAATCTAGGATGATACCCCTAAAGTACCATTTTCTTTGGCTCTAGCCATTAGGCTAGCCAACATATCGGCAACTAATTAAGTTGAAGAGAATCGACGGGAGAGGATCCTCCTGCCGTAAACCTTTCTTAATCTAAAAATAATGTCCTAACTCATCATTTACCTTCACATTTATACTGCTTTTGCTGACAATATTTTCGATCGATTTACACCAGAGCCTAGAAAATCCAGATCGAAAGTCGCAACTTTATGGTATACAAGCTTTTTCAAAGTCTAGCTTCAACACAACCACATTACGTTTTTTTTCCCTTGAAACTCATGTAGATGTAATGTCTCATGCAGAATTAATTGCCACTCCTTCCTTAGTGTTTTTGCCGGTCGGGAAGGCTGTGCGCCGCCATAGTAATTCTATCTGCTACAACTTAATTTAGTGAAGATTTTAAAGTTCACATTAAGTAAGCAAATAAGCCACCTCCTGCTTTGGGAGCAAGGTGATATAGTTCCAAAATTAGGGCACGCAGGAAAATATCGGATCCCTTCCGTAACAGCTTCTGGTTCACTGTACTACCGGCCGTGCCACCCAAGGAAGGGTGCGGAAGATTCTATTGCATGTTGCGTGGTGCGCGCAGTTCCCGTATCAGACCCGGCCCAACGAATGTATATAGTGCCACAGACCAAGCAGCTGATAGCTACTAGTACGTACTATGTTTTCTTGCTCCACGGTCCACAGTCCACGGTATCACTGCACACCGACCGGAAGAACAAGTTGTAATTTTGTGGATACGACACGTATAGATTAGTATGTACGTACGTACGTGTTTAATTATTTCTACGCCATTTTGTTTTTTTGGCAAACTCAGTGATCGATCTACTGATGGAAACCTGCGAGCGAGCAGGAGAACCAATGCCATTATGCTACGACCCAAGCATCCTTGAAGCTTTCACTCTCGTTCACTACCGATATGATTGCACCTCGCCCGCCAGCAGAGACCGTCGTCCAAGTTCCGATTCAACATCCCACGGCCCAGCGCACACGGCCGGAGAGTAGAGTAGCTTCTGGGCTTTGTTGACACTGGGTCGCCCTAAACACCGAAGCACGCCATATTCAATTACTACCTGTATCAGCGGTCGGCCCTCCTCGCCGAACTCTGCGGATACCGGCATGCAGCCTAACAGGTTTGCCAAATCGGACAAGTCCATATTTATGATCAACCTTCTTCGTACATGCCACACACCGCTCACCGGAGAAGTACGTACATGCCACACTTAATTTTGGCATGGTTTACAAGCAAACTACTGGATGGTTGGGTAGCTATCGTGCTCGACCGAGCCCGACGATGAACGATTAGTTGAGGCATCAGACCAGCTGTTGATGAGGAAAACTGACAGGTGGGCCCTCTGCGTGGTCAACTTCTCGCCTAGCATATTTGTTTGCTCCTCTGATGCCAGTCCAAAAAAATACACTTGGCCATGGTGAATGTTGGTGTGCCATCGAGCAGCTAACCAAGAAACGTTACGTTGAGTCAATATTGTGAACCACACTACAAGAGATTTGACATTATACAGTCAATACCTTGTGACAATGGAGCAATTCATCACTAAATCACTCTCTTTGTGATGTTTCCTAGAGTGAGCCATGGCACAATGATGACAATAAAACGTGTGTCAATAAGTTCGTCACCAACTGGCTAGATATTATTAGCTTTGTGACAAATGTTATATTGCTTAGCGACAAAACGGAACAAGATGGGTTAACATAGTACTCATTTATGATAGGGGATGTCAGGCATTGGCGGCCGTGCGTCGGCCATCCGACGGCACTGCAGCGTACATAAACGAGTTTCTTCGGTCCAAAGCACACGGCTTGCTTAGTAAGGTCCATCTACAGAATAAACGGAAGAAAAAAAAGGCAACACAATTGCCCAGAGTGTTAGATATATGTCGAATATTTGTACAAATCCGATTACGACGGAACTTTGATTTATATTTGAGTTGTATTAGCAGTATAAGGTAGAGTCCTAGTCAAAGTCTATTGCCCAGACCTCCTCATAAATATGAGAGGAGGGCTGTTGTTGTAACCAAGACGACTAGATGTCTTGGCTTAGGGTGTGTCGCTGTCGCGATGTACCCTGATGCCGGCATAGCTATCTGATAATGGGGATGAGCGTCCATAGTCATGCCCCGGGGATGTAAGATTCGGCTGACCCTTGTTAACAAACATCGTGCCTCCGGAGTCATCTGTGATTGTGCATGAATATCTCAATTGATCCATAGGTGCTTACGCTTGATTGTTTTCTAACAAGTGGTGACAGAGCCATGGTTGGATTGGATCCCGAGATATGTGCCGTTGATCACTTTGGAAGCACGAGGACAACATGTTCCATGGGTGCCGGGAAGATAGCTCGTGTCGCGCAAGGTGAAGCATGGGGCGATCGACGATTCGATCGGTGGCATCGAACACTTCAAGCGGGTGGCCTGAACCCTTCGTGGGCTACAGTTGGCGAGGATGGACCAGGCGTAGACAAGGTCATCGGGCCGACTAAGGTGGCCGGCGAGATCATTATAGACGACGACCTCAGTGCTCGCGATCTGTTACGGATCGGAGCAGGCAGAAGCAGTGATACGACCGCGATGATGTTACATGGAGCTTTCATCCTCACACGTCGAGCTAATTGTGCCATGGATACGAGGTCAGCGTGTGACATAGCGGAGGATTGCAAATTGGTTGAGGTTGCAGGAGATCCGGTGTGGTATGCGTAGCAACAAATCTCTGGATGCAAAATTGGGTGCGCAATGTTGTGTGCACGGAGCAATTTTACAGAGGTGGAGTTGCATGGACGTGGTACTGCTGGCTGGTTATTGATTCGCGTGGCTGCATGCGTGGAAAGGTGCTGTTGCAATTCGTAATCACACATGCATGCAGGTTGAGCGTGTTGCTCACGCATGCATGCAGATCGGAAGAGTTGCAAGAGGGGCAGGACTCCACGGGCGTGGTGCCAGGGAGGCCTCGGGACGAGCTCGAGGGCCCACCGGTGACAGGCGGCTCTGTGCTCCGTGCAGGAGATCTCCGGGCTCCAGGTTGCGGCTTGAGCGGCGGGCGGCAGGAGCCGCGGGGTCCAGGCGTGAGAGGGGCTCCGGATTCCCGGAGACGAGAGTATAGATATCCAAACCGGGTTGGCCTGGCGGGCAGCCCGTGGCCCAGCATGCGAAAGCACGAGCACAGCCTGGCCCGGCATGAAGTGGACCTGTGCCGGCCCAACATGGTGGCCGTGCCATGCTTAGGCCGAAGGCCGGGCACGGCGTGCCGATCTGGGCACGGCATGGTTCTTTTTTTATTTTTTGCATAATTGTACATATATCTTTATAGACTATACGACTTTAAACACATAAAAAACATGTCCAACTTGGTTAGAAGTGTGCGGCTAGTGCTTTAGATCTTATACATATTTTTGCTCATTTTTTCCATTGGAATGCATAAGCACGGTGGGCTTTGGCGGGCCGCGGGCCTGTGCCTGGCCGCCGCTGTGGCCCGTGGGCTGGCCCGGCATGGCCCGACGATGTTGACGGGCTGAGGCGGGCCGTGCCGTGCCCAGGTAGGGTCGTGCCGGGCCGGGCCAGCCCGCCCATTTGGACATGTGTAGACGAGAGGCGTTTCCCAGGCGGCGCGGTTTGGCCAGGGCGCGGATCGGGAGTCCGAGCACGGGGACCAGGTGCGTCGGCAAGCCGCGACGTACTCGGGGCGGACTCCAGGTGGTTCGTGCGCGGTGCAACGGGAGCGCTCTCCCACGCGGGAATTCGGGCGGCTCGCACGGCGCGGACGGAGGAGTATCTGGGCGGTACGGGTGGCTCGCAAGACACGGAGGCCTAGGCGGACGTGTGCAGAGGCGTGTCCAAGCGGATCACGAATCAGCAGGCCACATTCAGGTTCCTTTCGAGGTTGAGGACACGGGCTGGAGTTGTATACGGAAGGTTTTTTCTTTTTTTTTTTTGTTGGTTGGAGTCCAACAAAGATGAGACGGATAGAACCAGGACGTGGGAAGACAGCCCGTGAGAGCTCATGTTGGATACTTCGATTCTAAACAGGATTAAATCAAAGAGCAATCTAAGCCAAAGAGAGCAGATCAAGTCAAAGCAGAAGGAAAGGTCCTTATGCCTAAGGAGAAATCAGATGTGTGATGTAGAGAAACGCGATGTTCGGGACAGGTGGTCACGCACGGTTCTGAAGGAAACCAGGCATTCAAAGTATGTTTTTCCGGATGATGGGCGACGTTCAAGCAAATTGATTTTATCGTGTACGAGTGATGGAATGGTCAACAAGACTTACCATGGATGCGATGGTGCAGCGACAAATGCTGGAGCATAGTACATGCGTGTGCTATGGTGACGTGTGTGCTGTGAGGCACCTAGGCGAGGTCGCAGGTGTGCTGGAGATACGTGTTTTTCTGTTAGTTGAGCTGTGGCAACAGTCAGTTTGATTAGTACGGGGTCGACGGTTCACGTCGATGCTTGTAACAATTTCTAACGGTTGACTCGGGGTAGCGGCGGCGGTGTTCTCTTAGTATCAGAACGACAGTCTGTTCAAGCAGGAATATTGGATTCAGGAAGTTTTATTTTCGTGCGACACGGGGAAGAAGCTGTTCACTTTAGACATGGCTGGTGATTTTGGTTCGGACTACGTGTTGATTACATGATTTATTGTGTTATTTGAGTATGTGATGTCAAGATCAAGATGCAAGTTGGAGTTGATCGGATACTTTAGGTGTGAAGCGTGATGTTGAGCTTGCGTGGAATCTAATTTTGCTTTGTGCGCCAGAGGACGATGGTTAGTGTTCTAAGGTGAGTCAAATGGCATAACCATGAGATCATTGAGGACGACATGACTGTCTTGATAGGAGGAGAGAAGTTTACACTAAAAGAAGCTGCAAGATACACTGTTGAAGGTGGAATCATGAGGGACAAAATTGTGAAGGCAGTGTATTCTGAAGGGACGGATTTCGCATAAGCTCGTGGCTGTTCGTGGAGACAACCGAAGACGAAGACTCAAGTCCGGTGTACATGGAGGTTCGCACATGGCTCGAGTTTACGAGAATATTCGCCAAGGTGGAGTTTGTTAGATATATATCAAATATTTGTATAAGTCCGATTACTACGGGACTTGGAGTTATATTAGCAGTACAGGGTAGAGTCATGGTCAAACTCTATTCCCAGACTTCCTCATAAATATGAGGGGAGGGCTGCTGTTGTAACCAAGATGACTAGATGGCTTGGCTTGGGGGTACGTCGCTGCCGCGGTGTACCCTGATACCGGCATAGCTATTTGATAATGGGAAAAGCGTCCATAGTCATACTCCGGGGATGTAGCCTTCGGCGGAACCTCGTTAACAAATATCGTACCTCTGAAGTCATCTGTGATTATGAATGAATATTTTGATCGATCCATAGATGCTTCCTCATACTTATTTTCTAACACAGAGAATCATGCATTCAACCCAACGGATGGGACGAACGTTTTTTCTTCAAATTAACCCTTTTGCAAAAAAAATGACACAAGTATACCTCTGGCTAAACTTATTCTAAAAATAAACACGAAGCTCAGCACGCTAGAACAAAACCAGGATTATAACATGTGTGCTCAACCAAGTTAATGCCAACATTGTCACTGTCGGTGATGGTGTGGCTACAAGGCGGAAGTTCTCATATTTGTGCTTTATTTGACTTTTCTACTTGGTGTGGTCAATGATGTTTTGTGTGGGAAAACTAGGTCTTTTTCTAGTCTTTTAATACAAAAGACAGACTAGTACACAAGTGGTTAGTAGAAATAGTTGAAAAACCCCTGTAGGAGCGGTTAGAGGAAAGTGTAGCTACGAAAGTGTTACTGCTATTCGCCAGTAGTAGGAGTAGTTTCCAAACCGCTTCTGCTAAAACATAGCAGAAGCAGCTCATAATATGAACCGCCCCTGCTAGTATCATATCAGGAGCGGTCCGTAATATGGGCCGTTTCTACTAAAGTATTTAGCAGGGGCGGTTCACAATACGCACCGCTCCTGCTATGATACTAGCTGGGGTGGTTGATATTGTGGTTCGCCCCTGAATTATTCTTTAAAAATGCTCCTACTTCCGGCCATATACAGAGTCAATTTAAAATATGCTCCTGCTTCCCGCCATATCTAGATGTGTGGTTCGCGCCATTTTGAACGTCAAGCATCTAAACATCAAAGCATCTTACGTTAATTGTCACCATTACCTAGCTAGGCAACATGAGTAATTAACACATATATATTATCATCACATACGATTAATGTGTAGCGTGCACGTATATACAAACATAATTATATATAGTAATATATACAACATGACACAAAAGATTGTTTTGGACCCTTGCACATGGCACAAAATATTGGCATGAAGCTAAAAGGAATGATGTTCCCATTCGATAAGTTTTCGGAATTTTACATCTGTTGCCATCTTTGAATCTGTGTCGAAGAAACTGCCTAACCGGTTCACTACCTCATGCATCGTGAAACGACAAAGGTCCGCAACCATATTTTGAAGATTCGACTCCTTGAGCTTGTTCTGAGTCTTAGGGATTGGGGGTAGTTTCATTGAAAACACATTTGTAAATTATTATTAGACATACATGTTAATATATATACAACAATAAATTGAACCAATGCGTTGACTCATCACTTACGTCTTGAGGGTTCATTCTATACCTCCCGTTGACACGAAGGAACTAAAAAACATAGTGTCCACATAATGTGCTTCCTGGCGGTTGCTTGTGACACTACGTGTACATAACAACTTCAAGTTATGGTCCGGCTATATCAATAGTCATATTTATATGAAAAATGTGCGTACGTGTTCTCTTACTTTGAAATGTGTTCTCTCAACCATCTTATCTTTCCATTTGGGATGACGCGACAGATTGAAACTTTCTACACCCATTCTATATGCGCTATTTTAAGATACAATTCAAATAAGTTAGCATATCAAAGACATATATGTGTAAATGTTTCTTACTTGATTAGTTTCTTACCTTTGTATCAATGTCACGAAGTCAGCATATCTCTTCGCGTCATAATCCAAAGAGTCAAGGACCAGGATTGTGTTATCCTTGGGCATTATGATCAAACAAATCTAGTGGCCGCTGCATTAGAGTCAACATTTAATTAAACCCCCGACCGAACAATGCAATAAAGGAATGAAAAAAAAGTGTGGTGGGCGTTAAAGATTTCATACTCAAAGTTGTATGGGGCATATATATTGTTCTTGTTCTCTTCGTGGAAGAACCTTGCATTGCTTTAGATGAGTTATCCATTTCGAGGTTAATCAAACATATTGAAAATATAGAATACATGAAAAAAATAGAAGACATGAAAATGTATGCCCTAATGAATAAATAAACAAAAATACATAAAATTACATGAATAAATTAACGAAAATACATTTAAATTACATGAATAAATTAACGAAAATACATAATACAAAAATATAAGAGTAAAAGATACATTAACGAATATAGAATAATAGATACATGAATACATTAACAAAAATTGATACATGAATAAATTAACGAAAATACAACATACACAAATTAATGATCAAGTAGAGCATACAAACATATAAAAATCTCACAAATACAAGAAAACAAGAAAATGCACCTAAAACTGCATGGGGGAGGAGAGGGGAGGACAGCGGTGTGAGCAACCGACTTAGGATGGTGGCGCGGGGTGGCGGTCGGTGTGTTCAACGTCAGGGATGGCGCAGGCCGCGACGGCGCTCGGTGATGGTGCGTGATGACAGGGACGGCGGCGTTGTGGGCCGCAATGGCGGACGGTGGCGCCTAAGGTCAATCGGGGACAGCGCGGGGCGCGGAGGCGGTCGATGGCGCTCCAGGTCGGGGACGGTGAGTGTGGGGCGGCGGTCGGTGACCTCGATGTCGGGGACGGCGCTGCGTAAGCTCGAGGTAGGGCGAGATGGCAGCGCGCGGCGGCGCTTGGCGCTCGACGTCTGGGACGACCAGCTGCGGCGGCGGTCGGTGAGGTCGGGGAAGGGACGGGCGGCGGCGACGAGGATGGAGGACGGCGGGGGAGGCAGCGGTGCTCGAGCTCAGCGGCGGCGACGGGAGAGGCGAAAATTTTACGAGCCTGCCAGCGTCCTCGAAAAAAACGAACCTCTTGCCCGCGCTCAATTATACAGGGCGGACTTAGCAGGAGCGGTGGACAGCTCCTACTATAGCCTTAGCAGGAGCGTTGGACACTGCCAACCGCTCCTGCTAAGGGTATAGTAGGAGGGGTTGACACTGTCCACCGCTCTTGCTACTAGGGCACGCTCCGTTTTCAAAATTTTGATGACCTCTTATAGTATGGACGATAGTCAGCTCAGTTGGTTTGTTTGTTATCTGCGTATAGTCTTGCCTTCGAACCCCATTTTTGACAAATTTTTTGTCACATTTTTTTACATATTATTAATAAATACATATAAATTACAAGCAATACAAATATAAAGACATAAAAATACAATTAAATTCATAAAATATTACAGTCTATTTGTGTATTATTAATTTCTTTCCGTGGGAAATCATATAAATAGAATTAAATTAATAAAATCTTACAGTGTTATAGACCAACAAACATGTAATACAAAGGTAACTTGAAGCCCCCACATGGAAATAATAAATTGAATTATGGGTCAAGTTGAAACTTGAATAACTGGGGCGACTTCATGTGTAACGTGAACTACGCGTGGAAGCCATATAAAAGAAACATTGACACCCTTTGGTATTTTTTGTCCAAACTTTTTTAAGAATGCTATGTGAAAGTGTATTGCCCCATCGCCAAATTTCATAAATTTCTGAGTATATTTGTGTATTATTAATTTCTTTTCGCGGAAAATCATGAAACTGCAATTAAATTCATAAAATATTACAGTATTGTTTGAAAATTACACACAATTGATTTAGGCCAACAAATATGAAATACAAAGGTAACTTGAAGCCCCACATGAAAATAATAAAATGAACTATGTGCCATGTTGAAACTTGAATAACTATGGTGACTTCACGTGTAATGTAAACTATGCGTGAAAGCCATAGGAAAGAAAAACACCGACACCTTTTGGAGTTTCTTGTCCAAACATTTTTAAGGATACTACGTGAACATATATTGCCCCTCCACGAAATTTCTTAAATTTCTGACCCTATTTATGTATTATTAATTTCTTTCTGCGAAAAATCATGAAAATGCAATTAAATTTATAAAATATTACAATGTTGTCTGAAAATTGCAGACAATTGACCTAAGCCAACAAACATGAAATACAAATGTAACTTGAAGCACCCACATGGAAATAATAAATTGAACAATGGGTCAAATTGAAACTTGAATAACTAGCACGCCTTCAAGTATAACGTGAACTACGCGGGGAAGCCATATGAAAGAAACACCGACACTTTTTGGAGTTTTTTGTCCAAACTTTTTTGAGGATGCTACGTGAACATATATTGCCCCTCCGCCAAATTTCATTAATTCCTGAGTCTATCTGTGTATTATTAATTTATTTCTGCGGTTAATCATAAAAATGCAATTAAATTCATAAAATATTACTCTGATAATTGCAGACAATTGACCTAAGCCAACAAACATGAAATACAAAGGTAACTTGAAGCACCTGTTGGCGTATCTTAGCCTTAACAGGTTTTACTCCGCAAGCGCACGGAGATCGCTGTTTCACCCAGAGTATTCCGAGTATCGTATTTATTCATAGGGAAGCGGCATGCGAGAGAGTATAATTGGATAAACTCAAATTGAAGTCGCCGTACTTTAATAAATGTACTAACTAATATCTAGACATGGGTAAGTCTGGCAAAGATATGTGTACAGTGAAGAAGTAAATAAACTACCTAAGATACACGTAGAGAGGTATAGTTGCCCGGGAGGACAACGAGTGACATAAAATTTCCAAACTCTATTGTATTCGGCTGCAAAGGCTATGTTGTGATTAACTAAGGAAACTCAAGTAAACAAGTCAGGGTCTCGCGACGAGCGAAATTCCAGCACCCTCGAGGGGTTAGGGGATAGATAATTGACCACCAAAACAGAACCTGGCTATCACCTACGGGCCTCCTGAATGAACGGGCCTAGACTACAGAGGCACACCACACGCTGTCACCGGGTGGGGCTACCAAGCAAATCTACGTAGAAAGAATGGCTCGCTATAAACGTACTCAAGCGAAGCTTGAGTAACAATAAATCGTATTTGATCAGAGGAGAGGACCTAACCAGATCTTAGCGTACATGTCGGATTATAGCACCAGCAAGAATAACACGACTTGCCAAACCAAGATAACCACAGCGTAAGCCAAGTATCCAAAGAAAGGTATACCACACTTGCAAGAGATAGAAATAAAGTAAAGCATAAATATATTATACTGAAGATAAGAGTACAAAGATACAAGAACTTTACCACAGTCTTAGAGATATCTCCAAGAACTATGAGGGAAAGCTCCACTCACTCTAACTTCTAGGACTATCCTAACTACTAAGATGTAGAAATGGCACTCTCTAAAGTAGAATGAAGCTCTCAACTTCTCCACACTTTTACAAATGAGCTCTCGGGGCTTATTTATAGTCCAGTAAGCGAGGGTGGGTATTTATAGGTGCCTAAGATCAGTTTTGGGGGTAATGCGGTATTCGGCCGACCATGTAGGGGGTCGATCGATCTAGCCCCATGGTCGGGCGACCGCCCGATCCACCGACTTGGCCATCCAACGGCTTCATCTTGCTTCCCCACGTTGGTTGGCAGTTGGAACTGTTGGTGCACGTGCAAAATGAGGGCCTTGCATGGTCGGCCGACCATGCATGAGGTCGGGCAACCACGTGTCCTGCTCTGATTTGTGCATGGCTTTTCTCCTGGTTGAGTGACGTCACCAATCCGTGGTTTGGTGGTCCTTTGGCCCATGGATACATTGGATGCTTGTTTGACGGTTGGATTAGACTGCCTTTGTGTTTCCTTGCAGGTTTGGATCGATGACTTGGCATTTGGGCTCAGAGGGAAGGTCCGACGACTGTGACGGGTGGCCGGGCGACACAGCCACAAGGTCGGCTGACCCAGATATGGTCCGGTGACCCTGGCACTAGCCGGGTGACCATGCCACTGGTCGGCCGACCCAGCCCATTTTCATCATTGATGCTCAACTTCGGTCCTTGACATATTTTTAGCCACTTTTATGTGTATTTTGGTACCTGCATCCAAGTATTCATACAAAACTAGTGGAACTCATTAGTAGTAGGGGTTAATCCATTTTATTCACATGCTTTGCTTCATTTGGTGGATAATTGATGGTGAAAATCGTGAGATTACGACCGTCAACACCCCCCAAGGTTAAACTTTTTCTCGTTCTCGAGCAAAGCTAAGACTGAAAGTGGATCAGGAGTTGCTGCAATATCAAAGGTGAAGAGTAATTCTTATACATAACTCAATACTCAAACTTTTGTTCTAAGTAGTGAAACAATTGAAGTTCACCTTTGTGTAATACCTGTGGTGCATCTTTTTGCTTACCTTGCCTTGAGCGGTTGAGAGATGGAACGGCTTTAGTGCAGGATTACTTCTGACTTGCCCTTTTTGGATGTCCTTCTCAGGTGTTTTTTTCTAAATTTTTAGAACAAAAGCTGCTTCCCCAAGGTACTCTTGATCACTCAAAGGTGTTTCCTCACCAAGTGCCATGAGTTGGCCAACACTTTCCTACACTAAGGCCTTTGTGGAGCTTTAGGTGGGGAGAGTATGGCACACTTTGGATGTTTATTTTGCTAAGCCAAAGATTGGACCAAGGAGGGTACTCTATCACTTCTTCTATTTGATTGTTGGAGTATGAGTGGTGGCTCTGATGTCTCCTTCTCTTGATTTTCATCCCTTGTAGCCTTTTATGAGTTTGGAGAGGATATGGAGCTTTTATTTATTTTTGCCATGCTTGAACTTGCATGCTTTTCATTTTGCCATGCATTTGCATGCATTTTTTCTTTCTTTTTGCCATGCTTTTGCATGCTTTTCTTTTTAGCTCCATACGCTTACTCCTTTGGATTTGAAGGCTAGGGGATTATGAGAAGTATTTGGAGACTTTTTGGTGGATGAAAAGTCCAAAATGGATCACTTGCATTTGTGCTTTTGTACTCCAGCTATCAAGAGAAGGTGATATTTCTACTCAATGAGACTCAAAATTTGACAAAACTCAAAACATTTCTAAGTAGCTCTTTGTTGTGGTTTCGACTATTTGAAGCATTTTTGGCTCTGGTAGGCATTTATGACAGAGGGGAGCTATATTTTGTCATTTTAAACATAAAAACCTGTGATGTTCATCCTACTAGGAACATGAAAGAATCATCCCACATTTAAGTCATATCATCACTTCTCAACAACTTAGGCTTGTTATCGCAAATGGCCTCCACAAGATAGAACCTTGGTTTCACTTCTTTTATTCACAAACTCAAAACTAAGGTAAGCGTAAGTCACATGCAAGAATTAAATCATTCACTTGATAGAGCAACTATTCATCATTTCCAAAATGAAGCTAGCATGTGAATCTATCATTTGAACATGGGAGTTATTATGGTCCAGGTTTTTTTTTATTTTTTAAGTAAAACATAAATAAAACTGAAATGAAACAAACTAAATTAAACTAATTATTACTAGTGATCTCTCTCAAGGCAGATACATGGGTGGTGCAGTGAGCAAGGGGGCTGACATACATACCCAGTTGTCGATTGGGTTCCCCCCAAGCTTCAACGAAGATACTAGGGGTAGTACCCGTGGTACTGGAAGAAACGCTGGGACTCGTCGAAGGTGCGCTGGGCTATCGCTTCTATTTCTAGGAGGCGGTTGTAGTGCTCGTTCTAGGTTTGCTGGATAACCTGAGTGCGCTCATCAACTTGGTTAAGTTGCTGCACAATGGGTCTTGGATAGTCAGGGTCTCAAAAATGGAAGCCAAATGATCCTCTGCAAAGCATGTTGACGCAGAAGGTCCTACTCCGTGTGGCCCTGACCCAGATCCATAGTAGGTTCCTCCTCCACCAAAGTGCTGAGAATGTGCAGCACTAGAATCGTATCCCCATGAGGTGTGTGCAGATCCTCATTGGGGCTGCCAAGTGTGGTCTTCTTCTTGAGTTTGCCAGGATGCGCCTACTGTGGTATGGAACCATGTAGGTCCCGTCCCGACGGCTTGCACCTCCTCTGCTTGCTCTCGCATGCGTTCCTCTGCTGCTCTCTTCTGTGCCCTAGTCATGACTCCTTCAACACTGTGTCGTGCCTCCTCTAATGGTATAGAGGGTCCCTCTACTGGCATAGAAAGGGTTTCCATGGCGTAGAGTTTGAAGTGCGGTGCCGGCAGAGGAAATTCAAAGTCATACCCCTTGTAAATCATGACATAGGTCTCAGTGCTAGACTCCTTGCGTAGGAAGTGTCCCCAATAAAGTGGCTCTCTGTAATTAAGTTCGGTGTATCTGGGGGTCGAAACGCCACCTGGACATTTGCTAACACCCCTAGCTTGGATGCAATCCTTGTCACAAAGGATGGGATTGTAATGGAGTTTTCATCCCGAGCTAGTTTCATCCGATGAGTGAGCATACCTAGAACCGATGCATACTTTCGCTTACGCCACATGGCGTAGAGGATTTTTAGGTCCTCCACGGTCACACAGCGTGTGTCATCACGGGGAAGGACTATCATGGTAATCCAATGGGCCATGAAACACATGGTGGGGTGCTTAATGTGTGTGATGATTTTCTTCCCCTTGTAGTCAGGTCCAGCTAACTCTCTCTAGAACTCTTGTGAGTAAAAACCTATGGGTTCGGCTATTAAAGAGCAGCATGGTGAGAACCCAAGAGCATCGCTGAACTAATGAAGTGTCAGTTCAAGCTCAGTGTTAAAGAGTCTGAAGTGAACAGTCGTGTTGGGCTGCAGTGTTTCTACTCGGAGGGTCATTAGAAACTCCTTGGTGAGGAGCGCTATGCTTTCCTCATAGATGTCGGCAAATTTTTCCCAGCCCACTGTACAGAAAATTTCTTCGAATTCATCGGACATACCTGTGCTTGTCATGAGCATTTCGTCGAAGCATTTCGTGAGGCTGATGGGCTTTGGGTGGAATCGCCTCAGCAGGTCGACTTCGTCTTGGTTATGTGTTTGGATGTAGGAGTCCAGCACTAGTACCGACCTGGCGTTTAACGAGGTTGCTTCTTCCTCCGACGGTCCAACACTTGAGGAGCCCCTGTTGAACGTCGTTCGGGTGCTGTGTCCCTGCGAACTAGAGGACGTGAGGCGATGTGCCACCCTGCTGATTGCATTCCTAGTCCTCTTCAATGCGCGTCCCATCCTGCACAAAAAATGAACACAAGAACTACAAGACGACAGAAAAATATTAGCGTTAGTCGTTAGCCGTCCTTGTGGGGTGTGACACCACCACAACCCGTTCTAATGCTTGCCACCAAGAGAGAGATTAAAAGCTAGGATTTCTGTGGCTACAAGATTTTATTTGGGGATTATTTTAGCTAAGTACTAGAGCTTGATTAAGCACTAAACAAGAGGGTTTCGAGGGGGAGAAGTGTGCTGCTGCCTGGTGCATCGAGCAAGGGGGTTGGAGGTGCCTTTTATTGGCGAGGGGCAGCAGGCAGGGGGTCGGGCGACCTCGGCCTCGGTCGGCCAACCGTGCCCTTGGTCGGGCGACCGCGCCCCCTGGTCGGCCGGCCATGTGCAGGTGCTGGGCAGGCAGTGGCCCGGATGGCCGATCATGCATGCAAGGCTAGGTGACCATTTAAGTGCGCATGGGCAAAAAGCAAAAGGAGAAGAGGTGTTGGCTAGTCATTATGAGGATGTCGGATCACCAAGCATGCGCCAAAAATGCCAGGGAGTGAAGAAAGAAAACAAAGAAGGTGAGAGGGTCGGTCGGCCGACCACCCCTTTTTTTCGGTTGGAGAAAGGGATAAAAAGAAAGAAAGTGGTAAAGAAAAAGAAAAGAAAGGGGTGGAAAGAGAGAGAGAGAAAAAAGAAAAAGAAAGGGAAAGGGGAGGCTGGTCGGGCGGCCGGCTGGCCATTACCCCTTTTTTTTAAAACATAAAGTGGCTGGCGTGCACAAAAGCAAAAGAAAGGGGGCCGGTGAGGCGGTCGACCGGCCACGCCCCTCTTTGTTTTTTTTCAAAATGCAACGGTATATATATATATAATAATAAAAATTCGCAAGATGAGGTATGCAGTGTCTAAAATTAAACATGCAATGGGTTTGGAATTTGGCGGAAAATAAATATGCCGTCGAGAGACAATGCCAAATTTATCTTTTGGTGGAAGTGCACCATCTACCACCTTTGGGAATGTCGTACACGTGTACGCATAAGGTGGCGAGTGGTATTTTCACGCGCCATCTTGCAGTTGTCGTAGGTGGCTCATCGGCGCACTTGCTCATGACACGCCCTTGATTGATTGTCATAGGTGGTTCATTGGTGTGTCGACTCTTGCAATGCCCCTAAATTGTTGTCGTAGGTGGTTCGTGGTCGCCGACCTTTTGCACAGGAGCTTTCCCTCCTGTTCCCTGGTTGTTGGGGCTAGCCTTGTTAGCTCTTGCCTTCTTTCGATCTTATTCTTGCTATTGTCGGATGGCAGCCTTGCTAGCTATCTTCCATTTCATGAATGCTACGAGACTGTCCATCTCTTTTCCGGAGGCGTCTATGATTGGTGGCTTCGGCACATATTTTTGGCACTTAAGCTGCACTCGATTGCACTGTTCCACCTTGGGTCTGAATGAGAATGTCTCCCTCACTCCATTGATGTTGAGGTGGACTTCTCCGGCTCCAACATCAATGCTTGCCTCTGCAGTGCTCAGGAATGGTCGCCCAAGAATGAGCGGTGTCTTTGCATCAATCTCCATGTCCAACACCACGAAGTCCACAGGGATTAGAAAATTCCGGATTTTCACTGGAACGTCCTCAGCAATCCCAGTGGGGTGGCGTATGGATTGGTCCACGAGCTACAGGCACATAGTGGTGCGAGCGAGTGCAGTGTGGTTGAGTTTGTCGAAGATGACTATGGGCATAAGACTGACGCTTGCTCCGAGGTCACATAAGGCTTGGTTGAAGACTTGGTTCCCAATAGAGCACGGAATGGTAGGACTTCCAGGGTCCTTTTTCGTCTGTGGAGGCTGATTGAGTATAGCTGTGCTACACTCTTCTGTCATGTGGACAACTTCCGCTGATGGCAAAGGCCTTTTTATTGTTGAGGATATCTTTCAAGTACTTGGCATATGTCGGTACTTGCATAGCATCTAGCAAGGGTATATTGACATATAATTTCTCAATGACCCCAACGAACTTACTGTATTATTTGTCAGCGGCAGCCTTCTTGTTGCGCTAGGAGAAAGGTAGCACCGTTGTGTCATAGAATTCGTGTGGACGTCATCTCGGTGGGTCCTTGTCCTCCGCTGTTTCAGGTCTGATCTCATGATCATCCATCTCCTCAGTTTCAGTTTCAGTGGTCTTCTCCTATTCTTTGCCTGCATTGTGAGTGCGTGGTGCACCACTAGGGTGTGGAGGGTCCTGAGTTGACTTACCACCCCTAGTGGTAACTGCATTTATATGCTCCCTTGGAGGAGGTTCAGGCTGACCCGACAGCTTTCCCGCATTAGCAGTAGGCAAAGAAGCAGCCAACTGAGCTATTTGAGTTTCAAGCATCTTATTAAAGCTCAGTTGATTTTTCATAGCACTATTAAGAGTCTCCATTTGAAGAGAGATAGACTCAAAAAGCCTATCATTAGCATGAAATTTCTTACTAATGCTATCATTCACAGCTTTTTGATCAAACGAGTTAGGCTTGTTAAACTGCTGCGAATTACCTGAGGAGTTACCTTGTCCGAAGAACGGAATGTATGGTCTTGAATTCCAACCTGGTTGAGGAGGATTCCTGTTGTTGAAGTTGCTAGAATTACAGATGAAATTGGCATCCTCTGGTCGAGTTTCGGGGCAGCTGTTCCCCGAGTGCCCCGTATTCCCGCAGACTTCGCAAGTCATGCGAGCGTCGAGGGCCTGGACTGTAGCGGTCTCAGGATTGCCTTCTAGCTTCTTGAAGAGTAGGTCCATCTTGGCGGCGAGCATGTCGGTGCTGTCGATGTGGACTCCACGGGATCGGGTACTAGCCCTCTCTTCTTTCCATCCCTGATTTGTGGCTATCTTTTCAATGAGATCCTTGGCGGCTCTCACACTCTGGGATAAGAAGGATCCTCCAGCGGCCGCATCTAGGTGCTCTTTTGCTGAGCGGTTCAATCCATGAAAGAAGCTCTGGATCATAAGCCATTGTTCCATTCCATGGTTGGGGCAGGCTACGATGTACTCTTGTAATCGTTCCCAGGCCTCCGCCACTATTTCATCTGTGAGCTGTTGAAATCTCGAGATCTGGTTCCTCAATGCATTGGTCTTTCCCAACAGGAAGTACTTGGCAAGGAATGCATTGGAGCATGCATCCCATGTATTGAATGTTGCACGGTTGAGCTAGAACCATTGCATCGCATTTCCAACAAGCGAAAATGGGAAGAGGCATAACTTGACAGCGTCGGGGGATGCGCCTTTCATTGTGAACGTGCTGCAGATTTCCAGGAATTGATGTCTCTTAGCGTAAATAGGTTTTACTCCGCAAGCGCATGGAGACCGCTGTAGCCTTTCACCCAGAGTATTCCGAGTATCATATTTATCCATAGGGAAACGGCAGGCGAGAGAGTATAATTGGATAAACTCAAATCGAAGTCGCCGTACTTTAATAAATGTACCAACTAGTATCTAGACAGGGGTAAGTCTGGTAAAGATAGGTGTATGGTAAAGAAGTAAATAAACTAGCTAAGATACACGTAGAGATGTATAGTTGCCTGGGAGGACAACGAGTGAGATAAAGTTCCCAAACTCTATTCTATTCGGCTGCAAAGACTAAGTTGCGGTTAACTAAATAAACTCAAGTAAACAAGTCAGGGTCTCACGTCAAGCGAAATTCCAGTGCCCTCGAGGGGTTAGGGGGTAGATAGTTGACGACCGAAAGAGAACCCAGCTATCAGCTACGGGCCTCCTGAACGAACGGGCCTGGACTACAGAGGCACACCACATGCTGTCACCGAGTGGGGCTACCAAGCAAATCTGCGTGGAAAGAATGGGTCGCTATAAACGTACTCAAGCAAAGCTTGTGTAATAATAGATCATCCATGATAAGAGGAGAGGACCTAACCAAAGCCTGGCGTACATGTCGGATTATAGCACCGGCAAGAATAACAGGACTTTACTAACCAAGATAACCACAGCCTAAGCCTGTCAAGTATGCAAAGAAAGGTATACCACACTTGAAAGAGATAGAAATAAAGTAAAGCATAAATATATTATACTTAAGATAAGAGTACAAAGATACAATTACTTTACCGCAGACTCAGAGATATCTCCGAGAACTATGAGGGAAAGCTCGACTCACTCTAACTCCCTGGACTATCCTAACTACTAAGATGTGGAAATGGCACTCTCTAAGGTAGAATGAAGCTCTCAACTTCTCCATACTTTTACAAATGAGCTCTCGGGGCCTATTTATAGTCCAGCAAGTGAGGAGGGTATTTATAATTGCCTAAGGTCAGTTTTGGGGGTAAGGCGGTGGTCGGCTGACCATGTAGGGGGTCGGCAGACCTAGCCCCATGGTCGGGCGACCGCCCGATCCACCGACTTGGCCATCTAACGGCTTGATCTTGTTTTCCCATGTCGGTTGGCAGTTGGAATGGTTGGTGCATGTGCAAAATGAGGGCCTTGCATGGTCGGCCGACCATGGATGAGGTCGGGCGACCACGTGTCCTGCTCTGATTTGTTGCATGGCTCTTCTCCTGGATGAGTGATGTCACCGATCCGTGGTTTGGTGGTCCTTCGGCCCTTGGATAGATTGGATGCTTGGTTTGATGGTTGGATTAGACTGCCTTTGTGTTTCCTTGCTGGTTTGGATCGATGACTTGTCATTTGGCCTCAGAGGGAAGGTTGGCCAACCTAGACAGGGTCGGGTGACCCTAGCACTGGTCGGGCGACCATGCCACTGGTCGGCGAACCCTGCCCCTTTTCACCATTGATGCTCAACTTCAGTCCTTGACATATTTTTAGCCACATTTATGTGTATTTTGGTACCTGCATCAAAATATTCATACAAAACTAGTGGAACTCATTAGTAGAAGGGGTTAGTCCATTTTATTCACATGCTTTGCTTCATTTGGTGGATAATTGACGTTGGAAATCGTGAGATTACGACTGTCAACAGCACCCACATGGAAATAATAAATTGAACTATGGGTCAAGTTGAAACTTGAATAACTAGGGTGACTTCACGTGTATCGTGAACTACGCGTGGAAGCCATATGAAAGAAACACCGACACCCTTTTGAGTTTCTTGTCCAAACTTTTTTAGGATGCCACGTAAACATATATCGCCCCTTCGCCAAATTTCATTAATTTATGAGTCTATTTGTGGACTATTAATTTCTTTCCGCGGGAAATCACAAAAATACAATTAAATTCATAAAATATTACAGTGTTGTCTGAAAATCGCAGACAATTGACTTAGGCCAACAAACATGAAATACAAAGGTAACTTGAAGCACCCCACATAGAAATAATAAATTGAACTAATAACTAGAGCGACTTCACGTGTAACGTGAACTACGTGCGGAAATCATATAAAAGAAACACCAACACCCTTTATTTCTCAATTCTTGAGCACCATTAAAGCTAGCTCAAGCTTGCTGCATGGGTAGGAAGCTCGAGCAGGAAGAAGAACGTCGGTATTTATTATGGCATAAAACCAGGGGCGGCTCACATCATGAACCGCCTCTGCTAATAACAGGAGCAATCCTTAACATGAGCCGCCTCTAGTAGATCAGGTACCAGGGGCGGTTCATACAGCGCACCGCTCCTATCTTAGCAGGAGCGGTGCGCTTTATGGACCGCCTATACTATCTGACTTAGCAGAGACAGCTAATGTTATGGACCGCCCTTGATAATAGCAGGGGTGGTCCATAACATGAGCCGCTTCTGTTAAGTTAGTACCAGAGGCGGTTCTCAAGCTGGGCCCGCTTTTAGGCTAGCAAGGGCGGCTCCCTTCCAGAACCGCCTCTAACCTCTCTTGGGGGTGTTCCTGCTTGCCACTTCAGTAGTAGCGAGAGGCAAATATAGTAATCTATGAGAGCTGGTTTCATGGTTGTTGGATTTAAGTATGAATTAAATAATGCGTATACGGTAGTTTCGGACGCACATTTCATAGGGTTTCCGATGCTTATTAGCATGGTCCTGTACCTTGGCGTTGGACGGGCTTTTATGTCCTCAGCATCAATTAACCAAGCGTCGAAGTCTTATTTTTCAAATTTTTAAAAAAATCTTAGTACTGTAGCTCAGCATAAAATTATCGACGCCGATGTACCTAACCTCGGATACTAGTTCGGAGAGCATTGAGCTTGGCCCCGCAGCCAAGCCAGCACCGACGGGGTAAGGTCGGCAGGGTTAACTGAAAAAGCGTTGACCTGTTATAATTAAGCGTTGTCCTGGCGCAAGTTGTGGTTTGATTTTTGAAATAAGTTTTGCCAAAAGCATACCTGTGACAAAGTTTTACAAAAGAAAAATAAAGCACGCTCGTCATTTCTGTTGGCGTGAATGTGCGATCATCTGGCCATGGGTGCTGCACTTTTTTTTCTTCCGTTTACTGTGTACCTGGGCTAAGCAAGCCGTATGCTTTGGACAGTCTAAGTGAGTAGAAGAAGACTAAGATTGAAGATTCAAGACTCGGTGTGGATTACACGCACCGGATGATCCGGTGGTACCACTAGACGTTCTTGGCAGTGGAGAAGAAGAAGGCCACGTCCTGGCATTTACATGCACCGAACAGTTCCGGTTGTCGATGGTCCGGTGAGCCACTGGATGTTCTGAACAGAATGAATGCCAACTTGAAGACCCAAGTTCCAACACGCACCATACGGTCTGGCGGTCCCAACGGTCTAATTTCCATATCCAATGGTCGACTCGATGGCTAACTTGTTACACGCACCGGACGGTGTGGTGGTGTACCACATCGGATGGTCTGGTGGTGTATCACATCGGTGGTGTATCCGGTGAAGATTGCTTCCAACGAGTTTTGTGGCTTGGGCTATATATAACCTATTGGCTTGCCTCCATACCATGGTTTGTGACTCCTGAGTTCACTGTAATGACTAGACACATTCTCCATACCCATTTGAAGTATAGAGACACATTTTGGAGCCCCACAATCACAAGAGCAAAATAGATACATCCCGACAAAGTTAGACCTTGCAAAGCATCTTTGTTTAGGCCTATTTGTCTTACCCGTGCCTACATGCACATTTACCTTTGTAAGTGTGGGACTAGTAAGTCTTGCGAGACCCTCCGGAGTGTGTAGTGGCCGCCACCTTTCTTGTGAGAGTGAGGAAGGCTCTCAGCACGTTGGCCAAAAGCTTCCTTAGTGGAGACGGCAAGGTGGCTCCGTGAGAAGGCCCGCAGAAGACCCCACATCCCGACAATCCTCTACCCTTGTGTGGATGAGGCCGTAGTCCGAAGGACTATGTGAGAGAAGGGCACGGGTGGGTTATCTGAGGGGATATCTGGAGACCCGACCAGGTTGCTTGACCTTTGCGAAGGTCACTTTGCCATCCTCCACCCTTGCATGGGCGAGGCCATATTCCTTTGAGGACTACACGAGAGCAAAGCTCTGCGGGCGGCGCCAAACGAGGAGTAGGGGGAGAGGCACGTTGGCCTCACTTAACCTCAAGAAAAAAATCTCCGTGTCTCCATCGTGTGCCATTGTCATCATTATCATCAGGAGTTTGCATTCCCTCTACCTATCTCTTTGGCTTCCGCATTCACTTTCTTGCAATTGTGTGCTTACATTCTAGACTAGCTTGATAGATTAGCTTTTTGGTAGAATTGCAAGACTTGGCCATGATAGAAGTAGCAAACTTAGCAAAACCTTAATACACATAGCTAGATTTACATTGCATAGGTTTTACTTAGTAGTTATAGTTTTTAAGAGAGCCATATGTTTAGAAATCCTAATTTACCCCTCTTTTGGTGTCAGTCAACCTTCAAAAACTAATAAACCAGGTAATGATTCCTTGTTCTTTTTTGAAATGATTGACACCTGAAAGAGATAGAAAGTGCAAATCTGTATTAAATGAGAATAACCGTTTGGACGTGGAAACTTTAAAAGTTCTCCTTTCGGAGAAGTATAAACTATTTAGCGAGCAAAGGGATGAGCAAACGGAGAAGAGGTACCCCTCGGTTCATAAAATGTGTTTTTTCCAAAGTAAAATTTGAAGCTGAAAACATTGATACATTGCGAGGAATCAGACATTGATACGTGCGAGAAACATTTTTTTTTCAAAAAACTATACTTGATAGCATGTTTATCTTAGTTGAGATATCAACTGTAAATGATATTGGAATTTTGTAGGACGATACTCATATGGACTAATAGTTGCATGCATGTCTTTTTACTTAGTGAACTTCTAGATTATGTCAATAGTTTGCATGTTGAGAAAAATTGAGTTAGTGAAGGTCAGTGGGTTTGACTATTATAGGCTACATAGATTGATGATGGGAGATTCAAATTGGTTTGGAGGTAGGAGGCTGGCCGACTCAAGTTTTGGATGATGGTTTAACTCATATTTGAAGAAAACTTACATACTGATATTATCCATGTCCAGCTCTCTCTCCGTATTCAACATGTGACTGTTCATATCCATAACTGAGACAATAATCCATATCTCAATTCAAATTAAAGTAGAAGAAAATATGAAAAATAAATAAGAAATCAACAAAATAAATATAGAATACGAACACCTCGTTTTCATCACTAAGTCACACAACTCTGTTAGAACATTACAAAATTGGGTTAGAATAAAACTATTTTGTTGAATTATTATAGGAAAGACATCATGGCTCGGCAAATTTGCAGTGAGTACTGTATAGCTGAATTCTTAATAAAAACCGCATATCCTTGCACATTTAGCTAATAGCCACATATACATGTCCATGTCTAGGAAATCGGTACACCATGCCCTCATTCTCCTTTATTCATATCTTAATTAAAAACTTATAGATTACCTTCTAAAAACAACAAACTTACAAATTACTGTATACATATAGTAGAGAAACTGAGTTCCAACCACATACATAAGTTTAGTTGATAAATCGATGTATTTGCAGGCCTTATCGTATCTTGAGGTTCTAATTAACTTATGAAACAACAGTTTCTTATGCATTAAATGTTGTTTACTAGTATATAGATTATTTTTTTTCTATAGTATTTTTTTTTATATGTCGATTATTTTTGTTGGTTAAGGTTATGCAATAGGGTAGGAGGCTTGCATAGCAACACCGCAGCATTGGTGCCTCTCTCGAGCGTCATGTATCCTCCGATGCCCCAGTTAACCCCCCACTGGTTCTTGAGTAGCCAATACGGGTCCCATCGTCGTCTGTGCCATAGCCTATCACAGTCACGGCATGGTCCAACTTCACGGTAGGGCCACAGGCATCTGCAGTCATGATGCCACCACTGTACATGTGGAAGTTTTGGGAGCTGGCGTCGATGCCGACCGACACCGGCTGGTTTGCGACGGCCATGGCGAGTGAGGTCTCGTCGCAGGCACGTTCTGGAAACCGCTGATTGTGACGGCTGTCTGGACGGAATTGGATTGGCAGGTGCCCTCGACGGCGGTGTAGGGGTAAGAATCCTCGGTTGTGATGCCACCGTTGTCGATGATGTACTGGAAGGCGTTGTCCATGTTAGGTGTAAGCATGACATGGTCAGTGTGTATGCACTGCGTGCATCGTATGCATGCAGCCAGCACGTCGTGTGTGTGTCGCGTGCGTGAGCTGAGTCGTAGATGGAGGTCGCGTACATGCAGGGGAGCTGCGGCAGGCGCGGACGAGTTTCTTAGGGGGTGATGGCGCGGGTGGAGGCGGCTGTTGATCGTGCGCGCGTCAGTTGGGACGGTCGTGTCACCCGGGCACGACGGAGGACGCAGAGCCGTTGGGCGTGGCGAGATTGCCGGACATGGTGGCGAGCTCCAAGGCAGCGGGCAGGCCTATAAGTACCCCCATCATCCCTGTAATATGGTGCCGATTCGAGTTGAATGAAAAGGCCAACATACAGGGCGTTCGTCGCCCGGGCGTTCGTCGCCGATATCGTGCTGTTCATCTTCCTCTCGGGTCGCCGGCGAGTATGAGCGAGAGACAGTGAGGCGAAAGGTGCAGCAGCTGTTCGTGGGCTCCAACAGTCCATGTTACCTCCTTGACAACCGTTGTTCCCGCCGTTGGTGGAGCAGTCCAGCAGCTGCTGCTCAGACAGTGACAGCAGCTGGCGAGTCGCAATCTGTTCATGCCCTCCACGGCCGCCACCGCCGAGAACGCCCAGCAGCAGCCTGTAAGATATATAAAGGTGATCAATACATGTACATATTAGATTCTTCAATCATATAGGGATGTATATGATAAATGAATCATTGGCATCATGTATGTACCACAGGAGCCTTGATTCTTCACACCGGTGACAGCGCCTCGCTGCCTCCAGTCAACCGCCTGTTGGTCGTTCTCCGACAGTGTATAATTCTCGTACTTGAAGCCGGGCAACTTGTTGGCTCCGGAGGACGACAGGGGCTTGAAACCGGTGTGCATGGCCATGAACTCGTCGCTGGTCATGTCGGCGAACTGGTTCGTCGCCAGACGGTACTTCCTGCCGCCGTCGGCGTTGGACCTGTCAACAAAGTCGGCGTTCGCCTTGAACACCTCCAACCGGCGTGCCTTCTCGGCCTCGTCCCTGTAGTGCGGCCGTGCTTCGCCATCCATGTCTCGTGCCTTGCCTTCATGGCCTCCTCGCCATAGCTGCCAGCGCCAGAGGACAGCTCCCGGGCCGCGAAAGCGTAGGGGATGCTCTCCATGGCTACCACGACGATGGTGAGCAGCAGCAGCATCATGGCCAGAGCCTTGTTACCAAAGTAGGGCGTCATTTTTGTATTCTAACCTGATCTGATGTGAGAAGCTGGCTGGTATCTGAATATTTCTATCAGTATTTTATGTATGTACGTGTGAAGATGATGGAAGCTATTGTGTATCGTTAGCTGTTGCTCTGAGCAGGATCGACCCGGGGTGCCGTATATATAAGGAGTGACAAGGAGCTGCACCGCGTACCGTGAAGATTCGGTCGGGAAATTAGCAGGAAAAAATGGTACTCACCTGCAGTCCGGCGAAATTTTCGAGCCAAATTTCAGTCAACACGTTTCTACGGTTTATAGAGAAAAAGAGAGCTGATATCCGCATCGATGCCGTGATTATTTCACGCTATTTTTTAGACGAAGGATCAAATTAAGATCCAGCCTCCACACTCATAATGTTCTGAATATTTGCGGCCACATGATACTTACTCCAAGCACGCACGCACTCACTCAGCAAGACTACTCCAACAGCACGCACTCACACGGCATTCACACTATACATCGACAACCATACTGTGTACGTACAGTTGTATTGTAACACAGACCAAATAAAGATCATGACCAAAATAAAGAAAAAACATGCTTGAGGCTTAGCCCAGGTAACCATGCATTAATCTTCAATTATAAGGCTTTTCCTCCGGCAGAACTTGGCAAATATCAAACACTGTTACTTCCAAAGACCCTGCAGCCAGTCATCACATGCCCCCTCTCTTCCCTTTTAAATAGTGGTGACGTACGGCCAGCTTCTGATAAAAGATGCTTCCCAAAAAATTAACCTATGCAAAAGTTAGTAACTTTTCTAGTGAAAACCATATCGTTTCTAAACAACCACAAAGACCAAAATATGGCCGCTGCACATACTAAATTTTGTATCTTAAGCTTTAAGTAAACCCTTTTAGCCAAGAGCCAAACAAAGTGGATACACTAAGAGGTGGTTTAATGCCAAACGTAATAAAATGGTATTCTAAATGGCTCTTGCCAAATGGCGATAGAAAATCAGATGTTGAAAAGTTTTTTGTGTTGGAAAAACAACACTTGGTGCTTTCTTTCCATTGCCACTTGGCAAGGTTATGAGAATAACCACTTTTAAGATACTATAGGAAAATCTTTATTTTCAGCTTCTAAAGATGGCATTCGTTTGGTAGGGAGTTTTAATGTGCCAACGTATTATACATGGAGCTTAGTGAGAAACTACCATTTCTCTTTAAATTCCATTTAAAATTGTCCCTACTTGTTGGCAAAGTAACATTGCCCACTTTCGAAACTAGTTCAACCCATGAACTTAAGTTGTTCCCCATTAAATTTATCTTGAAGGAGACATTGAGTAGGATAAAACCCAAAACACCAGCCACGGTAACTAATTTCTTTTTAACAATCGTATATAGATTTGGAAAGCTTTCCATCAAAGGTTTATCTCCCACGCACACATCCTCCGAGAACCTAGATATATTCCCCATTTTGGCTGTGCATGCCCTAGCTGTGTAGAGTCCAGACGGTATCTTAGTGTTTTGTATCACCTTGATATAATCTACTAAGATTAATAAAGCTTCATTTTCCAAAAAAAAGATATATTCCCAGTCTGTGCTTTGAAGAATCCAAAGGACACAAATTTATCCTTTTACCCCATTGAACCTTACAAAAAATGAGAACCCTGCGGTTTTTTACACGCTTGAGTAATGGAATTGCTATGCCCGTACTGGCAATAGACCGTATAATCATTAATAAGACTAATAAACCACTTACCCAATAATCATTCATTTTGAATCCCTTGGTCCGAAATCCCTAGTCCACCAAGACTTTTAGGCTTGCTAAGCATATTATGTTCTTGTGTTCACTTTGCCAGGTCGAAGGACCTAGATCTGTAGTATTAATTTAGTTTTTTTATCACTCCTTTAGGATCTTCAAAAAAAACGAAAACATAAATAAATGCAAACTAGCAGAAATTACTCAATTTATTAAAACCACAGTCTACCTCCTGACTACAAAGAGAAGTTTACCTTCCAGCTACTTAGCTTTTTTCTAAAATATCTCATCTATGGAGTTCCGATCATTATTACTGATTCTTCTGTGATGCATGGGAATACCTAGATATCCAAAAGAGAACTCCTTCCGTGCGCCCCAAAAAACTATACTTATGTTACTAAAGAGAAAGATTCACTTTTACAGAGTTGATCTTGGCCCTTACAACTGCTCAAAGACAGTTAGAACAAGTTTCAAGTTCACTACCTCGATCACCCACGTAATACTCAAAGAAGAGGATGGTGTCATCTGCGTGTTTGAAGTATGGAAAGACCCCCATGTACCAAATCTAGGATGATACCCCTAAAGTACCATTTTCTTTGGCTCTAGCCATTAGGCTAGCCAACATATCGGCAACTAATTAAGTTGAAGAGAATCGACGGGAGGATCCTCCTGCCGTAAACCTTTCTTAATCTAAAATAATGTCCTAACTCATCATTTACCTTCACATTTATACTGCTTTTGCTGACAATATTTTCGATCGATTTACACCAGAGCCTAGAAAATCTAGATCGAAAGTCCCAACTTTATGGTATACAAGCTTTTTCAAAGTCTAGCTTCAACACAACCACATTACGTTTTTTTGTCATGTAGATGTAATGTCTCATGCAGAATTAATTGCCACTCCTTCCTTAGTGTTTTTGCCGGTCGGGAAGGCTGTGCGCCGCCATAGTAATTCTATCTGCTACAACTTAATTTAGTGAAGATTTTAAAGTTCACATTAAGTAGCAAATAAGCCACCTCACCTCCTGCTTTGGGAGCAAGGTGATATAGTTCCAAAATTAGGGCACGCAGGAAAATATCGGATCCCTTCCGTAACAGCTTCTCGTTCACTGTACTACCGGCCGTGCCACCCAAGGAAGGGTGCGGAAGATTCTATTGCATGTTGCGTGGTGCGCGCAGTTCCCGTATCAGACCCGGCCCAACGAATGAATATAGTGCTGCAGACCAAGCAGCTGATAGCTACTAGTACGTACTATGTTTTCTTGCTCCACGGTCCACAGTCCACGGTATCACTGCACACCGACCGGAAGAACAAGTTGTAATTTTGTGGATACGACACGTATAGATATAGTATGTACGTACGTGTTTAATTATTTCTACGCCATTTTGTTTTTTTGGCAAACTCAGTGATCGATCTACTGATGGAAACCTGCGAGCGAGCAGGAGAACCAATGCCATTATGCTACGACCCAAGCATCCTTGAAGCTTTCACTCTCGTTCACTACTGATATGATTGCACCTCGCCCGCCAGCAGAGACCGTCGTCCAAGTTCCGATTCAACATCCCACAACATCCCACGGCCCAGGCACACGGCCGGAGGGCGTTCGGCGTTCCGGCCGTCAACGAGTAGAGTGTAGAGTAGCTTCTGCGCTTTGTTGACACTGGGTCGCCCTAAACACCGAAGCACGTCATATTCAATTACACCTGTATCAGCGGTCAGCGCTCATCGCCGAACTCTGCGGATACCGGCATGCAGCCTAACAGGTTTGCCAAATCGGACAAGTCCATATTTATGATCAACCTTCTTCGTACATGCCACACACCGCTCACCGGAGAAGTTCGTACATGCCACACTTAATTTTGGCATGGTTTACAAGCAAACTACTAGATGGTTGGGTAGCTATCGTGCTCGACCGAGCCCGACCATGAACGATTAGTTGAGGCATCAGACCAGCTGTTGATGAGGAAAACCGACAGGTGGGCCCTCTGCGTGGTCGACTTCTCTCCTAGCATATTTGTTTGCTCCTGTGATGCCAGTCCAAAAAAATACGTTTGGCCATGGTGAATGTTGGTGTGCCATCGGGCACGACCAGCTAACAAAGAAACGTTACGTTGAGTCAATATCGTGAACCACACTACAAGAGATTTGACATTATATGGTAAATACTTTGTAACAATGGAGCAATTCATCACTAAATCACTCTCTTTGTGATGTTTTTTAGAGTTAGCCATGGCATAATGATGACAATAAAACATGTGTCAATTAGTTCGTCGCAAGCTTGTTAGATATATTATTAGCTTTGTGACAAATGCTATATTGCTTAGCGACGAAAACGGTTTCTCATAAACCGGATCAATGAATTTATGGCATTGTTGTCAGATAGGTCCCACTAGCATCCTAGTAGTGTGTTACATACAACATGAGGTCTTTTTTGAAATATTAATTTTTGTAACTCCACTAAAACTATGGTATTTCTTAGAGAACTTGTTTGGACAACACCAAAACCATGTTATTGTAGTACAAACACGCAAGAATCTAGAGAAGCCATCTTTGGGTTGCAGTAGACATTCTCACATTCCAAAAATACCATATATCTACTATACCATGGTTTTCAAAACACAGTTTTCTGATTGCAGCCAAACACCTTAAGGTCTAAAATACTATGGAATTGCTATAAACTATGTTATTCAAACTGGCCTTGAATGTTTGAAAATTTTCCATATATAATTCCAACTGAAGCAAATATATAAGGTTAGTAAAATGTTTATTGTAATTATAGTTAGTCGTCTTTTTATTAATTTTTTCGATGTCTTAAAATACATTAAGAAAATCTAGGAATTCTTCGTCGCAAAAAATATTTTAATAACACAAATACAAATTTTTAATGTATTTCAAATAAAAAGAAATTAATCACTCAATCAGCTTGGGCTAATATAAACTTTTAAAAAGTTGAGGGAGGTGTGCAGTGTATTGAAGTCCATGAGAAAACATACCTTCTAGTATTAATTTAGGGAGGTAAAATAGACTTTATTCATAGAGAGCTAATTTACAAGAAACCTCAGACTTTGGCTGAAAATTCAAGGAGGCAAACTGACTTTATCCATTCAGGTTGATTTCATCACACGCTAAAATAAGTCTTCAATGGATAAAGTTTATTTTACATCATGGAATAATACATAAATAGCATTAGAAAATCCTGATATTTTGCATGGGCGATACATATTCAGTTAGCATCATAAAAAGGTTTCAGACATTTGTGTATTATTCTTAGCCTTTTTAGATTTCGTTGTAGTTTGCGTAATTTATTACAAAAAATTAATAATTCACAAATAGCCTCCAAAAATCATAAGCTTTAGAAGAGGACTAAACATTCCCACGCGCATAAAACTCCATTAGTTGCTGGTATTTTTTATATGACGTCAATTCTTAGCTTATGTCACACATGCCATGTGTTTTAAGGTGACCAGCACTTAGCTCCAAGTTCTTCATGTGGAGACTTGAGATGCCCTTCATTTTACATGTTTATTGACCTACGAATTAGATTTTCAGTTATTCTCATATTATTTTTAGAATATAACTGTAGTTTGTGAAATTTCCTAGCAAAATAGTAACAATTCACAAAAAAAACCTTACATTTATATTACATGTCCACAACTGTAGTCACGTGTTTTGTAGCTATACCAAGATATAGCTAATAGTATTATAATGGCACTTTATAACTACAGCTTTACATATCTGCCCTATAAAAGAGCCAGTTAAAAAAACAATTTTTACTTTCGCACCTTGGTACCCATCTTAGTCTCCACCCTGATCTATTTGAATTAAACATCTAATGGTGATCAAAGGTAATCAAAATGGCCCATGTTTACTCTTACGACTATCTGAGCCACGAGACCCTGCAAATCCCGTTTCTTTTTCACCCAAAATTTTACCCACACACGGATCCAAATGTTGGTCGAAGTTCAAACATTGTACAACGAACCCAATGAACAAAATCTCTTGTTTTCCCCTTCCCTCGGATGAAAATCCATGACGGCCCAACCGATTCCAGTATAATCTCAAAAATCCCAGCCCATCTAGCCTTCTCTCCGCAGCTCAAAATCCAAGAGACAGTGGCCTATTTGGATCCGCTTATAAGCGGATTATGGTGGGAAGAAGCAAAAATCGCCACCCAAACGCTCTGCTTCTCACCAAAGCCCACTTTTCCTAGAATCCTCACCCGTGTAGAAAATCCGATTCTCTTGTATGTGGCTCTCCACCCGGGTCTCACAGAACGCGAGCGATTATTCACCCCGCCTCCTTGCACCTCTGCAACGGTCGCCTCCGCCTCCGCTCTGCTCTACCACACCTCCGCTTCCATGCCGGGCTGCCTCCGCACCGGGGCGCCTCCGCCATGAGCCGCCGCGCCACCAAGCCCGCACCGCCAGCTAGCCGGCGCCTCCACCTCAAGCCGCTCCGCCTTCAAGCTCGCGCCGCTGGCCCGGTGGCGCCTCCGCCTCGAGCTGCCCCGCCTCCAAGCTGCCACGCCTTTGTGCCACCCCGCCTCCGCCTTCGCCTCGCGCCGTAGGGACGCCTCTGCCTTCCCACACCGGTGCCTCCTCCTAGCTAGATCTCTGCCTCTGCCTAGCTCTCTGCCTCCGACGCTCGCTTGCCTCACCGAGGAAGAGCAGAGGCACTGCCGGGGAGGAGCATAGGCTCTGCCTCCCGCAGGCCTCCTCGCCGCTGATGGGGAGGCGCCGTGCGGGCCTCTCCTGCCGCCTGCCGCGCATGTCCATGGATGAAAACAATCAAGGTTGCCATAAATCTCGCTTTTTGACAGAACAGATTCTCCTGCGAGTGGCTTCTGTGGAAAACTTGCTTTCCACGGTGAGCGAGATCCAAAAAAGTGAATCCAAACAGGGCCAGTATCAACAAATAAAACACAACTATAATCCAAAATTGTTATGGTCCCTGTGAAAAACATGTTCAAATATGCATCGTACCAAAACCAAAGAAGATTCCAAAACTCAATGAAAGAAAATACACAGGCATAGCCAAGAATTAGCATGGGGGAGCTCAGCGCGACGGCTTGGATGGCACCGTGGTGGAGGAAAGAAGAGGGTGTGGCAGAGCCAGGGACTGGCGGCATGACGGGAGGAGGTTGTGGAGCCGGCAAGTGGAGGAACATCCGGCTAGTTCCAACTAGCGGCGGAATCGGCATCGACGGAGGCGACGGTGCCCGGTGGAGGCGCGATGGGGAGCCGAGGATGGCAGCGGTCGGCACAGATCCGGTCGATGTGAGGCACGTGAGAGCCAATGGACCGGGCTCCATTGCCTCTGGAGTGATAAGTGATTGTCAACAGAAGCCAAAGACCCAAAGGACTAGGCACAAGACTCCAATGGACAGGAGGCCCTCCGACAGACTGGAGGTAGATGGAAGTCCTCTGATGGATAGGAAGGCATGCTCGGCGTTAGTCGGCCATGGGAGTTCAGTACACGGAGGAGCGGGCGTGACGACGGCAGGAGTAGACCTCCGAAGGACTGTGAGGACAACCCCGATGGACAAGGGATGCCGGGGTGTCCCCGCGGTGCTCCAACCCGAGTACATGGTGCGAAGCGTACGAGGGCGTTGGCGGATTCGCTCAAATCCGCCACCCTACCACCAAGTTACCAAACTCGGCGAATGGGCCTCAATTCTTGCCGAGATAGAGTGGAGTGGGCCGTTCTAGGGCCCAATAAGGAAACCCTAAAGTTTCCCGTTTCTGACTTCAAAACCGGGGGTCGATCGACAGATTTGGACTATTGGCCACGTGGACGTCATTCGAGAGTTAGCGTGCATTCGAAGCAACATCAATACTCCATCGCGGTCATCCGTCCCGAGAGAGTCGAGTCTTTTCCAGTTTGGCCCCTATGGGCGTTTTTGTAATATAGGGGCCCGAGAAAGTCGAGTCTTTTCAAGTTTGGCCCCTATGTGCGTTTCTGTAATATATGGGTTTTAGTGTAAACTGTGTAAGTTAGGCCTAGGCTATATATTCAGGGTACTCTTCCACCTCTAGAAACTCTAGGCTTAGTTTCCAACTAGCCAAGAGCTTAGAGAGAAAATCGGGTGCTAATCTAGGATTTGAGAGTCCCCTACGCTCGTACTTTGCATTAGTGGGAGGATGATGGGTGGTGGGGTGTGAGGAACCTCTTGTAAACTGATTTCCACCTCTAATCAAGGTAAGATTTGTCCCCAATTCATGCTCATGTGTGCAGCCATCTCCTTCCCCCTTCTCTAGTTGGATTTTGGATGAAGCTCAAAGCCTTCTGGTGATTTGCTTTGCCCGCGAGTTAATCCTGTTCTTTTGGCTCTTTTAGACTTACTAGGACATAGAGATTATGACTTAGATCATCTCAATCCTATAGGATTTCCATGAGCAAGCTTCCCTTGAGTTTTCCCCTTTCTTGCCCAAAGATTGCCTTCTCACGAGATCTGAAAATTCCCTCTGATCCCTTGGTCATTTTGAGTTGATCTTTTGGGAAAAGCTTTGGAATAGGGTTCCAGATAGCCTATGCAAAATCTCATGAAGATTAGACAATATTTGCACAGATTTGGGTGTGAAAACCCCCTTTCCTGCGACTTTACCGGACTAACCGGTAGAGCTATCGGATTGTCTGGTGGAACCGGACTATCCAGTGGCCCTCATCGGACTGTCCAGCGTCAGGTGCCGGGCTAGGGCTTGTACCGAACTATCCTGTAGCCCCTGCCGGACTATCCGGTGGAACCAGATTGTTCAGCCCCTAACACCGGACTATCCAGCGTGTCCAGGGCAGGAGCTTTGTCTCTGTTGTTTGCCTCTTCCACCGTGTTTTGCTTCGGACTTGCATACCTCACTGCCTGACCATTCTCTTTACTTGTTGTACATCAGTGAGTCATACTTTGGTGCGGTGAGTATTAAGTGGCGGACTTGCAAGTTTTGTTGCCTCAGTGTCTTGCTTTCGTGTGTGTGTGTTGTGTTGCTCGCTGTTTTCTCACTTGGTGCGTATCCTCTCAGTGGACGGCACCTTTGGGTTGATAGGCACGTATCTGTTTAGTGGACGGTGTCTAGTTTCTTTCTCAAGCACCAGTCTTAGGGTTGTGATTTTGAGTTTTCAAGTGCTCCTATTCACCCCCCTCTAGTCGCACGTCTCGGTCGTACAATTGGTATCAGAGCAGGTTAGGTTTCTTGATACCTTTAATTGTGAGGAACCAGTGGCGACTATGGTGCACTTTGGGAAGGTTTTGGTTCTCGGCTCGGATGGCTATCCCTACTGGAAGGGTAGGATGAGAGCTTTCTTGCTTAGCCAGAGTAAGGACATATGGAATGCTACTCAGAGTATGACTTTTACGATGCTTCCCGTTGCCGAGCGTACCACACTGGCACACATTGCTCAGCACTAGGTGAACTACAAGGTGGTGAACTTTCTCTTCTCTGGACTTGGTTCGGCGGACGATGAGATGGTGAGCCACCTTGATACCACCCGTGAGATCTGGTCCCTACTCAGTGCACACCATGAGGGGATGGTGACAGTTAAGGCTCGGCTTGTGGAGACTTACCGGCGCGAGTATGAGAACTTCACCCAGAAGCCGGGATAGTCTGTGGATGCCTTGTTTGGTCGTTTTCTGTCGATCATCAACAAGCTCCATGTCAACTGTGGCGGAACCGCCGATTTAATCCGAACTAAACACACCTGCCACCTCTGGCTTGCAGTGTGGTTAGGCCGAACTAAACCCGGTCGTCCGTCGAGATACCCAAAAAGGGCACTCGATAGCAACCATCACCCAGGGATACCGACATCACACACGTTAAGCCCTCGAAAGAGCCACAACAATTACAACAACCCATCATTTCATACAAACATAGATTGATTTGTTTGAGAATATTTACTCAAAATGGGGTACAATCATACTGAATAGAATTCCAAAATAGCCTCGCAGCGGAAACCGTAACGTAATACTGATATACTCTTGCAGCGGAAAATAAAATATCGAGCCATGACATTGAGCCCACCATTGTCATTCTCGATCATGATACTCCTGAAAAGAAAAACATCAACAACGTAGGGGTGAGTACGTGAGGTACTCGTAGGACTTACCCGTGGGCGGTTTCAACCCGACACATTTGAGATTATGCTAAGGCTTTTTGTGGACTGGACTCTAACCCGCGCAAGCTTACTAGAAGTGAGTCCTTACTTTCAAGTATCATTTATTTCTAAAGTATAAGCCTCATTAGGTTCATTATAATTATTATCATCATCCATAGCTCATATATATCATCATAAAGAAGCTTGCGGAATTGTAACATACAAGTACAAACATGTAATATAAAAACATGATTAAATGATCAAGATATTAAAGTTATTACTACGTTGCCCGTGTGCGATACTGGCATTCTCACACCTGGTGAGCATCAGCGATTCAAATCGATTTTTAATTCCCGGGAATAACTATCATGCCAGGGGTATATGCTTACTAGCCATCGCGTTCCCACATATAGCCCCCATCTCCACTCGTCCCATCCCAAGTTCGATTCAATCCCGCCATTCCCCTGGGTTTTGCCCTCTCAGGAGCGATACCACGGCCGCACCGGGTCAGCCCTCCCTTAGGAGCGATACCACGGCCGCTCCGGGTCAGCCCTCCTTCGAGTACAAGCTCCCCCAGGCCTAACTCCCTCCAACAAGAATGGTAGGAACCTGTCTCTGTTCTTCGGATGGCACGAGTAAGACTTTCACCGGTCCATTATCCCGGTTAAGCACTCTAGCAATATTATGCCGACCAGCAGGCGAACAGCGAATCGGGCCTTAAACGACTCGGGCGGAGTCCACCAAACCATCCTCATCATTTTTCATCGTAATATGCCCATATCTCCGCCCGGTCTCATCTTTTCATCACATCATATCATATTTCTCTCGTATTAAACTTTTGTAAAGTATTTTGAGTCCTATCATCTCGCGAGTGAATATCTTCACTCGACTTCTACCGTCTAAGCATGGCTAAGCATAGACTTCGTTCTATCCATTCTACATAGGATATCAGGTATTTATGCAGGTGGGGCTCCAAACAACACCTGAACGTAAATGCACAATCAAATAAAGGATGGTGAGATTCCCTAGGTAGGTGTATATGCCTAAGGGGCCTACCTTTGTTGTTGATAACTTGAACAAACTAAACTAGAGTTAGTTTGCCGGGTTGTGAGGCTCTGCCCCAGGCAACCCCTTGATCACTTGGACAGCTCCTCCTTCCAAATACCACTTCAGGGGCCTCCAGGTGGTATTTGGGCCTTAGTTGGTCTTCTGGACACCGTTGCTCGAAGTAACTTCACGCTCTTGCTTCCCGATCACGTATCTGTAATAGGCGTCACTATATGAATAATATGCATGATGCAGTGCATGAGATACATAAAGATCAAGCACTCATTTGAGCAAACATTTCAAGGACAGGGACAGGAACAATATCGAAAGATGTTTGATTTCACTACTTAAGCAAGAATTACTTTTAGTGCTAGTGGCATTAGTACTATTATAGACCTAGAGCAAGAATTCACTCATGCAGGTTATATATATAAGCTTATCAAGTCGCGAATCATAGGGGAGACATGTTAAATAGCACTTTCCTATTTTTGTCTAAATGACCCTAACATTTGCCATTTTCAAAGTACATAGCAATCAGCAAGCAAACCCATAAAACTTTATTGTTGGGCTACATTGAGTCATATGGGTACAATATAATTTTTGTGGATTTTTCAGGATGAGTTTTATGTAGTATATATATTCATATTCTAATAATACACTAAATACATACATAGGGGTAAAACAGGAATTAAGCATTGCGTGCTAGGGTTTCCAAAAATCACCATAGATCTTAATCATCATATAAAAGCTACTGTCCAAGTTTAGTAATTTTTGAAGGTGTTTAACTTTAGTTTTGCTAATTATTCAAGAAATTATAACATGCAAGCAATCAGGGGCAAAACAGTCTTTTCCTACTCAACCATCATACCTAGCAGATAGATCTTTTAACAAGGATAAAAATGCAACTTAGTTTGTATTTTTCTGATTTTTATTTGATTTATTACGAATTTCCAAAGTTTAAACCGAGAGAAAATGAATTTAAATGGAAAAGTCCACTGGCGGGGACTAGATCGGAAATATCCGTAGCTTCCAGGGTCCTGCGTGGAATATGTCTAAGACTCAGTGAATAGTGCGATTAACGGAAACATAAATCGGTGAAAACTCAGGGGCTAAATAGCAAAATTACGTCTTTCTTCAACCTCTCGACAGGGGCAGGGGCGTTCGTGGCCGCCGAGGTTCTCACGCGTGGCGCGTCGCGTGGGGGCACGCGCTTGGAGCCGGGCTGGTCCGGGAAGGTGTTCCTGGCGACGGGGCTTCTTTCCCGCAAGACGGTGTCGCCCGAGGTCGCGACGGTGGCCGGGGAACGCCGGTGAACTAGACGGCGGTGGCGCACGGCGCTCGGGGCGGCGCGAGGCGATTCCGGCCGGAGGGGAGGCGGATTCGAGGAAGTGAAGAGCACCTGAGCTACGCGGGGTGGTGGCGATTCTGTTGGTGGGGTCGTGGAGGTGCGGGGATGGCCCGGAGCTAGGTCTCCACGGCGAGGTCGATGGCGCGGTGGCTCGTCGCGGTGGCTACACGCGAACGGAGGTGGAGGAGGCTTCAACGCCCTCCGAGGGTGGCCGGATTCGGTGGGGCGGAGTGGGCGATGCAAGGGTGCTCACTGCTAGGAGCGGGGGCGGCCGGAGGAGGCCGGTGCGTGAGCTCGGGGCGAGCTCCAATGGCGGCGGCGGCGCCGCGGGGTCCTGGCAAGGCGAGGCAGGGGAGAGGGCGAGCCGGGAAGGGGCAGGCGAGTGCGGGGAGAAGGACAGGGTGCCGAGGCGCCCTCCACCTCTTGGAGCCGGGCGCAGGGCATCGGGCGGCGCGTGGCCGGCGGCGTGGCGTGCTGGCGAGCAGGGCGCGGCACGTCACGGCGCGGCAGACGCGTGGGCGAGCCAGCGCAGGGAGGAAGAAGGGCGACGCGGTGCAAACCGAGTCCGTTGGACCAAGGCCACTGACAGGTGGGACCGGGGTGAGGAGAAGGGTGAGAGGTCTACGGACCGGGTGCACGGAGCAAGGGAGTCGGTGGAATGCGCTGGCGCGGGCAGCCCGACAAGTGGGGTCCGCTCGTCAGCGACTCAGAGGAAAATAAATTCGGGAAAAAGAAAAATGCTGTTTGACTGCTGAGACATGTTTTAGAAATTGTTGTTTTTGAACATCCTAGGGGCCGAATTTGATAAAACCCAAAATACAAAAGTTGTTCTACTCTTCCATTTCTACAACTTTGTCAAAAGGAGTAATACCATATTTCAAGTTTAAATATGATTAAATTTGAATTGAACCTGCTGACTCCAGTTTGACCAAGGTTTAATACAAACTTAGAAATTCCTAAAGTCTATTTTATGCTCATTTTCAGAGAAAGAGTATTATACCAATGTTGTGTAGTTTTTAATTATCTACAACTTTCTTATATGATGTTTTGCATGATAGGGACTTTTGTTTGCTCAAAATTTGAATTTTCCATTCAGGTCTATTTGGACATAATTCACTAGAAGATAGAAAAGGAGCTAAAACATCTTGCAAACCTTTATGCATGTCACCACACCCAATAAACAAAGTTGATCTACCTAAAATTGTCTACAAGTTTGTTATAGAGAGTTTGGTCCGAAACACATCATATTTTAAACTATAGTCACAAATGCACTCAGGGGTTTTTCATATTTTACTGAAAATTTTTGACTTCGTGATTTACTAACCTAGTTGTTGCTCTTCTCTAAACATTATTAAGCCAAATCTTTGACTACCGCTAATATAATCACGTGTTAAGATTTTCGAGATGCCGGGGGCATCACAACCCACCCCCCTTAAACAAATCTCGTCCCGAGATTTGGGTGAGGTATAGCTGTGTAACCTAACGTTCATTGCAAAGAGTAGGGCATTATGGATTCGTGTCTTTTCAATTTCACATAGAAGCATCTAAATCTTTAACTGTTAGCTTTGTCAACTAGCTTGTGAATGGTTAGTGCCTCTTTAACACAAGTAGTCACAGAGCGTTATCTATTAGGCTAGGGTGGTCTCTCTAAGATACTCGACGAGTCGTGCCATATAAGAGAGCGAATGAACAAACCATGAAGAGAATGTGATCAACGAGCAAGTGACTGTGATTGAAGCAAAGGAATGGAGTCATTTCCTGGACTTCGATACTAACATTTGATACTGTGGTAAGTACCTGATTTATCCAAATAATGAAAGCAAGGTGTACACAGTCGGAAATTGAATAAGGCAGGATCTTTTGATTGAAGGAAGTATTATCAGATGCGTTTTTGAGAGACACGTTCATTTTATTTGACAGGGACTGTGTCCACATATAAAATTCCAAGTTAACATGTTTTCAAAGAGTAAGATGTGGTGAAACGTAGCACATTCTACTCATTAGGACAAGAAAGGCACAAGAGGGAGAAGATAGGCCGTATTCGCCTAATCAAGGTGATGATCTGTATGAGTTCTTAGCGTTGGTCATGAGTGATCAAGAATATGGCAGTAGCTGATGTGTTCTTACTAGCGAAACAAAATGCTAGTAAGTTCCCTTCTAAGAGAAAGAAAACCACTCCTAGGGAAATGACGATATGACATGAGCACTAGCCGAGGACAAAAGCTAGTGTGGAGGATATGAACCAAAGGGTTGAAAACACGTTGACTCTGATGGTTGTATTTTGCAGTTTGATCTACTTCAAAATGGTAGCAACACTCATATAAATCTCATGTGAAATTTGTTACTTTCAAACAATTACGTGTATAAACATAATATGAATCTAATTACTTTCAATCAAACACACATAGCAAAGCACAGGAGATGAGATAAAATGATGCATGATCGTCCTATCCGTCCTCACAAATCCTTACTTTTATAACTAACGATATTCCAGTGGCATATATGCACGTGCTCTCCCTACATGCAACTAGCCGAATTCTAGTCGTCCAAGCTACGCATTTCGTGGTTAGTGTACCTGCAAGAAAAATGCATGCTCATACATTACCACCTAGTGTGGTATCCACGCGAATTGTCACGCTGCGTGGACAACGTTGAGTGGGCCGCTGCACCTTCTTCTCAAGACCTGACTTTCCACCAGCACTGGGGATTGCCGAGAAGAAGATGGATCCCAAAACCAAATGTAAGTGTGGTGGGCATGAAAGCTTCAAAGCATGCCCACCCCCCTTAAAAGATTTACCTAGGCAGCATGAATGCAAGGTTCACAATGAATCGCAAATCCCGATAGCGTTCCACCAGTCCTGGGGATAGCTATGGCCGAAACATTGTTTCCCAAAACGCCGAATATGCACATGAGTTGCTATCTTAGTTAGTCAAGTCAGTGATGCCACCTGTATATATAAGCTAACATCCTTATAATGGGCATATACGCGATACTCTCGTTTTCGCAAATACTTTGAAAAGATTTTGAAAATAGGCTTTCGAAATCAAAATAAAGTTGTTATAATTGTTGTTCGTGTATGATCGGCTCTGATACCAGCTGTGGCGGAACCGCCGATTTAATCCGAACTAAACACACCTGCCACCTCTGGCTTGCAGTGTGGTTAGGCCGAACTAAACCCGGTCGTCCGTCGAGATACCCAAAAAGGGCACTCGATACAACCATCACCCAGGGATACCGACATCACACACGTTAAGCCCTCGAAAGAGCCACAACAATTACAACAACCCATCATTTCATACAAACATAGATTGATTTGTTTGAGAATATTTACTCAAAATGGGGTACAATCATACTGAAATAGAATCCAAAATAACCTCGCAGCGGAAACCGTAACGTAATACTGATATACTCTTGCAGCGGAAAATAAAATATCGAGCCATGACATTGAGCCCACCATTGTCATTCTCGATCACGATACTCCTGAAAAGAAAAACATCAACAACGTAGGGGTGAGTACGTGAGGTACTCGTAGGACTTACCCGTGGGCGGTTTCAACCCGACACATTTGAGATTATGTAAGGCTTTTTGTGGACTGGACTCTAACCCGCGCAAGCTTACTAGAAGTGAGTCCTTACTTTCAAGTATCATTTATTTCTAAAGTATAAGCCTCATTAGGTTCATTATAATTATTATCATCATCCATAGCTCATATATATCATCATAAAGAAGCTTGCGGAATTGTAACATACAAGTACAAACATGTAATATAAAAACATGATTAAATGATCAAGATATTAAAGTTATTACTACGTTGCCCGTGTGCGATACTGGCATTCTCACACCTGGTGAGCATCAGCGATTCGAATCGATTTTTAATTCCCGGGAATAACTATCATGCCAGGGGTATATGCTTACTAGCCATCGCGTTCCCACATATAGCCCCCATCTCCACCTGTCTTGTCCCAAGATTCAAAGCGCCCTCACCTAACCCCCGGGTTGTGCCCCCTCAGGAGCGATACCACGGCCGCACCGGGTCAGCCCTCCCTTAGGAGCGATACCACGGCCGCACCGGGTCAGCCCTCCCTCGAGTACAAGCGCCCCCGGGCCCATCGGCCTCCAGCAAGTGGATGAGCGGAGCCTCGAAAACTTCGGACAAACCCAGGTAAGACTTCACCGGTCCCATTTCCCGGTTAAGCACTCTAGCAATGTTATGCCGACCAGCAGGCGAACAGCGAATCGGGCCTTAAACGACTCGGGCGGAGTCCACCAAACCATCCTCATCATTTTTCATCGTAATATGCCCATATCTCCGCCCGGTCTCATCTTTTCATCACATCATATCATATTTCTCTCGTATTAAACTTTTGTAAAGTATTTTGAGTCCTATCATCTCGCGAGTGAATATCTTCACTCGACTTCTACCGTCTAAGCATGGCTAAGCATAGACTTCGTTCTATCCATTCTACATAGGATATCAGGTATTTATGCAGGTGGGGCTCCAAACAACACCTGAACGTAAATGCACAATCAAATAAAGGATGGTGAGATTCCCTAGGTAGGTGTATATGCCTAAGGGGCCTACCTTTGTTGTTGATAACTTGAACAAACTAAACTAGAGTTAGTTTGCCGGGTTGTGAGGCTCTGCCCCAGGCAACCCCTTGATCGCTTGGACAGCTCCTCCTTCCAAATACCACTTCAGGGGCCTCCAGGTGGTATTTGGGCCTTAGTTGGTCTTCTGGACACCGTTGCTCGAAGTAACTTCACGCTCTTGCTTCCCGATCACGTATCTGTAATAGCGTCACTATATGAATAATATGCATGATGCAGTGCATGAGATACATGAAGATCAAGCACTCATTTGAGCAAACATTTCAAGGACAGGGACAGGAACAATATCGAAAGATGTTTGATTTCACTACTTAAGCAAGAATTACTTTTAGTGCTAGTGGCATTAGTACTATTATAGACCTAGAGCAAGAATTCACTCATGCAGGTTATATATATAAGCTTATCAAGTCGCGAATCATAGGGGAGACATGTTAAATAGCACTTTCCTATTTTTTGCCTAAATGACCCTAACATTTGCCATTTTCAAAGTACATAGCAATCAGCAAGCAAACCCATAAAACTTTATTGTTGGGCTACATTGAGTCATATGGGTACAATATAATTTTTGTGGATTTTTCAGGATGAGTTTTATGTAGTATATATATTCATATTCTAATAATACACTAAATACATACATAGGGTAAAACAGGAATTAAGCATTGCGTGCTAGGGTTTCCAAAAATCACCATAGATCTTAATCATCATATAAAAGCTACTGTCCAAGTTTAGTAATTTTTGAAGGTGTTTAACTTTAGTTTTGCTAATTATTCAAGAAATTATAACATGCAAGCAATCAGGGGCAAAACAGTCTTTTCCTACTCAACCATCATACCTAGCAGATAGATCTTTTAACAAGGATAAAAATGCAACTTAGTTTGTATTTTTCTGATTTTTATTTGATTTATTACGAATTTCCAAAGTTTAAACCGAGAGAAAATGAATTTAAATGGAAAAGTCCACTGGCGGGGACTAGATCGGAAATATCCGTAGCTTCCAGGGTCCTGCGTGGAATATGTCTAAGACTCAGTGAATAGTGCGATTAACGGAAACATAAATCGGCGAAAATTCAGGGGCTAAATAGCAAAATTACGTCTTTCTTCAACCTCTCGACAGGGGCAGGGGCGTTCGTGGCCGCCGAGGTTCTCACGCGCGGCGCGTCGCGTGGGGGCACGCGCTTGGAGCCGAGCTGGTCCGGGAAGGTGTTCCTGGCGACGGGGCTTCTTTCCCCCAAGACGGTGTCGCGCGAGGTCGCGACGGTGGCCGGGGAACGCCGGTGAACTGGACGGCGGTGGCGCACGGCGCTCGGGGCGGCGCGAGGCGATTCCGGCCGGAGGGGAGGCGGATTCGAGGAAGTGAAGAGCGCCTGAGCTACGCGGGGTGGTGGCGGTTCTGTTGGTGGGGTCGTGGAGGCGCGGGGATGGCCCGGAGCTAGGTCTCCACGGCGAGGTCGATGGCGCGGTGGCTACACGCGAACGGAGGTGGAGGAGGCTTCAACGCGCTCCGAGGGTGGCCGGATTCGGTGGGGCGGAGTGGGCGATGCAAGGGTGCTCACTGCTAGGAGCGGGGGCGGCCGGAGGAGGCCGGTGCGTGAGCTCGGGGCGAGCTCCAATGGCGGCGGCGGCGCCGCGGGGTCCTGGCAAGGCGAGGCAGGGGAGAGGGCGAGCCGGGAAGGGGCAGGCGAGTGCGGGGAGAAGGACAGGGTGCCGAGGCGCCCTCCACCTCTTGGAGCCGGGCGCGGGCAGCGGGCGGTGCGTGGCCGGCGGCGTGGCGTGCTGGCGAGCAGGGCGCGGCACGTCACGGCGCGGCAGACGCGTGGGCGAGCCAGCGCAGGGAGGAAGAAGGGCGACGCGGTGCAAACCGAGTCCGTTGGACCAAGGCCACTGACAGGTGGGACCGGGGTGAGGAGAAGGGTGAGAGGTCTACGGACCGGGTGCACGGAGCAAGGGAGTCGGTGGAATGCGCTGGCGCGGGCAGCCCGACAAGTGGGGTCCGCTCGTCAGCGACTCAGAGGAAAATAAATTCGGGAAAAAGAAAAATGCTGTTTGACTGCTGAGACATGTTTTAGAAATTGTTGTTTTTGAACATTCTAGGGGCCGAATTTGATAAAACCCAAAATACAAAAGTTGTTCTACTCTTCCAGTTCTACAACTTTGTCAAAAGGAGTAATACCATATTTCAAGTTTAAATATGATTAAATTTGAATTGAACCTGCTGACTCCAGTTTGACCAAGGTTTAATACAAACTTAGAAATTCCTAAAGTCTATTTTATGCTCATTTTCAGAGAAAGAGTATTATACCAATGTTGTGTAGTTTTTAATTATCTACAACTTTCTTATATGATGTTTTGCATGATAGGGACTTTTGTTTGCTCAAAATTTGAATTTTCCATTCAGGTCTATTTGGACATAATTCACTAGAAGATAGAAAAGGAGCTAAAACATCTTGCAAACCTTTATGCATGTCACCACACCCAAAAACAAAGTTGATCTACCTAAAATTGTCTACAATTTTGTTATAGAGAGTTTGGTCCGAAACACATCATATTTTAAACTATAGTCACAAATGCACTCAGGGGTTTTTCATATTTTACTGAAAATTTTTGACTTCGTGATTTACTAACCTAGTTGTTGCTCTTCTCTAAACATTATTAAGCCAAATCTCTGACTACCGCTAATCTAATCACGTGTTAAGATTTTCGAGATGCCGGGGGCATCACATCAACTCTGCCCACGCTGCTCTTCCATACACTGACCATCAGCATGCTGTCAAGCTGCTGTATTCGTTGGACAGGAAAGTGTGGGAGATCAAGAAGAACTCCATTCTTGAGTTGGCAGGGTATGACACCTTGGGAGTAGAGGAGCTTTATAGCAAGCTCAAGACCACAGAGGTTGATTACCAAATGACAGATATTCTTGATGGTACTGGCTCCAAGGGCCTGGCCTTGGCTTCCAGCTCCAAGGAAGTTGCTGAGGGGCGAGAGGCCCAAGCCCCCAGGAATAATTGAGCCGAATGCATAGAACCTTTTTAACTATTCATCTTAAGGGGTCGAGCCCTTGGGGGTACTCAGTTTAGAGAGCTGAGTCCCAGGCCTTCGATCGGTTATGAGAGTCGAGTGGTTATTCATCCAAGTGGAGGAACTCAGGTCTTCAGGATCGAGGCCCTAGGGCTGAGTGGTCTTACTATAACACAAAACACTTCCCAATGCGCGGAGTGCCTGACTAGGTGATGCCGGTTGTAGGACCGAGACGTGTGACTAGAGGGTGGGTGAATAGGAGCACTTTAAAACTCAAACTCACAACCCCCAAAACTGTTGCTTGAGAAAAGAACTAGACACCGTTCACTGAACAGATACGTGTCTAGTAGCGCAAGGTGCAGTCCACTGAGAGGATATGCACCAAGTGAGAAAATCGCGAGCCAACTCAACACAAGCACGGAGGCAACGGATATTGTAAATTCCACCACACGACACTCACCGCACCAAAGTGCGACTCACTTTCTCGCAGCAAGCAAAGAGAATGGTCTGGAAGTGGGGAATGCAAAAAGACCGAAGCAAAAACACAGTGGAAGAAGCAACCAGCAAAAACACAGCTGCAACCCTGGCAGAGCCGGATTGTCTGGTAGCAGGAGTCGGACTATCCGGTGGCACCGGAGAGTCCGGTGACCTCTGCTGAACTGTTCGATGGGAAGCCTCGGGCAGGCTCTAACACCGGACTATCCAGTGGGCACTGCCGAACTATTGGGTGGCCCTACCGGATTATACAGTAGAGTCACAGGAAAGGGGTTTTCACTCCCAAAACTATCCAAATCTTGTCCAAACTCCATGAGATTTTGCACAGGCTATCTAGGCCTTATTCCCAAGCTTGTCCCAAAGGATTAACACAAAGTGACCAAGGGATCAGCGGGAATTTCAGATCTCGTGAGATGGCAATCTTTGGGCAAGAAGGGGGGAAACTCAAGGGAAGCTTGCTCGTGGCAATCCAGCAGGATTGAGATGATCTAAGTCATAATCTCCATGTCCTAGCAAGTCCAAAAGTGCCAAAAGAACAGGATTAACTCGTGGGCAAAGCAAATCACCAAAAGCCTTTGAGTTTCATCCAAAAACCAACTAGAGAAGGGGGAGGGAGATGGCTGCACAGATGAGCATGAATTTAGGATGAACCTTGCCTTGATTATTAGTGGAAAACAGTTTACAAGGTGTTCCTCATAGCCTACCACCCATCATCCTCCTACTTTTGCAAAGCACTAGCCCAGGGGACTCTCAAATCCTAAGCTAAGCACCCAGTTTAATCTTAAGCTCTTGGCTGGTTGGAAACTAAGCCTAGGGTTTCTTGAGGTGGAAGAGTCACCTAAATGACCAGCCACTTAGGTATATATAGCCCAGTCCTAATAGACATAGTTTACACTAAGACCCCTATATTACAGAAACGCCCGTAGGGGCCAAACTGGAAAAGACTCAACTTTCTCGGGGACGAACGACTGCGATGGAGTCTTGATCTTCTTCGGATGCACGCTAACTCCTGGATAACGTCCACGTGGCCAGTAGTACAAATCCGCCAATCGACCCTCGGTTTTGAAGTCAGAAACTGGGAAACTTTAGGGTTTCCTTCCTGGGCCTAGAACGGCCCACTCCACTCTATCTCAGCGAGAATGAGCCCATTCGCCGAGTCTGGTAGCTTGGTGGTAGGGTGGTGGATTTGAGCGAATCCACCAACGCCCTCACCCGTCTTCGTGCCATGTACTCGGGTTGGAGCACCGCGGTGGAACCCGGCATCCCCTGTCCATCGCGGTCGCCTCGCAGTCCTTCGGAGGTCTTACACTTGCCGTCGCCGTGCCACTCCTCCGTGTACCGAAATCCCATGGCTAACTGACGTCGAGCATGCCTCCAGTCCTTCGGAGGACTTCCATCTACCACCAGTCCATCGGAGGGCCTCCTATCCATCGAAGGTCTTGTGCCCAAGTCCTTCTGTGTCTTTAGCTTCTGTTGACAATCACTCATCACTCCAGAGGAGATGGAGCCGGTCCATTGGCTCTCACCGGTTATTGACACCGTGCGTTGATCATGGGCAACTATGGGTCCGCTCCATTAAGTGTTCATGACACACCTCACATCCTGTTATATTCTGCGAAACGTGCTCTAGAATTCCTTCCATGCTTATTTCTTCCCCCAAGTTGTTAGGGTTTGCCTCTACCATGTGCCATTTCTGCCGCCCAATCCCACCGGTGAATCCTTGCTGAATGCACTAGAAATCGAAAGTAATTAAGTGCATTGTTTAGGAAACAACACCAAAGAAGACGCTAAAGGCCCTCATCCCCTCTGACCAGGATACTAGAAGTTCGTTGATGGCAGGTGAGCTGCTGGACCCAAAGCTTCCTTGGACACCAAACAGTATCGAGGACTACCACTCGGAGGATCTCTAGAAACTCGGGCTGCTCTCGGATAAGTCCGCCGGTCTCTGGGTGACCTAATCCGGTCGCGTGTATCTGGAGGTGAATCCACACCTCATTCCTATTTCCTCCTGGTATTTTTAACGTGGCCTTAGCCTTTCACTTTGTTCCTTTCTTCATGGTCTTTTGCACTATTATGGCCTAGAACTGCCCCATCTTAATCCAAATTCAATCATTCAACTATCAATTTCCGTCCATATTTGTGAAGCCTATCTGGGAATAGGACCCCATTTCAATCTTTGGTGCTATCTGTATTTCTACAAGCGTTAGAAAAAATGGATAGTTTCTCTATATAAGAGGGGCCAGTTTCCTGTTGTGTGATAGCATGAAGTAACACTATTTAGATTTGCCACTGCTAACCTCCAACAAAAACTAGACTGACAAATGGTTTGTCAAGAGAATGTCAAAAATTCAGTCCCTGCTAATTTTGGGATTATCCTCTGGGTGGTTATGAAACAACCCCTGGATGCCGTGCCAGAATTGAAGTCTTTTATGACACGCGATAGTCCCAGAGAATGATATCTATCGCATGGCTTGTCTCAAATAGGTATCATATCCATGCTTCACGAATACTAACTTAATACATGCCTTATTTAGGCGATACTTTGGCTCGCAAGCTGGTATAAAGGCATTCAGAAAATACAAAATGCCTCCAGAGTAGTAGCTTCATGACAAGGCTCCATCACAAGCTCTATTTGAGCATAGACCCACCCTCATTCGTCATACCAGTCGCCTCCTGTGATAAGGTTTTCCGGTGCGTCGTCACCTTAATCTATATGATAAGCGTGTAGGTCAGTAATTCGAACACCCCAAGCCGCCTAACTAGTAGCAAATATGGAGTCTGGTTTCCTATGCAAGCATAAACAGAAAAGTAGTACTCATCCATATTATTATTACTCTATTATCATTATTCAGGAATTCAGTCACATGACCGGTTCCCTCACTCATCACTCATACCAACACATTCACCTTCCCATCATACGCCTCTTCCAAACCACCTCTCATATCAACTATATTCTATGGCATGGGCAGCTCCCACCCACCCAAGCCTCATTGGCCTCATCTAGGAACCAATCACTTGAGGGAGAAGAGGAGAAAACCCATGCTAGATAGACTGGCTCCACTCTTGGGTTGTCCTTGACCATGTACATTAGCTGTATAGTATAGATTTTACACTCTACAAAAGATATTGTACATCTATACCCATACGAAGTGGAATGGGGGCAGTGCGTTCGCTGCCCTCGGCCCACCACAACGATAAATGAGTTTACCTTTCTGGCACCATCCTACTTCCCTAAGCTAGAAAATTGTGCAGATACATAAACACCGCACTCTTAGAACTGTGAGGTCGATAATCTAAGGCCCCACGGGTTGAGTCTACCAAGGATGAGTGACTACAACGCAGAACCCACCAACACCACCTAACACTATCGCCTTACGCCTATAGTCCTGGTGACTTTCGGGGGAAGTTAAGAACTGGGCCTTAGGTCGCATGGTATGCACGTGTCATTGTCCAAGATGCTAGCACTCCTACTCGGTCCTTAATTGGCAGGAGCTAGCCTTCCAGGAATCGGTTGCCACCCTATGCAGTGGGCCATGAACCTCCAAACACCTCTCTCCGCTCTGAAGAGAGTTCTAGTATCTCCCATAACTTCATTTACCGACTCTCATCGATCCCATCTCACACACCAACTCACTCTCAAAACCACCCAGTTCACACACGCCAAGATTATCAAATCCCACCACAAGGATCGCCCAACTCACATCATGATTGTCGACAAAAATCGACACCGAGGTACCATATGAGCACCTCGTGAGTAGAGAGTTGCGTAGGGACGTGGGTACTTCTGCTGTGCACAATGGAACTCTAGGGACAAGGGGGTTTAGAGAGGTTCGGGCCACCAAAATGGTGTAACACCCTACATCGTCTTCGGAGTTGTATGAATGAGTTGGGAGACATATTACACGCTAGGCGACCAAGTTCTTGGTCGTTCTAGTGAGTATGGGGTCTAGTGCTATGCTAGGGTTTGATCCTTTGCTCTGGTGCTCTACTCCTCCATTTTATAGACAAAGGGAGGGTCCTAGTAGAGATTTGGTTACACAGCCTTGCTACAGTGGTGGTTTCAATAAACTATATACTGCGGTATGGTCTTAGTACCAGTAAGTATGGCGTGCCACATTTGCCACCTTCCTGCATAACGTTCTTGACCCATTGAGGGGCACAAACGCCTGCCCACGACGTGTGTGCTGCATGCACAGTTACATCTCTACGCTTGTGTATCGGACACGTGTCGGGCTCATGGCCGGTTCGTGGATTTGCGTCTATAGAGGGAACTATGCGTCCACAGAATGGAAGGGGCAACCTTACCCCATCTTGTCCGCCTTGCCAGATGGTGATGGGACCCGTACGTCTCGCGCGACGTGCGATGGTTCCTTTTTGACCCACCCACCTGTCGTATTTGACACAGTAGGTGGTGGACTCCTTCGCTTGGAAGGAAGCTTCTCCGGGGCTTGCGTGTCAAGCCCCGACACGACCTGGGGCTTAGCGCCTGGGTCTATTAGGCTCTTGCTAACTCCAGGGGTTGTTCCCATATAGCTCCGGGGTCAAGACCACTTGAACAAGGTCTTGTGGGCCCTCCTTGTGTGTGTATATATATATATATATATATATATATATATATATATATATATATATATATATATATATATATATATATATATATATATTATCGATGGTATTTCTTCATGACGAGGAGTTGCTTAGTGGACGCCTCGGGGGCACGGCTCCCCCGTGGTGCCAACAGAGGCCTCCGGGTCTATTGCACAGTTACACTGCGCGGTGCGGTGGGCCCAAAACTCCTTGCAACCATACTCATTTTATATTTATGGAAGTCGATTCACCCGGTCCTTGGGGTAACGCGTGCAGCCATACATGCGCCTCCATTAACCGCGCCCTGCCTAAGGGCGGCATGCTGCTTTGACTCCTGCACACGCCCATTAAGGGCACAACCATGGGAATCTTGGCAACCACCTCCATTATAGCACTAGAGAGAGATAGAGATAGAGAGGCAGGGGAGCAAGCACTATAGGAAAATAGTATTTTTTTTCATGGGCCAAAACTCCACGAAATTAGGCTAAAACCCATCAAAATAATCCTTTTTTGTCGGCTTGCCGACGAAAATTGTTGACGACCCCACGAATTTAATGTAAATTCGTGGGTTGGCTGACGAATATAAACCGGCCGACGATTTTACTACACGGCGCCTTGTAATTTCGTGGGCCTACTTGGCCCACGAATTTAGGGGCTTAATTTCGTGGGCCTGGTATATGGGCTGTAATTTCGTAGGCCTGGTATATGGCCGACGAAATTAAGGCCACCACCCCCAAAACGCAGCCGACAAAATGCATTTAAATCACAGAAAATTCCATCACAGACAGAATATATATAATATGTCCGATCCAGATCCACAAGCACACATCCAGAGGCAGAATAATACATATAATATGTCCACATTCATAAAAAAAATAATGGAGTCTACAACACAGAGTCCATATTGGTTCACAACACTAGTCGATATGACAAAAGAAGTTTATCCATGTAGAATACAAAGTTCATACAAAGTCCATATGGCAATATGCGTATCCAGCAAAGATCATCATCGTCACGCAACTTACTCCTGCGGACTTTGAGAGTTGTGGCCACTCGCTCCTCTGGAACTCACAAAGTACTCATTCACTTCCGCATCTGGAGTTGGACCACGAGGGCGTGACACCGAACCCTACAAAATAAAGTCAAATTGCTAGTATAGCTACATTTGGCTAAGTTTAGCTGGATTTTGCTAAGTTGGCCTAGTGTAGCTAGATTTTGTTAGGTTTTGTTAAGTTTGGCTAGTTTAGCTAGGTTTTGTTAATTTTGGCTAGTTTAGCTAGATTTTGCTAAGTCTAGATAGATTTCTCTAAGTCGCCTAGTTTAGCTAGATTTTGATGAGTTTAGCTAGATTTTGCTGAGTTCAGTGAGCTTTGATTACGTTTCGCTAAGTTTTGCTAAGTTTCGCTAAGTTTGCCTAGTTTATGCTAAGTTAGCTAAATTTGCGATGTTTCACTAACTTCTGCTAAGTTTGCCTTCTTTTGTATGCATACCTGTGATCCATTGTGCTGATGAGATGATTGCATCCATGGGTTGAAGTTGGGTGTTGCACCTAGCATCCACCTCAAAGGTGGCTGGGAGCCTGGCGGTGCCATCCACTCCAAAGGTGGCCGGGAGCCTGGCAGTGCCATCCACCCCGAAGGTGGCTGGGAGCCTTGTGGTGCCGTCCACCCCAGAGGTGGCTGCGAGCCCTGGGGTACCATCATCCACCCAGGATGTGGCTGGGAGTCCTGGGGTACCATTGTCCACCCCAGAGTTGGCTGTGACCGCTGGAGTGGTGGCACCCACCCTGTCGACCTCTGCATAAGTTAACTGTGAGGAAAAAACATTTGGAAAAATTCCATAAGAATTACTTACTATGGAATTGGTGAAGAGTCAGTTTTACCTGATGCGGAGACATTTGAGGAGGGCAAAAGGGTGGCAAGTTTACGTCTGGTCCCAATCGAGTTGTGATATCCAACAAATGGATCAAATGTCAGATTTGCAACATAACAATCCAAATTCAAGCATGTTTTGATAAACAAACTACCTAAAGGTAAGAAGCCATGTAGGTTGTCATGGTTGTCAACTGCTCGATCATCTGTGTTGCCTGACGAGCCTTCTCTCGTGCTGCACGATCCTCCTCCTCTACCTGGGTATCACGAGCTGTCCTTGAGGAGCGAGAACTTCCAGCCGACGAATTCGATCTCCTTGGTTGAGATAAACTGCGGTTGTACTCCACAGCCCCGGTGCCAAAGGCATACCTGTAAACTCAAAAATAGTGCATGACCACAAAGGCCAACCTACACACATATTCACGATTCATGAACACATCGAAACGATCAAATTTCTATCACCTGCCATGCCTTCTTCCCCCGCCACTTGCATGCAATGCTTCAGCGTCTATGGCCAAGTGCCACCGATCAAAGTCAGTTACATGACGCCGAGTCATTTCCTCCCCATATGCCATCTACAAATCGCACTAGCCCCTTTTGTTTAGCTCATGTTCTGACCCTTTACCTTCTTGTAGTACTAGCACACGCCCGAGATCCGTACATTGTAGAAGGCATCATCGATGACCTTATTAGCTGCCCTACAAAAGTGCCTTCTCACGCTCTGCAGAACCTCTCTATCATCCTCATTTTCCAAACGGTACCTCAACTACATATTAGCAGATAATTCAAGTTAGACTATGTGTTCATGTGATGCACTGATTCATTCATTGATAAACATATGTATGAAAACTCACCCAGAAGTGATCCCACACAACGGACTGACAAGTTCTCCAGTGAGTTTGACTGCTGGCCCCTTCACTACTACCTTCATCTGGTTAGACATACTCCTTGAGAGACCAATGGGACCACTGGAAAGCTGCTTGCCATTCGCCATCGACCTCAACCATGCCAGGGTAGTAGTAGTGGCAGAGGGCTCCCAACATCGCATTTACCTTGGGACGTCTACCTGTACCATCCCAAGTCATGTCGTCCCATTGCCTACAAGATAGACATTAAGCAAAACTTGACAAAAAGTGGAATCAAATTCACATTAATAAATAAGCAAATAAGAAGCATTACCATTCTCCACGAGGCCTGATGAGCATCCTTTCGGCCGGTATCGGAGGGACTGAATTACACTTCTGAAATCTAAATAAACAAATCAAATTGAATTTAGATGAAATAATTGGATAGATAGAAATAAATGAAATAGAAACTAGACACAAGTAATACCTAAAACGCGAAACGACAGAAGAACCACCAGCATCATCGCCTTCCCCCATTGGATCATCGGTCTCAGCCTCTGCGTCAGTCTCACTAGCACCTATGCCAGGCTGTGGTGCCTCCTGTGGAGCCACCTCCTGTTGTGCCACCTCCTGTGGTGCCTCCTGCTGAGCCTCCTTTGCTGCCATAGGCACCTCCTGTGCCTGTGCCTATAAACAACCAAGGAGCTGCTCCTGCCTCTGTCAGCTCTGGGTGGTGCCCTGAAAAAGGCCACTACTCGAGGTGTCCTCGCTGGAACCCTTGCTCTTCGTCCGCGATGACCTATGCCTAAACATCATCTACATCATTTCATCAAGATAAGATCAGTGCACATTTTGACAAACAAAATAATATGGAACTCAAAAATATGCATAAAAATATGTCAGTACTCAGTACCCGATGAAAGTGTAAGAAGTATACTTATCAAAAGTCATCTGCATCTGATGATGCTTTGTTGACTCGTTGTTTATTGACACGCTCCAGAATCCGTTGAATTCGTATCGATTTTCTGACAGCGACAGGTCGTTTGCATTTTGATCTAGGTTCCTCAATTAGTTCTCTGGTATCGGTACCTAAATTATCAAGGCCTTCACCATCAGTCACATGGAATCTATGTCTGATGGCTTGATTCATGCCATGCTTGTCTAATTGCCCGTTGTCTTGGAACACATCAGAGTCATGGTTTTCTATGTTAGTACTCATGTAAGCAACATCTCCAGGAGGGCACACTTGTGGGTTGACTTTGAATGCAACCCACCAAGCCTTCAAGCTTGGGTGAGGATATGGGAGGTAGTACACCTGCTCTGCCTGATTTGCAAGGACAACACTGTTAATACTACTTGGAAGTCTTGTCAGTTTGACAATGTCGTTGTAACCACTATTTGAAATGTTGTGCTTCGACTTTATCGACATAAGTCTTGTCAAAGTCTGAAGTAATGTCGACTATGTATAGTCATGCAACCTCTCATCTGATGCATCAAGGAGCCTGTAGAATTCCTCGACCTCGGGTGGAAGCTGGCCCTGCCCCTCGGAAGTCCTATCAACTCCCATACCAAGATCATTCAGCATGTAATCCATCCTGTCATGATCATCATCATGAAGGTCTACCCCCTCTTCCGGCTGATCAATGCGCTCAGCAGGCTCTCCATGCGCTCGCCATACAAGGTAGTTGGGTATAAACCCTCTTCTACAAAGGTGTTCCTCGATGTCTTGCTTTTCTCAGTACCACTTATTCTCACACTTACTGCAAGGACACTTCACTACAGGACCAGTTGCTACTGTGAATGCGTGGTCAAGGAAAGCCTTTGTTACTACTTGCCATTCTTTTGAGTGTGCCCCATCCTTGCTCCACCCATCGTACATCGCAATCCAATCACCATCCATTTCAAAAGGCTAAACAAATGAGACAGGATATCAATGACCGTGGCTTAGGTGACAATGAACTCCCTATTTGGAAAAGATGTGTCCTAAACCCACCCAAGAGTGGAAGCAGAAACATGTGATTTGTGACTTGGCCTACGATTGAAGCAAAATTTCGGCAGCATAATCCCGCTGTTCTCCAAACACACGCCTGATTATGGTGTGTTGGAGAACAAAGGGGTTACAAAGCCAAAATTTCACTACAATCATAGGCCACAAGTCACAAATCACATGCATCTGCCTCCACTCTTAGGCTGTCCAAACTACGTGGACAATTCCGGAATGGCGAACCTCATAAGTCAATATGAGGTTCGTCGTTCCCGAATGGGTGACGCCTGTGGTTCACTACGGTTTGGTGAAAAAACCTAAACTCTAAACTTGAAAAAGTTAATCGAAAAACAAAAGTAGCTCGAATTAAAGTGCAAAAAAGTAAAGCATAAGCAAGATGATGCATATATAGTATGAAAAACATAAGATGAACAGTCAGTTAAACATATCACAATATATTCCTCATGAAAACATCAACGTAAGCATGAACAATCCTAGACATGTTTATGTAGCACAAGAATAACAATTAATACTAATGGCATAGCCCTGGTCATCAATCACTAATTGCAATTAACCATTAATTTGTTCACCAATGACAATTAACCTATAATCTAATCACAAAAGACAATCATGTTATAGTCAATGATTAACAAGTTTTGTCGGTTGTCAACAAGGCCGACGAAGTTACGCATAAAGTACTCTATACATGCAAAGCCAACGAAGTTAACCACACTATATATATAACCAAAATAGAAAGAAGAAAGGTGAATTAACCTCCTTGTGTAAGCTGGGGCAGTGGCCGGGGAAAGGCGGACAAAGGGACGTCGGCAGGCGTCCCGCGGAGAGGCGCCTGGAGTCACGGGCCCGGCCGGGAGGCGTCGTGCGGTGAGGGGCCGAGCAGGCAGGCGGTGCGCCTGTATCAGTGCCGGGGCCGGGCAGGCAGCGTGCGGTGAGGCGGGGCGGCCGAGAGGCGCCGCCGGGCCGGGAGGCGAAATGTGCGGCGCGGTTGCTGGGAGGTGCGCGTGAGGTGGCGCTGGGCGGCGAGGCGACACGCCGAGCCGGGAGACGTCGCGCGGCTGCGAGGCAATGTGGGGCCGGAGGAGGCTCGTCAGGTTGGGGAGGCGCGCGGGAGTGGTGCCGGCCGAGGAGGAGCGCGGCTGTCGTGGAGACGCCGCCGTGCTGGGGAGGCGTGCGGGATGCAGCGCGGCGGCCGGGGAGGGGCGCGACGGCCGGGGAGGTGCACAGGAGGCGGCGGGCGTCCGGGAAGGCGCGCGATGGTGCATTTCCGGTGGCGGCGGCGGAGGCGGGCGCGGGGGATGCGGGAGCGCACCGAAAAGTTGTGCGCGTGCGTGGGACAGGGCGTGGGCGGGGGATTCGGGTTAGGGTAGGTCATATTTTCATGGGCCACGTACGGCCCATGAAAATATGACTTAAATTCGTGAGCCATGGAAGACTACCCACAAATTTAGATTATTTTCATGGGCCAGAGGGGGCCGACAAAAATATTTTTTTTTCAAATTCCTGCTCTGCCATATAAATTCGTTGGCCTAGTATCTGGCCCACGAATTTAAGATTATTTTCGTGGGTCATGCAGTTCGGCCCACAAATTTAAAGTAATTTTGGTCTGTTTCATAGACCCACGAAAATATTCCTCTTAATTTCGTGGGCTGGCCCACGAAATTACTTTGGCCGACGAAAAAAATACAATTTTCCTGTAGTGGAGTCGGGTATAAATCTGCCCCGCCGTACCTCTCTAATGTTTTCCCCTCTGTGTTCAAGCTCTCTAGCCCTTCCGCACTCGTGCCCTCGAGAGTACTGAGCTGTTTTGCTTAGAGCTTGTTCCTTCTTCCCTTATTCTTCCTTCCACGTCCGTGCTACAATTCTCCAACATGTCGCGGGTGACCCTGGCCCAGCTTGAGTTGTCGCTCCTTCCCCCCAGGCTGGCTAGGGTGAAGATCCAGGAGCTGCTCAGGTTCACAGCCAGGGAGGATGGTGCTAAGGTGGTGCTAGGGCGGATGCCGCTGTGGCTAGCCATGGAGGACGACTAGGAATACTTCATTTTCCTTGTGCACGTGAAGGCAGGGGTCAACTTCCCGCTGAGTCACTTCGCGAAGGGCGTGCTGGATTTCTACAAAATCCAGCTAGGGGACCTCATCCCCAACTCTATACTCATGATGGTGACCTTTGCCTACTTGTGTGAGGCTTTTCTCCAGGTGTGGCTGTCCGTGGAGCTGTGGCACTACTTCTTCATGCTGCGGCGATCCGGTGGTATGGCGAACATCTTCGGGTCCTTCAAGTTCCAGATGCGGCATGACGCTTGATCGGAGTACATCCTCTTTGATTTCTCCGGCCAGTGGGAGAACTGGAGATATTCTTGGTTCTTAGGACCAAGGCGAACTGCCGATTGAGGATCCCCAGGAGGGTCCCCCAAGTGCTCGACTGGAAGTCCCAGTTGGAGATTGACATAGGCTGGGAGCCAGTGCTAGCCTAGATAGCAGCTCTGCGTAGGGCGAATTGACATTCGACAACTTCACGACGCATACATTTGCGCCTCTGTAGGCGTGCGAGAACGGGCAATGGTGGTACATCGGGGAACTTGGTGACCCGCTGCACACCAGCCTGGCAGTGCTTGACAGGGAGGCGGTCACCAAGGTCATGAGGGCTTGCATGTCCAGGGCAGCCATTACGCTCATGGAGCTTCCGTCCGGTGTCGAGCCGGTGTGGGGGCTAACCCGCGATGCCATCCTTGAGGGTGCGGCACCATAAACCAGCAAACAGGGCTGGAGCCTACTTCGGCCACCTGCTTTTCTTAGTGAGCAAGGCAATGAGTGCTCCTCGACAGCCAAGGTCTAGGGCGCTCATCATCCAGGAGGAGCCACGGTCCCGGGTTGTCGGAGCACACCCGGGCCCACATCAGCAATGACGGGGGCTGGGTCTCAGTCCCCAGGATGCAAGCGGAAGCATTCTCCAGGCGCAGAGATTGCCACCATGGGCGTGACGAGTCCCAGCAGCAGGAACCCTTTCAAGCAGTCATTCAAGAATTGGATAAGCAAGTGCACAAGGTTGTCCCTTCTCTTTTTATTACTTCCCTTATGTGTTTACTAGTTCTTCTCATCATTCAATTCCTAGCGGTAGGAGGGAGGAACCCTCTCCGCGGACGGAATGAGGGACCGACAGCATGGGAAGGAAGGACAACTGCCTTCCACTTCTCATGGTTCCACCAGGAGCGGCCATGGGGGACTCAACCCAGGAGCATGGCGCGGGGAAGCTGGAGATGGCGCGCACTGAGTCGCCCCAGGGCGACATGGATCCTGACCCCAAGGGGAAGGTGGATATCCCCAATGTCACGCCTGGTTCTCAACCAATGAAACCAAAACAACATATATGTACTAGGAACATGTCTCACATATATTGTGACAAGAGTGATATCACATAATGTGCATAAAAGGAAAATAAAATGTTACATAGCATATCATCACATTATTACATCAAGACCACAAGTCTTTATCTTAGAGTTATATTGCGGAAGCGTAAATGAAAGCAAAACGAGTCGCCACAGGGACGTCAACTGGAAGACTGGCAAGCCTAGTACTCATCATATCCCTGAACATACTCCTCCCCACCTTCATCAACTGAATTGCAATTGGGTATCCACCCAACAAAAGTAAGAAAACAACAAGCATGAGTACACAGCCGTACTCAACAAGCATAACATGAACCATGAGGCTCTATGGTTGGCTGACACGAATGCTTGAGCTTTTAGTTAGTCAAGTTTTATTTAACGACTAATTACGACATGTGAGTTCAAAACCTTTATCCCAAAAGATATTGCATAAGATCATTAATCAACATTATTAACAACAAAACCAACTTCTGAACCAAACCAACAACCACTAATCAGCATAAAGGATCTGGGCCGCTCATAACCGTGAGCACGGCTGACATGCCAATTTTTACACTCTCGAGAGGTTGCGCATCTTTACCCACAAGTCGTGAGCTACACTAGGAATTCATCACATTGCCTTAGATGAGATGACTAGCCAGCACAATACGAGGCCTTTACAAAGATCACACTAGTAGTTGGTAACCGCTAAGGATTCTGTGGCTTTACAAGTGATGGAACCCTTCTCCAAGGGGTCAAGCTCCCAGCACACACAACCCAAGGTAGCCAGGGGCCCATCTCCCAGCCTCCCCCGTCTTGCCCCATCCGTAAGTTGCCAAAAGCTAGAGAAATCTAATTAGTTAGCCAAGACCATCCCATTCTAGTCTCATGGTTGCACTATTATCCGAGGTTGTCGCTTTGCGAATCGGTCCTTATGGAGAGTGGCTATGAGCAAACCACTAAGCACATTTCTCATGCACCCTAAACCATGTTGCTAAAAAGCCATATTATTATCGAGTCATGAACCACTCAAGCCTTGGCACAAAGGGTCAAGCTCACGATTAAAATTGCATAGATCCATTAATCAAATTATTAACAAAAGATACATGTGTTAGCACAGCAACTAGCAAAACTTAATGAACATGCATCCCCATAGGTATAACTATTGGCCTTTCTTAGCCTACTGAAATAAATCCGCAAGCGCACGGAAACACGTTGTAGCCTTTCACCCAAGAGTATTCCAGGGTTCGAAATCCATGAGGAACGAGGAGTAACTCAACGTAAAATAGATGGGACTGAATAGTAAAACCAGCAATTGTAGAGATAATTAACAGAGCAGAGCAGGATCACTACTTTAGATAAAACAACTTAACTTTACTACACAAACCAAAACTCTACTCAGCAGGTTTACTTGGACACCGAGGTTATAGAACCACTTCAGGGCGCCAGAGTGCCAATAACCCAGACGAGAAAGGAGGGTGCTACAGGACTCAGCTATGCGTCGATGACAACTTGTTCGAACAACGGGGTTGGACTACACAGGACACACACCCGCTGTCACCAGGAGGGAGTACCAACCAAAACTGCGTGGAACAAGACACCTTCCAAGGTAAACTCTAGTCTAGACACCACATCTATACAACCGAGTTTACTACTACACAGGTTCGTAGCCAGAGAGCAAGCACAACTGTATAGCTAAACTACACAGAGCACACTTGGCACCCGTAAACTACCAAGCAGGGACTAAGAATGTAAGTAAAGTAAGTATGAAATAAATAAAGCAGAGGAGCAAGGAACTTTACTGTATCCCAGAAATAGAGTAATATTTCCTCTAAGATTAAGAGCTCGGGAACAAAATACCCAAGAGGAATCCGACCCCTTCACTCTACAACTCACTACTCACTCTTGATACAATTGGCTCTCTCTACAATGCCAAGGGTGACCTCACTACTTTACTCTACACTCAACTACACAACCACACTACTCTTCTATTGATCAACCACACCTTGCAAGTGACCTTCCGGGGGGTATTTATAGCCTGGAGATAGAGGGGGTACTTATAGGTGCATTAGGTTGGTTGTGGGTGTAGGTCGGTGGCTGGGCGGCCATGGGGGGTGGTCGGGCGGCCATCCGATAAACCGACTTTGTTGATCCTATGGCTGAGATGCACTCTCTAAGTCGGTTAGCTGTTGAAGTAGTTGATTCACGTGCAAAATGAGGTCAGTGCATGGCCGGCCGGCCTTGATAAGTGGTCGGGCGGCCACGTGTTTCCCTCTAGTTGGATGCATGTTGTTCCCCTCGGATTGCTGACGTCATCGATCCTTTGTGTGATGGCCTTTCGATGCTTGGATGCATTGGATACTTGATCCAACGGTTGCATTTGACTTGGTTTGTGTTTCTTTGCATGCAGGTCGAAGATTGGCCAAAGTGACATGGTTGGCCGATCATGTGTTATGGTCGAGCGGCCATGCTTCCTGGGCCAAAAGGCTGTATTGGGCCTTTGGAGGGCAGCCCTTGGCAAGAGATGGTTGGGCGGCCATTTGGGGTGGCTGGCCGACCATGATGGGTGGTCAGGCGGCCATGGTGATGGCCGGCTGACCATCACCATTTGCATGGTTGCCTCCCTTTTGGTCCATTCACTTGTTTTCCATTGTTTTCTTCATTGTTTTGATCATGAAAAGCTCCTGCATATAACTTTCATGCACAACTCGTGGAACTAGTTAATAATATGTCAAAACTTGGTAAAACATACTCAAAAACATGAAATGTTGGTGGTCGAAATGGGTTTTATCGACCACCAACACCTCCCACACTTAAACCTTTGCTTGTCCTTGAGCAAAGAAGAGAATTAAGCGCAAGTGGAAAGGGCATAACATCAACAATCACTATAGCAGGCACAAAGATATTCCTGACTATTTCATCATGCCTAGGATTTTAGTGGTGTCTACACCTCAGTTTTGGAATGTTGAAACATGGAACAAGAATATATCAGCGTTAGCTTTAGGTTCCTACGTCACATGAGCAGAGAGGTTTTCAAGATTTTCAAAATAGGGCATGCCAACTTTTCTGATCTCTAGACCAACTCTTAGTCACTCAGAGGACAGAGTGTCCTTCCAAGAATCTTGCATTCCTTACACCTATTCTATTGAGGCTTTTGTGGAGCTTTAGGTAGTTGGGAGAATGAGGCTTTCCCATCATGTTTATATTGTCGAATCAAATCAAGTGTCAAGGAAGAGATCATAATCAAGTGAGATTTGGCCAAGTGCAAGTGTAGTGTTGGGATTAGTCTCTTGTAGGTGCTTTACTTGACTCCCATGTTTGAGTAGAGGGCATGGAGTCCTTTTCTTTCCTCTTTCGCATTTTTCTTCTTTCTTTTATCATACTTTTTCTTTCATTCTCTCTCTTTCTTTTTGAACCTCTATGCCACTCTTTCTTTCAAACGGGACTTGAATGGGATCGTTGATATTGCACACCTTCTTGTGATACTTTATTTTCATGAAATGTGTGTGTGAAGGCCAAAATCCTCAACTGATTTGAACTCTTTTAATGGCACAAGACTTGATAAAACTCAAAACAATCAAGGGAGCATGACATTATGAGTTCTCTTTTCATATGTGGCACTGGTGGGACAAGGAACTTGAGATCATTCTAGATGGAGCCCTCTTTTTATTTTTCAAATAAAACTCTTTCCTCATGTGGGAGGTTCCTTTAGTTTTCTCCAATTATCTCATATCACAAGAATCAACAAACTAAACCCAAGTGGTTCCCTATTCATGATGGTATCCATAGGCAAGATTAATTTAGCATGAGGAATAAAATGGTGCAAGCACAAGTTGAAAGAGACATTATGATCATGTAGACCATGATTTAGCAAAGTTTCATGTGTAAAGCGCAAAATTTGAGAGGTGTTCGGAATAAAACGTGCAAACCTGACCTCCAGGATATGGGTTCAAGGTGAGAATGGGCCAGCCAGCCCATGACCATGGTCGGGCGACCATGGTACATGGCTGGCGGCCATGCCATTTTGGGTTTTGACCCGTGCGCTGGTTTGTTTCTGCTAAGTGAGCCTTGGGGAGATGTGACGTCACGGTGTAACATCTCTTTGTGCAATTCACATGGTCGGGCGGCCATGGTGTATGGCTGGGCGACCATGCCGTCTCGCCTGTTTCGTCTGATTTTTTCTGAGTAGTGTTGCGACACCCTGCACAAAGTGTTTCTTTGCGTGGTTTCTGCGTTAGTGATAGGAGGTCGAATGGTTTGGCCATTCTACCTAAACTCATTATTCAAAGAAAGGAAACTATCCTACCATTATTGAATCAAATAAAATTGTAGGCGCTTGTTACAAAGGGAAATTAAACAAAACAAAACAAAATTTAGCCCTAGAATTAAAAACATAAAAGCGCCTAAGATAACTAGAAGCATGGGCATTTATGGTGCGAGTGTATCAAGAAGATCAGGATGCCCCATTGCTTCTACAAGACGGCAGACTTTGGCGGACAGTCCCTTCCCAAGGACATCTATCTTATCATCTATGTCCATCCGCCAAAGTTCACCTTCAGCACAGTGCTCCTCTAAATTCTGCAATTTTTCCTTAAGCGATGTGTTATCCTCCCTAAGGGAAGCCACCGTGTCTTCTTCTTCTTCACCGGATGAGTCTTCAAAATGTCCCGGTGGTCCCCTAATTGGAGGAAGGATAGCCACCCTCTTCATCGTCCTCCGTGGTGGACTCGAGTCAATAGACTCATCTATGGAGGCGTCCGGCTTAAGGATCCTAGGAACAAGCACCTTACCATAACTAATGGAGGTTTTAACCCCATGGATGGTGTGGATAGATGCACTATGGATCACTGGATCCTTGGACGGGCCTGCAGCCTCCTCTTGGAAGAGGCTCTTCACACACTTCACAGGCACGATTACCCCTAAGGCCTCGTTGGGGTGCACGTGGATTGAAGTGGATTGGAGTGGAATGGAAGGGATTGGAAGAGATTTTGAACTACTGGGCATTTAAACACACATCAATCACTCCATTCCACACCAAATCCACTCCAATCTACAAGTACCCAAACAAAGCCTAAGGTGGGACGTGGAGATGGACGTGCCACCTTCTTAGCGATCGCCCTCATGGGAGACAGACCGCGTGGGGGCCTATCCACACTGTGGGAGCGATGAGGAGATGCTGAGCGACCATCGCGAGTGGCCGACCAGCCATGGGGGCTATCTGCCATGGTCAGGTGGCCACCTTCCATGGCCCGGCGGCCATCGACCATGGTCGGGCGGGCACCTTCTGATGGGAAAATAGGGTTCCCGATCTTCCGAGAGGTATGGATAAGTCGGTTTAGGGGTGAAGAACTTGACGTTGGTGAAAAAGGCTCCGAGCAATCGATCGAATCCTTGCAATCACTACACCACTGCTCCGATGGTTATTGATCGCATGACGCGCACAATCGACCTCACTAAGAAGGCTATCGTTCCTGCAATGCAACCGAGAGAACAAGTTGGGATTTCACAAACCGATACACGAACGGCGAACTGTTCACGACAGAATACTCTTAAGCAAAACCCATCTAATCTAATGACGGCTACAGAATATATACAAGATAGAGGTATAGGGGCTAGCAAAGAGGGTGGCCGAGCAACCCTAGAGCGTACAAGGCCAGCGAGCCCAAAAACCTGTCCAGCAGCACCCTGGCAGATTCTGATCGTCAAGTTGTTTTGATGATTCCTGTTGACTCCTAGACTATTGGGGCCTGAGACCACATGGGTTGGAAAGGTTATCTCGTTAGCTTTCCGTCGATATGTAGAACGCCCGAAATGGAGTCCGTATGTGGCCTGGGCGTCCATTTTTCTGAGGCCTACTCCTGCAGTCCAAACCGGCCTCGCAAATAAATTGGACCTCAACTCAGATTGGGCTTCAAACTCCATCTTCTCTTGGGCCTTGATCATATGCATGTTGTACATGTTCTCATCACCTGTCATTGTTAGTAGAAAATAAAAAAAACACACAAAAATTCAAAGTTAACCCTATATCTAATATGACAGCAAACAAGTGGGATCTCTCACACTCCAAACGTTACCATGCGCTTGCAAATGTTCTTACTGTGCACTGCAAAATATAATGGCTAGATGGAAGAGGCGACGGTGGCCAAGAGGTAATAACACACCTGAAATGTGGGATGATTGCAACACCGACCTATACTGCTCAAGAGAATATTTGTGGATCTTTGGAAAGGCACAATATGTAGCAAGGAATAGCAAAATTCGAAATCAGATAGAAAAGTTGAATAAATGTCCAAAGTACTTGTCAAAGTTGCTGGCCTAAACGTGCTCCAAGACTAGTTTAAGCAAAGCAAGAGATACACCGAAGTACAAAGAACAGAAAAGATGCAAATACTTCTGATTATTTTTTCTTTTGTTCTTACATTTTTTTGTGCGGCTCTTTTTTATGCACTTTCTTTTTTTTATCTCAAAAGTACTGCAAAACAATGTACAACTCCACACAAACACAAAACTCTCATATGAAAATCACAGATTTACTACTCAAAGTTGCACAGCTGATTAGACAATCCTAATGGCCTCAAATGCAAAAACTTTGAATACCAAAGTTGTAGATCTCCTTTTTATCTTTATCTACAGTATATGGAACACCTTTTTTGGATAATTGATGATGAAGATATTAACCCCAAAATACAGACTGCTCAGAAAATTCTGGGTCACAAATAGATTTGCTCCCAATAGATATTACAACCTGATAAAGACGTTTTCTGGAAACTTCCCATTTGACAAAATTGTAGATAATTTCACAAGCTTTCCAGAAAGTAATAGAACACAAAAATCCGAGTTCGTATGATGGAAATATCATGAAAATACTAAACTGGACAGGGACAAAACCAATCTACACGGGGTGACGGGATGGTAACAGACACGATGTCACGATGCAAAACTCAAACTAATCTAAGAACTCGATCTAAATTAGCAACAAGATTATGGACGAGGACACAAACTCAAAGATGCGGACTCTGAAATCAAATTATACAAAGGCTAAACGTGGTGATAGGATAAGATGAACTACAAACCCTAATTTTTTATGGCTTTTTTGGACTTTAGGAATATAAAACACTCAAACTAAGGGACACACGATAATATACCTCAGGAGAAACCTGAAGCTCTGATTACTAAATTGATGGGAAAATAGGGTTCCCGATCTTTCGAGAGGTATGGATAAGTCGGTTTAAGGGTGGAGAACTCGATGTTGGTGAAGAAAACTCCGAGCAATCGATCGAATCCTTGCAATCACTACACCACTGCTCCGATGGTTATCGACCGCATTACGCGCACAATCGACCTCACCAAGAAGGCTATCGTTCCTGCAATGCAACCGAGAGAACACAAGCAAGAACGAGGAATAAACACAATCAAGATTAATCTTGTGCACAAGTTGGGGTTTCACAAACCGATACGCGAAAGACGAACTGTTCACGACAGAATACTCTTAAGCGAAACCCATCTAATCTAATGGCGGCTACAGAATATATACAAGATAGAGGTATAGGGGGTGGCTAAGGGGGTGGCCGAGCAACCATAGGGCGTACAAGGCCAGCGAGCCCAAAAACTGGTCCAGCAGCACCCTGGCAGATTCTAATCGTCAAGTTTTTTCGATGATTCCTGTTGACTCCGAGATTATTTTGGCCTGATACTAGATGGGTTGGAAAGGTTATCTCGTTAGCTTTTCGTCGATATGTAGAACGCCCGAAACAGAGTCCGTATGTGGCCTGGGCGTCCATTTTACTGATGCCTACTCATGTAGTCCGAACCGGGCTTGCAAATAAATTGGACCTCAACTCGGATTGGGCTTCAAACTCCATCTTCTCTTGGGCCTTGATTATATGCATGTTGTACATGTTATCATCACCTTCCATGGCCGGGCGGCCATGGGATCTAGGCCCTTTTGGCCTGGGTGTGTTGTCGGTGATCTTCTCAGGGCTTAGGGAATGTAGGGGTCTTGGTGATCCCCCGGAGGTGGGTGAGTAGGTCGCAGTGGTGCTCGAGGTGATGGAAATGGTGGCTTTGCCCTTGCTAGCATGAGAAGGGGGTGCCATGGTTGATGTGGGAATGAGAGGAGTGTAGATGAGAAAGGAAGAAGAATACCTTCTCCTTAAATCGTCGAACCACTTGATCTCATGCACTCAACAGAACCACAAAAGAAGGGAGAAGCGCTCCAAAACTCAAAAATTGAATTTTGGGTGGCCGGGCGGCCATACCTAGGGCCGAGTGGCCATGCCCAATGGGCCGGCCGACCATGCCAATTTTGGTTGGACGTACCAAAAGTTGGGGATGCCCTTTTTGGTGTGCTTAAAGCCCAAAATCATAGCTGGAACGTTGGTTCTATTGAGATTTTCCGCAAAAGGTGAGATTAGATGGAATTTTAAGGGAGAAAAGCAGTAATATACATGGCTTCTTTTAAGGTTTGAGCTTGACCATGGATGTGTGATCAAACTACCTCGTGTAGCTCAAAGACATCCATTTCTTCGAGCGGAGGCATTTTGGGCCCAAGAAAGATTTTAATGCGTTGCCTATTTGCCTTAAAAACCCTTCCATCATCGTCTTGGAGGGTGATGGCGCCATGATCGGTGGCATCAAGAATCGTAAAAGGTCCTTCCCACTTACTTCTAAGCTTCCCATGACCAAAAAGAACACGAGAGTTAAAGAGTAGTACCTTATCTCCCGGTTTGAATGTTTTGATCTTGATCCGCTTATCGTGCCATCTTTTGGTGTGCTCCTTGTATAGTTTGGCACTGTAGTATGCCTTCTCCCTCCATTCCTCCAACTAGGCCAGTTGTATCTGTCTTCTCACGCCTGCCAACTGGAGATCCATGTTCCACCTCTTCATCGCCCAGTGAGATTTGAATTCGAGTTCCACTGGAAGATGACAAGTCTTGCCATACACCATCTGGTATGGTGTCATGCCAATGGGAGTCTTGTATGCTGTGCGATATACCCAGAGAGCATCGGGTAGCTTGGATACCTATTCTTTTCCCATAGCTTTGACCGTCTTTTGCAATATGTTCTTGATTTGTTTATTTGACGTCTCAGCTTGGCCACTTGTCTATGGATGATAAGGGGTGGCTACACGGTGGTCCACACCGAGGTCAGCGAGACACTTCCTAAAGTGCTTGTCAATGAAGTGCGCGCCTCCATCATTGATGATGACCTATGGTACTCCAAAGCGAGGAAAGATGGTCTTCCAGAACATCTTGATGGAGTGTCTTGAGTCCGCTGCGGGACATGGTATTGCTTCTACCCATTTTGACACATAATCCACTACGACGAGAATGCACTCCTTGTCTCTATTCTTGGGAAAAAGTCCCATGAAATCTATGCCCCACACATCAAATATGTCGATTTGAAGATTGCTCGTGAGAGGCACAGCATCTCTTGGATTTATATTTCCTTGGCGCTGGCACCTTGGACATCGTCTCATGAACTCTTTTGCATCTTCATACATAGTGGGCCAGTAGAACCTGCTTTGCCAGATTTTTGCATGAGTCCGATAAGCCCCATAGTGACCTCTATAAGAGGATGCATGACATCTATCAAGGACTTGCGGTGCTTCAAAAGCTGGAATGCAGCGACGTAGGAGTCCGTCTGCGCAGAGTTTGTATAGGTAGGGGTCATCCCAGAGATAGAATCGGCTGTCGTGGGCCAATTTCCTCTTGTCCGCTCCTTTAGGGACATAGCCAACAACCATGTAATTCACCAGATTTGCGTACCATGGTTGGGTTGTTGTCACCTTTAAGAGCTAATCATCTCTCATGTTGTCATCGATCGGCAATGGCGATGTTTCCTCAAATTTCATTCATGAGAGGTGATCTGCAACTGAGCTTTCTACTCCCTTTTTATCTTGATCTCTATGTCAAACTCTTGGAGTAATAGTACCCACTGGATTAGGCACGGCTTTGCATCTTTCTTGGTAAGGAGATATTTGAGAGCTGCATGATCTGTGTAGATGATGCCTCTTGATCCTACCAAGTATAATCTGAACTTGTCAATTGCAAAGACCACTGCTAGCAGTTCTTTCTAGGTGGTGGAGTAGTTCAGCTCCGGGCCAGTTAGCATTTTGCTCACATAAGATATGGCATGATGTTTCTTCTCATTGGTTTGGCCCAGAACTGCTCCAACAGCGAAGTCGCTTGCATCACACATGATCTCGAATGGTTTGTTCCAATCGGGCGGTTGAATGATGGGTGCCGTGAGCAGTGCTCTCTTGAGCTTGTGAAAAGTTTCGAGACAATCCTCATCAAACATGAAGGGAGCATCCTTAGCTAGCAAGTTGGTTAGAGGCCGAGCTATATGGGAGAAATTTTTGATAAATCTCCTGTAAAACCCAGCATGGCCTAAGAAGCTTCGGATGGCCTTAATATTTGTAGGCGGAGGTAGTTGTTCAATGACCTCGACCTTTGCATGATCTACCTCTATGGCTCTTTCTAAGATTTTGTGGCCTAGCACAATTCCTTCTCTGACCATGAAATGACATTTCTCCCGGTTTAGGACAAGGTCGACTTCCTTGCATCTCTGGAGGACTTTTTCAAGGTTCTCTAGACATTCATCAAAGCTCTTGCCATAGATTGAGAAATCATCCATGAAGACTTCCATGATATTTTCAATGAAATCAGAGAAGATTGCCATCATGCACTACTGGAATGATGCTGGAGCATTGCATAGCCGAACGACATTTGCCGATAAGCGAAAGTTCCGTAAGGGCATGTGAACGTGGTCTTACTTTGGTCCTCTGGGTGAATTGGAATCTGGTGGTAGCCAGAGTAGCCATCAAGGTAGTAGAAGAAAGAGTGATTTGCCAGCCTCTCTAGCATTTTGTCAATCAAGGGAAGAGGAAAATGGTCCTTCCTGGTGGCGGAGTTGAGTTTTCTGTTGTCAATGCATATCCTCCAATCGGCGACAGTTCTTTGTGGGATTAATTCATTGTTCTGATTTTTGACAACTGTCATCCCTACCTTCTTAGATACAACTTGTACAGGGTTGACCCATTCACTATCTTGCACGGGGTAGATGATACCCACGTGTAGCAATTTGAACACTTCCTTTTTAACTACCTCTCTCATCTCATTATTGAGTTTGAGGTTCCCTTGTCAGTTTGTGGTCAACCTCCATAGGAATGCGATAGGTGCATAGGTTGGTACTGATTCCCTTCAGGTCTTGGAGCGAGTATCCAAGCACGGTTCTATACTTCTCCAGAACTGAAAGTAGTCTCCGGCTCTCACTCTCTGTGATCTTGTCGCTGATGATTACCGGTGTGTCCTCTTTCCCATGGAGTTAGGCGTACTTCCGGTCAGACGGTAGTTGCTTCAACTCTATTTTTGGAGCTTCGGGCTGTAATGATTCACCAAGTTCCTCGAACTCAAGCGACTCCTCTACTACACTGAAGTTGCTAAGAGCCTCTTCCTCTAGGCTATTGTGTTGACCAATTTCCTCAAGTGAAAGGCTCATCACTTCTTCTAATGGGTCGACCTCTGGATTGGCTTCTGTTTTGGCTTTGAGGGATCTATCGATGTTCATATTGATTTCCTCTTTGCCTAACTGAAGTTGCAGCTTATATATCTGAGTTGGTGAGGGCGGCGATTGGGATCCCAACCACAATCAACGGTGTGGATCCCTCGGGGATGTCAAAGACATGGAAGTCTAAGAACACCTGAGTATCCCGCAAGGTTGTTGGGATTACCCGAAGCACACCGTTGCACTTCAAATATCTGCCATCTGTCCATTGTAGACATATGGTCGATCTTGACAACAGTTGTGTGGGGGAAACAACTATCCATCACATACTTGGGAATTATGTTCACTCCTATTCTTGGATCATATATGATGCCTTGCGGCTGAAGCCTTGAAAGTTGACCAGGGATGACGCTGGGGTCTGGATAGAATTTGATTGCTCTTGTGTCCAGACGTCTCTCCTCTTGCCATTCCCGATTAATTGTTGCAGAAAGCCAGAGCAGGTCCTCCTTCATATATTCTTTGTGGTAGGGTGGTGCGTATGCTGGTTTGGAGGTCCTGATGGCCAACCGAGAGGTGTTGCCAAACTCCATGAAGATTTCATCCTCGAAGGAGAACAAAGGTGCCGACGGAGGAATCATCAAGGCTAAACTGACCCTCTCAGTTTGCCATGACGATGGTTCTGGGATCTCTTTGATTCAAGGAGGTAATAGTGGAGAGGGATGATGTTGGATTTGTCGCTCTTCATTAGCAATTTGCCCAGGAGGCTTCTATGGAGGTTGCTCTTCTAAAGTGCCCAGGTCAGAAGCCTTCTCGAGGATTTTATCGAGAATCGTTCTACCCTCGCATGCCTTCAAGTGTGAGAATGACCCCCTCCCCCCCGAGGCTAAATCGAGGCAAAGATCAGCACCAGGTGAGAGACCATGGACGAAGTGCTGCATCAACATTGTCTCTGGAATAGCCAAGTCTAGTCCTGAGGAGACCAGACGGTTGAAGCATGCCCAAGCTGCCCCCAAGGATTCTCTCTCTCTTTGTCGGAATGAAAGAACTTCGCAATGGAGATCGACAACCTTGTTTGACGGAAAGAAGCACAGACAAAAACTTAATTTCAGCTCCTCCCTTTTCCCTTCTACTTTACCATCTGTCTGATTGCACTAGATTTTTGCCTCCCCCGTTAGTGAAAACGGAAAAAGCAACCATCTTAGTGTTTCACTGGACATTCCCGAGATAACCAAATAGCTGCATAACTGCTCAAACTCCCGGAGGTGTGAGTAGGGGCATTCAGATTCAAGTCCTCCGAATGATTGATCCCAAACCATGGCTATCAAGCCAGGATGTAGCTGATAACCATCTGTGGTGATGGGTGTGGATGATGGTGGAGGCTCCAAGTAATCGCCCTATGGAGTGGCGAGTTGATAGATAGGCGTCGAATCCATATGGTGATGATATGTGGTATTTGGTGGGGATATATGTGGTAGTTGTGTATGGTGTGAGTATGGACGGCCGAGGTTCTAGTTGAATTAGCTACCGTTCGCCGGCAACGGCGCTAGAAAAACTTGTTGGCATTTCTTAGCCTACTGAAATAAATCCGCAAGTGCATGGAAACACGTTGTAGCCTTTCACCCAAGAGTATTCCATGGTATCGAAATCCACAAGGAACGAGGAGTAACTCAACGTAAAACAGATGGGACTGAATAGTAAAACCAGTCATTGTAGAGATAATTAACAGAGCAGAGCAAGATCACTACTTTAGATAAAACAACTTAACTTTACTAAACAAACCAGAACTCTACTCAGCAGGTTTACTTGTACACCAAGGCTATAGAACCACTTTCGGGCACCAGAGTGCTGATAACCCAGACGAGAAAGACGGGCGCTACATGACTCAGCTATGCGTCGATGACAACTTGTCCGAACGACAGGGTTAGACTACATGGGACACACACCCGCTATCACTAGGTGGGACTACCAACCAAAACTGCATGGGACAAGACACCTTCCAAGGCAAACTCTAGTCTAGACACCACGTCCACACAACCGAGTTTACTACTACACTGGTTCGAAGCCAGAGAACAAGCACAACTGTATAGCTAAACTACACAGGGCACACTTGGCACCCATAAACTACTAAGCAGGGACTAAGAACGTAAGTAAAGTAAGTATGAAATAAATAAAGCAGAGGAGCAAGGAACTTTACTGTATCATGGAAATAGAGTAATATTTCCTCTGAGATTAAGAGCTCGGGAACAGAATACCCAAGAGGAATCCGACTCCTTCACTCTACAACTTACTACTCACTCTTGATACAATTGGCTCTCTCTACAATGCCAAGGGTGGCCTCACTACTTTACTCTACACTCAACTACACAACCACACTACTCTTCTATTGATCCACCACACCTTGCAAGTGACCTGCCAGGGGGTATTTATAGCCTGGAGATAGATCAGGGTACTTATAGGTGCATTAGGTTAGTTGTGGGTGTAGGTCGGTGGCTGGGCAGCCATGGGGGGTGGCCAACTGACCATAGGGGGTGGTCGGGCGGCCATCTGATAAACCGACTTTGTTGATCCTATGGCTGAGATGCACTCTCTAAGTCGGTTAGCAGTTGAAGTAGTTGATGCACGTGCAAAACGAGGTCAGTGCATGGCCAGCCCCTGGCAAGAGATGGTTGGGCGGCCATTTGGGGTGGCCGGTCGACCATGATGGGTGGTCGGGTGCCATGGTGACGGCCGGCCGACCATCACCATTTGCATGGTTGCCTGCCTTTTGGTCCATTCACTTGTTTTCCATTGTTTTCTTCATTGTTTTGATCATGAAAATCTCCTACATATAACTTTCATGCACAACTCGTGGAACTAGTTAATAATATGTGAAAACTTGGTAAAACATACTCTAAAACATGAAATGTTGGTGGTAGAAATGGATTTTATCGACCGCCAACAATAACATTGAGTAAAGTGGCTAACGTATAATCCTTATAGGCATACAAGTTAGACCCATGCATACGAAGTGATTAAAGGTTTATTAGATTATGTTCATGCTATACTTGCCTTCCTCAAACAGGTCTTGTGGCTGTTGTTCAAAACCTTCAAATTGCTGCTCTTCACCTCCAACAAAGGGTTCACCACTGAACACGTTCACGACAACAAACAAGCATTCCCATTCACACATACATGCAAACAACAACAAAAGATAAGCAACAGTACATCATTTCATAAAAACAAAAGATAAAACTGTATTAAAAACATTCTACTCATTTCTACGATCACAAGAGCGCAAAATCACTCAAATCGGAGCTAAAACGTGAAAGTTATGCATAAAACGGGCTCCTAAGGGCATAATTGTGATAAATAAATTGAACCAAGGGCTATTTTATGAAAACCGAGGGCCTAAACGTAATTAAACATAGCTTCCGAGGATTTAGTGCAAGACCTCCAGAGGCTGGACTACGGGTTCAAATCTCGAAAAGCTCAAGGGCTAAACCGAAGAAAACAGGACCTAAATCTAATTATTTTTCAAAGGAGACGGACTGCGGGTTGATATCACATAAAGGCGGGAGCTTTTTTGCCAAAATCCCATGGTAGACTCGGCCGTTGCTGATGTGGTGCTAATGTGATTGGCCCACGAAGGGGTACGCTGTGTTTTAATCCTGGCCGTTGGCGACAGACCGGACGGCCGGTGTTCTTTGGGGTCAGGGGCGCCAACGGTGACCAAAACCCACGGTAGGGTTCACCCCGTGCGGCGGCAGCTCATCGGAGAAGCATGTGCTAGGGCCTAGAGCCGGTTTTGCTGCCCTAGGGCTAGCTCAGCAGAGAAAGGGGGCAACGACGAAGCTCACCGAGGACTCGAAGAGGACTGGGAGTGGACGGTGCGGCTCGGCAATGGTGGACATCGGTCGGGGTTGAGTGGCGCTCATGGACAGGGGTGTTGGTGCCGCATTCCCGTGTCCATAACCTGCAGTGAGGCTCCGCAACGAGTTGGAGGGGCTGAGACGAACCACCGAGGCCAAATTTGGGTGGTGGAGACACTTACCGGTGGAAATTCGGCGGCAGAATGCGGGCACATCAGTGCGAGGGAGCGAAATTGGATTGGCGTAGTGGTAAAGGGGTTTAAGGTGAAGGTCGGGGTCAGGTTTTATAGGAGGTTAGGGGGCCAGAGCGTCACGGATGTGGAGGAGATGGTCGCGGCTTTGAAGCTCGGTGGGCGCAATGAAGGAAGGGGAGGGAGAAGAGGAAACCGACGCGGAGCTCTAGGGATTGATAGCAGGGGTTTATGGTAGGGGAGTGGGCGCGGATTTGGCTCGGATTCCATCTCTATGGACGCCGATGTGGCTAAGCTAAGTGAGGAAGGGGTGCGGGATTTGCGACGAGGGGAAGGAGACAACCCTGACCAGTGGGGCCGGCTGGTCAGCTGGAGCAGGGGCGCGGCCCACCTGGCAGTGGCGCGCAGAGGAAGAGGGGGCGCGGCTTGGGCTGGCTTTTGGCCTAGGCGGGTGAGGGGAGCGGGGGTGAGGTGGACTGCAGGCTTGGGCCAGCGGCCTGGGCTGCTCCTCCTCTTTTTTATTTTTGAATTCTTTTTAACAAGAGAGCAATAGTTCTATCAATTCAAATAAATTCGAATTGGAATCCATAATTCACACAAAGAAGAAATAATGCACCAACATGTATGCATAAGAAAGTTAGACTTATATTTGATTTTATTCTTTCATTCAATTTAGATAAATCATGATAAATGCAAGCTAAGCATATGAGCCTTTGAAAATTAAATAAATTGCTTTGAATTTATTATAAAATGTTGAAATTTAAAACTAGGGTGTTACAAACCTACCCCCTTAACACGAATCTTGCCCTGAGATTCACGTAGGTTGGTTAGCAAAGAGATCGGGATAAGCTGCTCTCATCTTTTCCTCTCGCTCCCATGTAGCCTCATCCTCTGTGTGATGTTTCCACTGCACTCTGCACATTTTGATCCTCTTATTTCTGGTGACTCTCTCTGAGGTTTCCAGAATCTTTACCAGATGTTCCGTATATGACAGGTCCTCTTGCACATCCAAACCTTCCAGTGGCACTTGTTCCTCTGGCACTCTGAGGCACTTCTTCAACTGGGAAACATGGAACACATCATGTATACCAGTTAAGCTAGACGGCAATTCCAATTTATAAGCCACTTCACCTTTCCTTTCTAACACCTTGAATGGACCAATGTATCTCTATGCTAGTTTTCCCTTTATGTTAGACCTATAGATTCCCCTCATAGGTGACACCTTTAAGTACAGAAAGTCATCTACGTTAAAGGTCACATCCATGCGTCGCACATCTGCATAGCTTTTCTATGTGGATTGAGCAACTCTCAAGTTTTCTCGTACCATTTTCACTTATTGTTCTGCATCCTTGATGACGTCAGGCCCAAACACTTGCTTCTCACCTGTTTGATTCCAAAACAAGGGAGTCCTGAACCTCCTTCCATACAGTGCCTCAAATGGTGACTTTTTCAAGCTAGCTTGATAACTGTTGTTATAAGAGAATTCGGCATACGGTGGACTCTTATCCCACTAGTACCATACTGAATCACACAGGCTCACAACATATCTTCCAAAATCTGATTTGTTCTTCCAATCTGACCATCCGTCTATGGGTGATAAGCTGTACTGAACTGGAGTTTAGTTTCTAATGAATCATGCAACTCCTCCCAAAAACGAGATGTGAACTGTGAACCTCTGTCAGATATAATCCTCTAAGGCACACCATGCAAGCAAACAATTCTGGAAATGTACAACTCTGCTAACCTTACACCTAAATAGGTAGTATTCACTGGGATGTACCTTGGTCAAACGATCCACGACTACCCAAATAGAATTATATCCCTTCTGAGTTCTCGGTAACCCCACAATAAAATCCATGCTTATTTCTTCCCATTTCCACTTGGGAATTTTCAATGGTCGCAACAAACCTGTAGGCCTCTAATATTCTTCCTTCAAATGGTGACAGGTATCACATACTGCAACATATTCAGCCACTGCTCGCTTCATTCCATACCACCAAAATCTCTCTTTCAGATCATAATATATCTTTGTACTTCCAGGATGAATTGAATAGGCTATATCATGAGCTTCACTAAGTATCAACTTCCTTATACTATCAACATCTGGCACACAGATACGATTCTTGTACCATATAGTACCCTGCTCATCCACATGAAAGTGCGGTGCCTTGCCCACTCTAATCTGCTCATGGATCTCCTGAATTTTCTCATCCATCAACTGGTGTTTTCTTATTTCTTTCTCTAGAGTGGGTTCTGCCTCAAAGGTCGCTGTTGTAGTGTGATGTACAAAACCCAAACTCAAGCTTTCAAACTCTTCACACAACTCAGGTGGCATTTGGAAAGCGACTACCATGTTAACATAACTCTTCCTGCTCAGAGCATCCCCTACAACAGTGGCTTTCCTAGGATGATAGTGTATCCATGTCATAATCTTTAATCAACTCCAACCATCTTCTATGCCTCATATTCAGCTCATTCTAGGTGAAAATATATTTAAGACTCTTATGATCAGTGTATGTCTCACATCGATTCCCAAACAAATAATGTCTCCAAATTTTCAAGGCGTGCACAACAGCTGCCAACTCCAAATCATGAGTAGGATAGTTTACCTTGTGCTTTCTTAACTGATGTGAGGCGTAAGCAATCACCTCACCTTCTTGCATCAAACACATCCCAAACCTTCTTTAAAATCATCACAATACACCGTGAAACTCTTTGTTGGATCAGGTAGAGTAAGTACTGGAGCTGTAGTGAGTCTTTTCTTTAATTCATCAAATGAGGTTTTCCTATCATTATTCCAGATAAACTCAGCATTCTTTTCAAGCAATGACGTCATCTATTTGGCAATCTTGGAAAAATTATCAATGAACCTCCTGTAGTATCCTGCTAAACCCAAGAACCCACGAACTTCTTTCACAGTCTCTGGTTGTTTCCAGTCCATAACACTGCTGACCTTGCTCGGACCCACCATGGTTCCACCTTTTGAAATGATGTGTCCCAAGAAAGGCACTTGATCAATCCAAAACTCTCACTTGCTTAACTTCACATACAACTTATGTTCTCTCAGCTTCTGCAAAGCTAGCCTCAAGTGTTCTTCATGTTCTTCCTCTGTCTTGGAATAGACCAAGATATTATCAATAAACACCACCACAAACTTGTCAAGATATTCCATAAACACTTTGTTCATAAGATTTATGAAATAAGCAGGAGCATTTGTCAAACCAAAAGACATCATTGTATATTCATATAACCCAAATCTGGTAATGAAAGCAGTCTTTGGAATGTCAGAGGGACGGATCTTCATTTGATGGTAACCAGACATTAGGTCAATCTTTGAGAATACACATGCACCTTGCAACTGATCAAACAAATCATCTATCCAGGGTAGATGATATTTGTTTTTAATTGTGACATCATTTAAAGCTCAATAGTCCACACACATCCTTCTGGACCCATCCTTCTTATCGACAAACAAAACTGGAAAAACCCAAGGTGAAGAACTAGGTCGGATGTACCCTTTTTCTAACAGCTCATCTATATTTTTCTTTATTAACTCTTGTTCTTTAGGTGCCACCCTATATTGCCTTTTTGCTATTGGTGCTATACCAGGTAAAAGTTCTATAAAAAATTCAACTTCTCGGTCAGGTGGCATACCTGGCAACTCATCTAGAAAAACATCAGGGTAATCACACACAACACGTATGCCATCTGTGGGCTTAGCTTCCAGATGGTTCAACTGACAATCCAGTGCTGAAGACCTAGACACAGAAGACTCCACTTTCTGACCACCTTTAGACTTTAATTGAATGACCCGCTTTGAACAATCTATATTAGCTTCCCATTTAGAGAGACTTTGTGTCCCCAAAATGACATCAATACCCTTTGATTATAGAACTATTTGATTAGTGAAGAACTCTACCCCTGTTATTATTATGCTAACATGGAGGCAAATCTGTTGGGTTCTCATTATTCCCCTAGGTGAGCTGACTAACATAGCTTGTTTCATGGCACAAATGGGTATATCATGTTTCATAGCATAAGATTTGGTAATGAAGGAATGCGTAGCATCGGTATCAAAAAGTATGACTACTGGGTTTGAGTTGACTAGAAACGTACCAAGCATGACATTTGAGGTGTCCTGTGCACTTTCTGCAACCACGTGGTTCACCTTTCCCTGTGCGTAGTTCCCTTGCCGCTTGTTGAGAGGGTTCCCAGCACGTGCATGCTGCTGCTGTGGAGGATTCTGCCTCTAGCCCTACTGGTTGGCTGGCATCTTCTGGGGGCAGATATTGGCATAATGTCCTGGATCACCACACTTGTAGCAATGCCTGCTAACTATAGCTGGAGCTTGATTTGCTGCAGAAGTGTTGGGCTGCACTTGATGCTGAGCGCGATAGGTAGGACAAGTAGGCTGGGTCTGATAATGTTGTCCCTGGCTCATCTGCTGACCCTGATTGCGCTGCTGCTGTTGGTACCCTTACTGTCCTTGGGTACGCTGTTGATACCCTTGCTGCTAAGAACTTTGGCCCTAGAGGTAACGAGGACGGGTGTTGCTGCGTGAAGAAGAGTTGTTGAACTTCCTCTTCTTTTCTTCTATATTCTGGCGCTTCCTTTCAGTGAAAAGTGCCCTGTCCACCAGATGATGAAAGCTAGGAAAAGTATGGTTCCACAACTGGTATTGAAGTTCATCATTTAAACCCTCCATGAAATAGTCTTGTTTCTCTCTATCATTGGCCACCTCTACATTAGTGTACCATGCAAGCTGAAGGAACTTGTCTCTGTACTCAGTCACAGTCATACTGCCTTGCTTCAATGAGAGAAATTCGTTTTTCTTCATTTCATTAACCCTGCAGGCACATGATCATTGCGGAATTTTTCCTTGAACTGAGCCCAAGTGAAAGCGTCCCTGTCCTGTGGTCTATAAGACTCCCACCAGTTGTCTAGATCCATATAAAACTCGCTCACGATCATCGCATTAGGCGATCTCCAGTTGGCGCTCCACTGCTCGAAGCCGGTCGTCAGGCTAGAGAGGATCTGCTGCATGGGAGAATGTCGGTGGATGTCCCCTCAGAAAGTCTGCACGCCTGTCACATGGCTGCTGTGGTGGTGGAGGTGGGTTGGCCTGAGTATGTTGCGGTGTTTGCATAGCAGTGTTTACTGTTTCCATCATCAGCATCTGAAGGTTATAGAACTGTTCAGGTGTCAATGGTAGTGGGTTAGGCAAATGATGGCCGCCTCCTTGGTTTTCCTGGCCAGCACCACCTCTCCTTGTGTTAACCATCTGATTACAATCGAAACATCATGAGCACATGACTAATATAAGGATGCATAAGAGAATAAGGCTGATGATAATTTAGAAAGAGCAATAGAGTAGATATTTTTAACCCAACGAACTAAATTTATTTTATTCTTCATAACATTAAACGTGTTCTTGCTGTAGACAAATCCCTACAGCTGGACTTGCAATCAACCAAAGAAGCAAATCATGCATTGTTCATAAAGCAAACATTCAAACATAAAATTAACCAAGTTCCACACATGAAAGCAAAAAAAAAGACTCAATGACTCCAGCTGATAGAACCGCAGGCTGACTAGTCGTCGTGGGGAAGCACCGTGGTATTGCCACTAGGTTCGCCATAGCGCGGCTTCTTGCAAGGTGGGGACTGTGCTGGCTCTAGGTGTGTCACATGTGTCACCTCCAATAGCTGAGCCATTTACAAGCAGGATAGAATAAGATTATGTTCTATATGATAGAATGAGTAAAGCCAAAAATTTTCAACATAATGATAAAATATATATGTGGCAAGCGGGAGGAAATTTTATAAATCAGCAAGCAAGACAAAAGAAGTAAAATCCTTAAATATGACCATTTCTAGCTAGGCTACCGTCCTACAGTCAACACGGCTCTGATACCACTTTGTCACATCCGGTTCTCAACCAATGGAACCAGAACAACATATATGTGCTAGGAACATGTCTCACAGATATTATGACAAGAGTGACATCACAGAACGTGCATAAAAGGAAAATAAAATGTTACATAGCGTATCATCACATTATTACATCAAGACCACAAGTCTTTAAAACAGAGTTATATAGCGGAAGCGTAAACGAAAGCAAAACGAGCTGCCACAGGGATGTCAACTGGAAGACTGGCAAGCCTAGAACTCATCATATCCCTGAACATACTCCTCCCCACCTTCATCAACTGAACAGCAGTTGGGTATCCACCCAACAAAAGAAAGAAAACAACAAGCGTGAGTACATAGCCATACTCAACAAGCATAACGTGAACCATAAGGCTCTATGGTTGGCTGACACGAATGCTTGAGCTTTTAGTTGGTCAAGTTTTATTTAACGACTAATTACTACATGTGAGTTAAAAACCTTTATCCCAACAGATATTGCATAAGATCATTAATCAACATTATTAACAACAAAACCAACTTCCGAACCAAACCAACAACCACTAATCAGCAAGCACACTACGAGATAACCAACAACCAACGCTAGGAATTCATCACATTGCCTTATATGAGATAACTAGCAAGCACACTACGAGGCCTTTACAAAGATCACACTAGTAGTTGGTAACCGTTAAGGATTCAGTGGCTTTACAAGTAGTGGAACCCTCCTCCATGGACTGAAGCTCCCAGCACACACAACCCAAGGTAGCTAGGGGCCCATCTCCCAGCCTCCCCCCTTTTGCCCGTCGGTAAGTTACCAAAAGCTAGAGCAATCTAATTAGTTAGGCAAGACCGTCCCATTCCAGTCTCATGGTTGCACTGTTGCCCCAGGTTGTCGCTTTGCAAACCGGTCCTTATGGAGAGTGGCTATGAGCAAACGACTAAGCACATTGCTTATGCCCCCTAAACCATGTTGCTAAAAAGCCATATTGTTAAGGAGTCATGAACCACTCAAGCCTCGACACAGAGGGTCAAGCTCACAATTAAAATTGTATACATCCATTAATCAAATTATTAACAATAGATACATGTGTTAGCGCAGCAACTAGCAAAACTTAACCAACATGCATCCCCATAGGTATAACATCGACGAAAGAGGCTAACGTATAATCCTTACAGGCATACAAGTTAGACACATGCATATGAAGTGATTAAAGAGTTATGAGGTTGTGTTCATGCTATACTTGCCTTCCTCAAACTAGTTTGTGGCTGCTGTTCGAAACCTTCAAACTACTGCTCTTCACCTCCAATGAAGGGTTCACCGTCTAAACACATTGACGACAACATACAAGCATTCCCATTCACACATACATGCAAACAACAACAAAAGACAAGCAACAGTACATCATTTCATAAAAATAGAAGATAAAACTGTATTAAAACATTCTACGCATTTCTACGATCACAAGAGCGCAAGAATCACTCAAATCGGAGCTAAAACGTGAAAGTTATGCATAAAACGAGCTCCTAAGGGCATAACTGTGATAAAAAAACTAAACCAGGGGCTGTTTTACGAAAACTGAAGGCCTAAACATAATTAAACATAGCCGCCGAGGGATTTAGAGCAAAACCTCCAGAGCCAGGACTGCGGGTTCAAATCCTGGAAAGATCAGGGGCTAAACTGAAGAAAACAGGACCTAAATCTAATTACTTTTCAAAGGAGACAGACTACGGGTTGATATCACATAATGGCGGGGGCTTTTTTGCCAAAATCCCATGGTAGACTCAGTCGTTGCTGACGTGGTGCTGATGTGATTGGCCCGTGAAGGGGTACGGTGCTGATGTGATTGGCCCGTGAAGGGGTACGCTGCGTTTTAATACTGGCCATTGGTGACAGATCGGACGGCCGGTGTTCTTTGTGGCCAGGGGCACCGACGGCGACCAAAACCCACGGCGGGGATCACCCCGTGCGGCAGCGGCTGACCGGAGCGGTGTGTGCCAAGGCCCAGAGCTAGTTTCGCTGCCCTAGGGCTAGCTCGGGAGAGAAAGGGGGCAACGACGAAGCTCACCGAGGACTTAGAGAAGACAGGGAGTGGACGGTGCAGCTCAGCGACGGTGGATGGCGGTCGCGGATGAGTGGCGCTCACAGACAGGGGTGTTGGTGCCGTGTTCCCGCATCTAAATCCCACGGAGAGGCTCCGCAGGGAACCTACGAATGAGTTGGCGGCGATTATAGGGCCGGAGGCGAACCACCGAGGCCGAATTTGGGGGGTGGAGACACTTAACCGGTGGAAATTCGGCGGCGGAATGCAGGCACGACGGTGTGAGGGGGCACAATTGGAGTGGCGTAGTGGTAAAGGGGTTCAAGGTGAAGCTCGGGGTCAAGTTTTATAGGAGCTTAGGGGGCCAGAGCGTCGCGGACGTGAGGACACGGCCGCGGCTTTGAAGCTCGGTGGGCGTAATGAAGGAAGGGGAGGGAGAAGAGGAAACCGACACAGTGCTCTAGGAATTGATAGTGGGGGTTTATGGTAGGGGCGTGGGCACAGATTTGGCCTGGATTCCATATCCGTGGACATCGACGTGGCTGAGCTAAGCAAGGAAGGGGCACGGGATTTGCGGCGAGGGGAAGTAGACGACCCTGACCAGCAGGGCCGGCTAGTCAGCGGGAGCAGGGGCGCGGCTTGGGCCGGCTTTTGGCCCAGGCTGGTGAGGCGAGCGGGGGTGAGGTGGGCTGCAGGCTTAGGCCGGTGGCCAGGGCTGCTCCTCTTTTTTTTCTTTCTGAATTCTTTTGAATAAGAGAGCAATAGTTCTATCCATTCAAATAAATTTGAATTGGAATCCTTAATTCACACAAACAAGAAATAATGCACCAACATGTATGCACAAGAAAGTTAGACTTATATTTGCTTTTATTCTTTCATTTAATTTAGATAAATCATGATGAATGCAAGCTAAGCACATGAGCCTTAGAAAATTAAACAAATTGCTTTGAATTTATTTTAAAATGCTGAAATCTACAACTAGGGTGTTACACCCGACCCCAGGGTTAACCCTGACGACGACGTCGAAGTGGTGGGTAGGGGCTAGGCTGAAAGGGTCGACCCTAAGGCGGCCCCTGAGCCCATAATTATACCGAATTCTTCTTCGAAAGTTGTCCCGTGGGTATACCAAGCAGTACTCACCGATCAGGTGACCGGGGGAACCTTAGAAGGCATCCTCGATGGACAAGCCCTCGAGGCCAGCCTTCAAGGAGGTGGTACGGAGGAGGAGGCCCGAGGCAAAGCTTGTCGGGACGCCACGGGGATGCCTGGCATTCGGTTGGGCGTTGTTTCAGAGGGGACCATCATCGTGGGGACCAACACCGCAGCTTGGGACGCAGTCGTCCAAGTGGCCGTATCTACTGCGGAGGTTGACACCACTGCCTAGGATGCGGCCGCCAGCGCGGTTGAGTCTGAAGGTAGGGAGGACATTGACGCCTTCTGGGGCAGCGCCGAGCTTCCCCCCTTAACCCTCTTCCAACTGAGGGGCGGCTTCACCCAAACCCGGTAGCGCTTGTGGGCCCTGGAGGACTGTGTCACCTCTGAGTGGTGAAGACTTGAGGCTCGAGTAGTGGAGGCCGAGGCGGCGGTGGCAACGGAGGTGGTGGCCGCAAGCCCTCACGCCGTTGCCAGTGAACTTTCTACTGCCATCGCCGCGGCATGGGAGGAAGAGGAGGAGCGAGACGCCGTAGTGAAGGCAACGCAGACTGCTGAGGATCAGCGTGGCTCTATTGCTACGTGCTTCTTCACTTCATGGGGAGACTTGACCTCGGTGTTAGGTCAGCTTCAACAAATCATTAGGGAGCACGACGCCACGTGGGTCTCGCTTGATAGAGCTGAGGCCGATCGGGACTCATCCCAATACGCTGAGTTCATGGGCCGCCAGGAACACAACTTAATGTGGGGTCTTGTGACAAGTGATGTCACGCCCAGTTCTCAACCAACGGAACCGAAACAACATATATGTGCCAAGAACAAGTCTCATATATATTGTGACAAGAGTGACATCACTGAACGTGCATAAAAGGGAAATAAAACGTTACATAGTGTTTCATCACATTATTACATGACCACAAGTCTTTATAACAGAGTCATAAGTGGAAGCGTACACGAAGCAAAACGAGCGACCATAGTGACGTCAACTGGAAGACGGGCATGCCTAGAAGTCATCATAACCTTGCACATAATATTCAGCACCTTGATCAACTGAACAACGGTTGGGTAACCACCCAACAAAAGAAAGAAAACAACAAGCGTGAGTACACAGCCGTACTCAACAAGAATAACACGAACCATGAGGCTCTAAGGTTGGCTGACACGAATGCATGAGCTTTTAGCTGGTCAAGTTTTATTTAACAGCTAATTACTACAAGTGATTCAAAAACCATTAACCCAAATGTTATTGCATAAGAACATTAGTCAACATTATTAAGAACAAAACCAACTTCGAAACCAAACCAGGAACCACTAACCAGCATGAAGGATCTGGGCCACTCATAACCGTGAGCACGGCTGATATATCAGTTTTACACTCTCGAGAGGTTGCACATCTTTACCCACAAGTCGTGAGCTGTGCTAGAGGTTCATCACATTGCCTTAGATGAGATGACTAGCAAGCACACTACGAGGCCTTTACAAAGATCACGTTGGTAAGGTGTAACCGCTAAGGATTCAGGTTCCGCAACTGTGGAGCAAGCCTCAAGGGGAGAAGAACAGCATCACACTCAACCAAAGCAACGCGAGGGCCACAGAAGCTCACCTCCCCTCTTGCCCCATCTGTAAGTTACTCCCAAAACAAAGCAACCTAATTAGTTAGCCAAGATCGCCCCATCCCAGTCTTGTGGTAGCACTGTTACCCCAAGTTATCGCTTTACGAACCGGTCCTTATGGAGAGTGGCTATGAGCAAAACCACTAAGCACATTGCTCATGCCCCTTAAACCATGTTGCTAAAAAGCCATGTTATTAAGGAGACATGAACCACTCAAGCCTCAGCATAGAGGGTGAAGCTCACAATTATATTGCATAAGTCCATTAATCAAATTATTAACAAAAGGAACATGAGTTTGCGCAGCAACTAGCAAAACTTAACCAACATTCATCCAGAAAGGTATAACATTGAGTAAAAAGGCTAATGTATAGTCCTTATAGGCATACAAGTTAGACACATGCGCATGTGGTGATTAATGATTATTACGTTGTCCATGTTATACTTGCCTTCCTCAAACTGGTCTTGCTGTTGCTGTTCAAAACCTTCAAACTGCTGCTCTTCTGCTCCAACGAACGGTTCACCGTCTAACCACGTTCACGGCAACATACAAGCATTCCCATTCACACATACATGCAAACAAATAACAAAAGATATGCAACAGTACATCATTTCATAGAAACAGAAGATAAAACTGTACTAAAAACATTCTACGTACTGCTACAATCACTTGAGTGCAAGAATCACTCAAATCGGAGCTAAAACGTGAAAGTTATGCATAAAACAAGCTTCTAATGGCAAAACTGTGAAGGCAAAGCTAAACCAGGGGCTATTTCATAAAAACCGAGGGCCTAAATGTAATGAGTCCTTGCCGCTGAGCGTTTTAGAGCAAAAACTCTAGAGCCTGGACTGCGAGTTAAAATCCCAGAAAGCTTAGGGGTCAAACCGTTTAAATCAGGACCTCTTCCTAATTATTTTTCAAAGGGGTGGACTATGGGCTGATTCTAGGATAATGCGGGGGCTTAAGCGCAAACCTCTTTGGTTGACTAGGTTTGCGCTGATGTGGCTCTGACGTGGCCCGCCACGTCGGCCTGACAGAAGGGGCTGGGCTGACTCAGATTATGGGGGTGACATGGCGCGTTCTGATTCGCTAGCGAAGGGGTACGCGGGGTTCTAATCCTAGCCGTACCGAACAGATCTGATGGCATGGATCAACGGGAGAAGGGAGGCACCGGTGGCGACCTAAACCCCTAGTGGAGTTTCACCCCGCGCAGTGGTTGCTCGCCGGAGTTGCAAGCGCCGGGCACCAGGGGTCTCCTCGCTGCCCTAACGCTGACTCAGGAGAGAGAGGGGGCTTGGGCTAAGCTTACAGCGGGCTCAAGGGAGGTGAGGAAGTGGCGGAGGGAGCTCACAACAGAGACTGGTGGACGTTGAAGGCCGGTGCTCGCAGACGGAGGCATCGAATTCGCGTTCCTGTGTCCAAAACCCGCGGGACGCCTTGCGAAGCTCTTGAGAACGAGATGACAATGTTTAGAGGAATGGTGCGGGCTCACCGGGGATCAATCAAGCGGCGGAGCGGCTTACCCAGACGGAGCTCTGGTGGCAGATTGCGGCCTCGATAGTGAACAAAAGTGAAATTGAAGTGGTGGGGTGGAAAAAGGGGTGATTGCGAAGCTAGGGGCCCGGTTTTATAGGGGTTTAGGCAGCCGGGGCGTCTCGGGTGCGAGAGGAGCGGCGGCGGCTTGAAAGCTCGAGTCTGCATGGTGAAACGAGGGGAGGGGAAAGAGGAAACTGGCACAAGGGTTGGGGGATTGATGGCGGGGTGATTAAGACAGGGTCGTGGGCGCGTGGATTCGGGATGAGTTTCCATCCCTAGTTTTCCGACGTGGATGAACGGAGAAGGAAAGGGGGAGCGGGATCCCTGGGTGAGAGGTGGGAGACGCCACTGAGATGCGGGTCCCGCCGACAAGGGTGAGACGGTGCACGGCCCACTTGGCAGTGGCGCGCGCGAGAGAGGAGGGAAAGGAGCTGGCTCGGTTGGGCCAGCTAGGCCAGCCTTCGGCCCAAGTGGGTGAGGGAGTGGGGTGGCGCTCGGCTGTTGGCATGGGCCGACGGCCTGGGCTACTCCTTTCCTTTCATTTTTTTGAATTCTTTTGAATAAGAGCGTAAAGGGCGCGAGAGACTTATATTTGCTTTTATGCTTTTATTTAATTTAAATAAATCATGATAAATGCAAAATAAGCAAATGAGCCTTAGAAAATTTAAATAAATTGCTTTGAATTTATTATAAATTGCTGAAATTAAAACTAGGGTGTTACAGGTGAGCGCGACGCCGCCCTGTAGAGGGCCACGATGGCGATGGAGGAGAGGGACCCTGCCTAGGCCATGCTTAACACTGCGCTGGGTGGGCAAAGCGTTGCCCGAGAGGAGGTCCAGGGGGTACGGAGGAAAGGGAGCCTGCGCAAACCGCTCCTGATACATTAGTGGCAGAGCTGGACGCTGCCTGAGGACAAGCCCTGGCGCCGGTTGAGAGAGGCGGCGCTGATCAGGGCAAAGCACCGGCGGCAACTGAGGAGCTCGCAACTATGCGGGAGCAAGCCTGGATGGCTTCCAAGGATCGAGACGCCACCCGGGAGCAGGCCCGGGTGGTGACTGAAGAAAGCGACGCTGCCTGGGAGCAGGCCCGGCCGGCAGCTGAAGAGCTTGCAGCCGCCCGGGAGCAGACCCGGATGGCTGCAGAGGAGCGCGACGCTGCTTGGGAGCAGGCTCGGATGGCGGCGGAAGAGAAGGATACCGCCCGGGAGCAGGCCCGAGTGGCGATGGAGGAACGCAACGCTGCCCGGGAGCAGGCTCGGGCGGTGGCGGAGGAGCATGACGCTGCCCGGGAACAGGCCCGGGTGGAGGCAGAAGAGCTCAACGCCGCTCGGGAGCGGGCCCGAGCGGTGGCGGAGGAGCATGACGCTGCCCAGGAACAGGCCCGGGTGGCGGTAGAAGAGCGCAACGCCGCTCGGGAGCTGTGAGAAACTACAAAATTAGTAAGAGACTACTTGAGTATAATTACCTAAATAATTTTCTTATAATGATTAAGCAAGGAATTATTGTATAAATTATAAACATGGCCTAGTTAAAATATATAAAAAGAATAGACAATTTCTTGTATACGTGAATTAATTGTTTGTGGACCCCACTTGTATATCCTATACGGGAAACAAGTTAACTCCCATAGTAAAATTTTGGATAAGGCTTTAAGTCATCAGTAGGACGTTGTTTACTGCATCCTGGTTATCTTCCACGTCACCTACAGCAGCTTTTGTAATTATCAATACCATGAGTATCAGTGGCGGAATCAGGTTTCACCCAAGCCCCGGGCCGAGTTTTGACAACAGAAGCACGCAGAAAAAAATTCTAAAGGTACATGAAAAGAAAGAAAAAAATAAAAAACCATCATTGCGAGGCGGCATCTTCTTCATCAATCGTTGCAAGTCTAAGGGTAGAACCTACTGCAAGAATGAAAAAAATATTTTAAATACTTGAAATGGCCAACAAAGACAATGTAAAACAAAAATTAGAACAAGAATTTTGTAGAATGTAAATACCACTGGAACGAAGTAGATTAATTATGTGATTTCTCATATCTTGATAGTGCCTTAATATCTTTTCATATTCAATGTTGATAAATATGTCTCTCTCAATATAGCACACCATACGGTGATTTAACCAATCATCAGCTATCTTATTCCGTAACTCGGTTTTGATGATATTCATAGCTGAAAAAGCCCTTTCCACGTATGCAGTTGCCACCAGCAATATCAAAACCAACTCAATGAGACGATATACTAAATCCAAGTCCACATGTTTTCCACTCTTAACCATTAGCTCTGCAATCCTACCAAGGTTATTACAGCTTACCATTCGGGGTCACCTCTTACTTCACCAATAAATGTCTCAAGCTGTTCCTCCAAGCATACCAGATTATATGGGAAAAAATCAATAGTATATATTCTGGCAAGGTCAACTAACTTTTTTATGTCAAAGTTTGCAAAGGAATTCCTAGGATTAAGACATGCCATGCATCTCAACAGATGTGTAGATCTTTCACCAAAGCGATTATTTAACTCCACAATAAGCTGGTCAAGAACCACATTATAGATTTTACGATGAAAATGATGTTGATAAGTTACTAACTGGCCTCCACGACCCCTAGCGATAGTTGTTTCTAACATATCTGGCACTATGACGTTATGCTTGACTCAAAATTATTTGTAGCTTCAAAAACCCCTTCCCAACTAAGTTTTCTAAGGTCATTCACCTTCTGTAATGTCACCCCAATCAATGATACAGCACGGACTATGTTGGTGTCCTTCTTTTGTGAGCATTGTGACAAATCATTAGTCTTATCCAATAATTTTATCATAAGATGCATATTGAGCACAAATTCAAAACTCTCCATTTGTTTTGGCAAACCTGCTGCACATGTTTTTGTTGCTGATGTGGGGCCATCATCACATATATTCTCTAACACCTCCAATGCTGCTTGCCACATGAGTTGCAGACGGCGCAAAATTTTATGATGTGACCCCAACAAGTATCCCCAAGTCTTGCAAGATTGGTTTCTTGGTTTTTCCCTCTTCCCAAAAAAATTTCATCATTTTCTAATCCTCTCACTATATTATCATGGTGTTCTTGGGCCAATTGGTCATGTCTCTTACAAGATGCATTGACAGTATTAACAATAAAAGTGGTGTAGTTGAAAAAATCCGTGACAGAAGAACAACACTTAGCAACTTAAACAACCTAACTGTAATTGATGTTCAAAGCAGTGTATATAGAAGGCATAGGGATTTTCATCTAGTATCAGTCTTTGTTGCCCACGGAATTCACCTCTCATTTGATGCCCCATCATACCCTTGTACTCGAATGTTATGTATAGATAAACCATGACCAAGTAGCATAGCATCCAAAGCTGCCTTTAGTACCGCTGATGTTGTGTCGGGAACATGTTCAACATCAAGAAATCTCTCAATCACCCATGCCCTTTGCTATTCACGTATCTAAGACAACAAAAAACAGCAACAATAAATGGCTATCCATTTTCAAAAAGAAAAAAAAACAGACCTCACACGTAAAGGAGTAAAGGAGAGTCAATAACTAACCACAAAACAATAGCCATTTGCTCTTTGGTAGATGCATCACGAGACTCATCCACAAGAATAGAGAACTTTTTATCCCTAATGTCATCCACGATGGCTTTAGTTGTCTGCTTAGCACAAGCCTCACACATTTTTTTTTTACCTATTGTGAAGTAAGTAAATTATTCCTAGGAGCATTGTCAAGAAGGTTTTTCACACCTTCATCTCTCATTTTCAACCAATCAGTCAATTCAAGAAAGTTTCCCTTATTGGAAGAGGTACGAGACTCATCACGACCACGAAATGCAAGAGCTTGCAATAAAAAAAATCTCACAATAGCCAATATCACAGTGAGGTGACCCAAATATTCCACTTCATTTTGTTCTGTTATAGTTGACATCGCATGTTCCACACTTTGCCTTTGATTTCTAAAATCCTCACAATGCTGTCTAGTTTTATTATGCAAGCTGTCAACTTTTCCCACATGCTATCTAAATATTTGTCTTGCATTTTTTCCAATTAGAAACTCCCTCACTTGTGAAAGCATCAACACCATATTTTTCAGGTCTTGGTTGCTTAAAAAGGTAACAATAAAAGCAAAAAGCTGCATCTTTACTAACACTATATTCTAACCAAATATGGTTTTTGAACCATGGTTGAACAAAGCTTCTTTTTCGACCGCTTTGTATCTTTTTTGGATACACATGACCAATTGGTTGACATAAACTCCTTATCAAATGTTGTCTTCTAACAGCATCTCTAATGTTTATGTCGTACTCCTCAATTGGTTTTCTAAATCCAGGATCAGCAACTATTTCTGAGGAATTAAAGCCTAGCTCTTCAGCAGGGCATCAACAATGGGGCATCAACAGTAGGGGCATCAACCATATGGGCATCAATATGAGTATCAATACTGGCACCTGTTTCTACCGATTGTTGAAGATTTATGTTGACATTTTTTTGTGCTTCCCTATGTCTTTTCATTGTCTACCTCTAATCTGCAGCCATAAATCAAATAAAATTTGCTGTTAAGGAAGAATAGGGATTCATCATACAATTCACATTACAGTATTAGACAACATAAGCACCATTTGTTGTTACCTCCTTGGCTCCTTGGCTTATCGCGGTGAGGATGAAGCAGTCAGGTAGGACAGCAGGAGGCAGCCAGTTAGTGGCGCCAGCGGAAACCAAGCCCTCAAGCCACAGCCGCCTAGCCGGGGCCAGGGCGGAGCTCTACCGCACACTGGCCGCACCTGAGCCACTGGCAGCCGCGGAGGGCCGGAGGCGCCGGGCGCGGACGGCGGGCAGCCGCGGAGGCCCAGAGCCGAGACGGAGGATCCCCGGAGGCCGGAGGCGGAGGCGCTTGGCGCAGTGGCACAGACGGCGGGGGCCGGGGAGCCTCCACGGAGTCCTGCCGCCTCGGACGCACCAGAGGAGCCGGGAGCGGAAGGCGGGGCGCAGCGACGGGGGTCCAAGCAGGCGAGGGACGGATGGGAGGTTGCGTGTGGCTGTGCGGGAAGCGGGGCTAGGGCAGGGACGAAGCCGGGGTGTCGGGTTTAGGCTGGTGGGCCAAAAATTTAGGAGGGGTAAAAAAAATTTTTGGGCCAAGCCCCGGGCCATGGACCGGGTGGCCCGGGGCCTGTTTCCGCCCCTGATGAGTATGAAAGTCGGTTGTGCAGCTACCTGCATTTTTCTTGGTCAGTTCTTTCTTTTGAATCACTTCCATCCGGGGCCATCAATAAAACGCCCACAGCTCCTAGCTTCTACATGCTTGAAGTCTATAGTTACCGACCAAGTTGAAATTAATTAAATATTAACTTCACTTTCTTAGTGACCAAGCTTCCTCCCCCTATAAATGTCACATCGATCACTTGTTGACGGTCATCAATTATACAAGCCAGTCCTTCTCCACATACATGCACACTAGCATCCCACATACACACAAATATACTATACTAGTGCTAATCTAGATAATTAGTACAATATATACTATAGCTAGATTATATTTCGAGTTATATTGTGGGTATTCTGTCAAGATATATTTTGCTTTTCTAGCGTCGACTAAGCTAGGTTTATGCTCCAGACAAGATTATATTATTAGTCGATTAGTATTAATTTTCTAAGGCAAATTGCGTGACACACATCTTTGTTGTTATATTATATTACAATATGCGTAATATCCGCCTTTGTTTCTATAATTATATTAGCAAGCTGCGCAACACCCATCTTTATTGTTATATTATATTAGCAAGCTGCGTAACACACATCCTTGTTATTGTATTTATATTAGCAAGCTGTTGTCAAATTCTTTCTTGAGATGATATATTTTCAATAAGATATATTGCCCGTTAAATCTTACTTATGATTACTCGGTGTGCTTTACGTGTCTCTTGAGTAGAAACACGCATGGCCTGGTTAATTAACAATAAATATTATCGATTGCTATTTTGGTAATTATATCATCAGAGTGATAGTGACGTAGACGGTCGATACTACGAGCCAGGGGTGACTACCATAACAATTAGTTATGGGGCTAGTTTGTCATGCTTTATGAGCCAGGGGTGACTAATGTAAATTAGTTATGGGGCTAGTTCAGTTCAACTGGGGGTAACTAGTGTGTCTAGTTATGGGGCTAGTTAAGACGATTATGTTTATGCACGTGCAATTTTAGTATTTAAATGCTTTAGGAAAGCTCTGATTGCGATGCGATATTAGTGATCGGATGACCTCTGCACAGAATAGTAATAAACTATTGAAATCACGGTGTTGTGGCATGATTAAGATATGTGAATATTCTATTTATATATTGCTAATGTTTGACATATCATGCGTGCAATTTACTTAGTTCTTGCTGAGTATTTTTATACTCACTCTTGCTTTGGGTGTTGTATACGTAGAAAAATAAAGCTCACCATGAAGGCACCAACAATAAATGATTACCGTGAGATAGTTTGGGAGACAAAACTAGCGTCGTATTATATAACTATATTGGTCTTCAAATATTGTATATAAGAAACTATGTAAATTATAACTCTTTGAGATAAATAAAACTTCCGCTGGTTACTCTGTAAACCATTGGATGTATAAATTTGTGTTAGCCTTAACTTGGTTATGTATTGCTAATTCATAATCATGTAGCGGCTGTCACGTTAGCCTAGTTTCGGGACGTGATAGTTAAAATGGTATCAGAGGCATAAGTCGCGTGGTTTGGGAACGTATGCCTATTTACTAGATATCTTAGAATTGCTAGTGCCTTATTTTATTTGTTAAGATATATTTGTCATACTTTCTGTTTTTGTATAAGAGAAATTCTTATTTTAGTGAGAGATGCCACGAAATCATTCCGATGAGAATAACAAGAGTAAGGAAACAGATGCATCAAGTCAGCCCCCCACAAATGAACATGGTGTCCCGAATTTTTTTGAAAATATGTCTGGAGAAATGGAGCAAATACCTCAACTACTCGTAGCAATTATGGAAAAGCAACATGAGACACAACAACAACAAAATACTTTGATTCTACGGCTTAGTCAACAAATCTCTAGAGTGGATGGAACATCTGAATGAGAACATCACAATCATAATGCGGAGTTTCATCGTCTAAAGCTTCCTACCTTTTCCGGGATAACCGATCCGAGAGTAGCGGAAAATTGGATCACTGACAAAGAGAAATGCTTTGATGTTGCGAAATGCTCAGATACAGAAAAGGTTGATTTTGCCACTTTCATGTTTAGGGATGGAGCTTTTGATTGGTGGAATGCTCATAGGAAATCATACCCTGAAGGTACAAATATCACTCGGGAAATATTCGAGCAACCATTTTATCAGAAATATTTTTTAAATAGTGTGTTAAGGCAGAAAGAGCAAGAATTCCTAAATCTCAAACAAGGTAGCAAATCAGTGGCGGAATATGAAATTGAATTTTCAAAGTTATCAGATATGCCCCCGAGTTTGCATAAAGTGAAATCTAGAAGTCACACCAATTTCAAGACGGACTTAATCCTATAGTTCATGGTCGAGTGAAAGTATTTGAATTCAACAATCTTTGAGAGGTGGTGAACAAGGCATATATTGCCGAACAATCATACCAAGATGAACGAGCCTGTGCTAAAATGAAAAGAAATAAGCATCCGCGAGATCATCAGGATATAGACTCAGAAGGTGAAATTGTGAAATTAAAGACCTTGGATCAATTTAAAAATAACAAATCAGATTGGAAACTACCCATACAGTGCAAAAATCATTGGGGCCATTGCTTTGATGTGGCCAACAGGGACATATGCGTTCTCAGTGTCCTCAATTACAACAAGCCACCAGTAATGGTTCACAACTTCGGTTACCAACCCCGCAAGAGCACAAACACTTGCCCGCTCCTCCAATACGTTATGCATAAAAAACGCAACATGGTGAAAAAGGAAAGGCCAAAGAACGAAACATGGCCAGAATTTGCAGTTTAACAATGAAAGACAACGATGATGAAAATATGAAGATCATAGGAGGAAATGTGTACAAACATGTATAATGGTGAGTGAAATCTCGGTACGAAATTTCTTTTAAGGGGGATAGAATCTGAGAAACTACAAAATTAGTAAGACACTAATTGAGTATAATTACCTAAATAATTTTCTTATAATGATTAAACAAGGAATTATTGCATAAATTATAAACATGGCCTAGTTAAAATATATAAAAAAATAGACATTTGGTTGTATAGGTGAATCAATTGTTTGTGGACCCCACTTGTATATCCTATACGGGAAACATGTTAACTCCCATACTAAAATTTTGGATAAGGCTTTAAGTCGTCAGTAGGACGTTGTTTACTGCATCCTGGGTTATCTTCCACGTCACCTACAGCAGCTTTTGTAATTATCAATACCATGAGTATGAAAGTCGGTTGTACAGCTACCTGGATTTTTCTAGGTCGGTTCTTCTTTTGAATCACTTACATGTGTGGCCATCAATAAAACACCCACAGCTCCTAGCTTCGACGTGCTTGAATTATTGACGTGAACTCCACTCTGTAGTTACCGACCAAGTTGAAATGAATTAAATATTAACTTCACTTTCGTAGTGACCAAGCTTCCTACCCCTATAAATAGGACATCGATCACTTGTTGAGGGTCATCAATTATACAAGCCAGTCCTTCTCCATATACATGCACACTAGCATCCCACGTACACACATATATACTATACTAGTGCTAATCTAGATAATTAGTATACTATATACTATAGCTAGATTATATTTCGAGTTATATTGTGGGTATACTGTCGAGATACATTTTGGTTTTCTAGCGTCGACTAAGCTAGGTTTCTGTTTATGACAAGATTATATTATTAGTCGACTTGTATTAATTTTCTTAGGCAAACTGCGTGACACACATCTTTGTTGCTATATTATATTACAACATGCGATATCCACCTTTGTTTCTATAATTATATAGCAAGCTACGTAACACCCATCTTTATTGTTATATTATCTTAGCGATCTGCGTAACACACATCCTTGTTATTATTTTTATAAGCTGTTGTCAAGATTCTTTCTTGAGATAATATATTTTCTATAAGATATATTGCCCGTTAAATCTTACTTATGATTACTCGGTGTGGTTTCCGTATCTCTCAGAGTAGAAACACGCATGCCCTGATTAATTAACAATTAATATTTTGATCACTATTTTGGTAATTATATCATTAGAGTGGTAGCGACGTAGACAGTGGATACTACGAGCCAGGGGTGACTAGCATAATAACTACTTATGGGGGCTGGTTCGATATGCTTTATGAGCCACGGATGACTAATGTAAATTAGTTATGGGGTTGGTTCAGTTCAACTGGGGGTAACTAGTGTGTCTAGTTATGGGGCCAGTCAAGATGATTATGTTTATGCACGTGCAATTTTAGTATCGAAATGCTGCCCACAGGAAAGCTCTGATTGCAATGCGATATTAGTGATAGGATGACCTCTGCAGAGAATAGTAATAAACTATTGAAATCATGGTGTTGTGGCATGATTTAGATATGGAATATTCTATTTATATATTACTGATATTTGACATATCATGCGTGCAATTTACTTAGTTCTTGCTGAGTATTTTTATACTCACTCTTGCTTTGGGCGTTGTATACGCAGAAAAATGAAGCTCACCATCAAGGCATAAACAATAAATAATTACCGTGGGATCTTTTGGGAGACAATACTAGTGTCGTATTATTTATATTTTTTGGTCTTCAAATATTGTATATAAATAACTATGTAAATTATAACTCTTTGAGATAAATAAAACTTCCGCTAGTTACTCTGTAAAGCAATGGATGTATAAATTTGTGTTAGCCTTAACTTGGTTATGGATTGCTAATTCATAATCATGTGGCGGGTGTCGCGTGGGTCCGGTTTCGGGACATGACAGTTAAAATGGTATCAGAGCCATAAGTCGCGTGGTTTGGGAACATATACCTATTTATAGATATATTAGTATTGCTGGTGCCTTATTTTCTTTATTAAGATATATTTGTCATACTTTCTGCTTTTATATTAGAGAAATTCTTATTTTAGCGAGGGATGGCACAAAATCATTCCAATGAGAATGGCAAGACTAAGGAAACAGATGCATCAAGTCAACGCCCCAAAAATGAACATGGTGTCCTGAATTTTTTTGAAAATATGTCTGGAGAAATGGAGCAAATACCTCAGCTACTTGTAGCAATGATGGAAAAGCAACATGAGACACAACAACAAAATACTTTGATTCAATAGCTTAGTCAACAAATCTCAAAAATTGATCGAACATCTAAAGGAGAACATCACAATCATAATGAGGACTTTCATCGTCTAAAGCCTCCTAGTTTCTCTGGGACAACCGATCCGATAGTAGCAGAAAATTGGATCACTAACATAGAGAAATGCTTTGATGTTGTGAAATGCTCAGATACAGAAAAGGTTGACTGTGCCACTTTCATGTTTAGAGATGGAGCTTTTGATTGGTGGAATGCACATAGGAAATCATAGCCTGAAGGTACAAATATCACTCGGGAAATATCCAAGCAAACATTTTATTAGAAATATTTTCCAAATAGTGTGTTAAGGGAGAAAGAGCAAGAATTCCTAAATCTCAAACAAGGTAGCAAATCAGTAGCTGAATATGAAATTGAATTTTCAAAGTTATCAGATATGGCCCCGAGTTTACACAAAATGAAATCAAGAAGTCACACCAATTTGAAGATGGACTTAATCCTATAGTTCGTGGTCGAGCGAAAGTATTTGAACTCAACAATCTTTGAGAGGCGGTTAACAAGGCATATATTGACGAACAATCATACCAAGATGAACGAGCCTGTACTAAAATGAAAAGAAATACACATCCGCGACATCATCAAGATATAAACTCAGAATGTGCAATTGTGAAATTAAAGACCTTGAATCAATTTAAAAATAACAAATGAGATTGGAAACTACCCATACAGTGCAAAATTTGCCAAGGAAATCATCTTACACAACAGTGCAAAAATCGTTGGGGCCATTGCTTTGGATGTGGCCAACAGGGACATATGCGTTCTCGGTTCTCAGTGTCCTCAATTACAACAAGCCACCACTAATGGTTCACAACTTCAGTTGCCAACCCCGCAAGAGCACAAACACTTGCCCGCTCCTCCAACACGTAATGCATCAAAAATGCAACATGGTGAAAAAGGAAAGGCCAAAGAACATTTACAGTTTAACAAAGAAAGACAACGATGATGAAAATATGAACATCATAGAAGGAAATTTGTACAAACATGGATATTGGTGAGTGAAATCTCGGTACAAAATTTCTTTTAGGGGATAGAATGTGAGAAACTACAAAATTAGTAAGACACTAATTGAGTGTAATTACCTAAATAATTTTCTTATAATGATTAAGCAAGGAATTATTGCATAAATTATAAACATGGCCTAGTTAAAATGTATAAAAAACAGACAATTGTTTGTATCGGTGAATTAATTGTTTGTGGACACCAATTGTATATCCTATACGGAAAACAAGTTAACTCCCATACTAAAATTTTGGATAAGGCTTTAAGTCATCAGTAGGTCGTTGTTTACCGCCTCCTGGATTATCTTCCACGTCACCTACAGCAGCTTTTGTAATTATCAATATCATGAGTATGTACAGCTATCTGGATTTTTCTACGTCGATTCTTTTTTTTGAATCACTTCCATGTGAGGCCATCAATAAAACGCCCACAGCTCCTAGCTTCGACGTGCTTGAATTACTTGACGTCAACTCCACCGACGGAATTGAAAATGAATTAAATATTAACTTCACTTTCGTAGTGACCAACCTTTCTACCCCTATAAATAGCACATCGATCACTTGTTGATGGTCATCAATTATACAAGCCAGTCATTCTCCATATACATGCACATAAGCATCCCACGTACACACATATATACTATACTAGTGCTAATCTAGATAATTAGTATACTATATACTATAGCTAGATTATATTTCGAGTTATATTGTGGGTATTCTGTTGAGATATATTTTGGTTTTCTAGCGTCGACTAAGCTAGGTTTCTGTTCCAGACAAGATTATATTATTAGTCAACTAGTATTAATTTTCTAAGGCAAGGTGTGTGACACACATCTTTGTTGTTATATTATACTACAATATGCGTAATATTCACCTTTGTTTCTATAATTATATTAACGAGCTCCGTAACACCCATATTTATTGTTATATTATCTTAGCAAGCTGCATATCACACATCCTTGTTATTATTTTTATAAGCTGTTGTCAAGATTCTTTCTTGAGATAATATATTTTCTATAAGATATATTGCCCGTTAAATCTAACTTATGATTACTCGGTGTGGTTTCCGTGTCTCTCGAGTAGAAACACGCATGGCCTGATTAATTAACAATTAATATTTTGATCACTATTTTGGTAATTATATCATTAGAGTGGTAGTGACGTGGACAGTCGATACTACGAGCCAGGGGTGACTAGCATAATAACTACTTATGGGGGCTGGTTCGATATGCTTTATGAGCCACGGATGACTAATGTAAATTAGTTATGGGGTTGGTTCAGTTCAACTGGGGGTAACTAGTGTGTCTAGTTATGGGGCCAGTCAAGATGATTATGTTTATGCACATGCAATTTTAGTATCGAAATGCTGCCCACAGGAAAGCTCTGATTGCGATGCGATATTAGTGATCGGATGACCTCTGCAGAGAATAGTAATAAACTATTGAAATCATGGTGTTGAGGCATGATTAAGATATGTGAATATTCTATTTATATATTGCTGATATTTGACATATCATGCATGCAATTTACTTAGTTCTTGCTGAGTATTTTTATACTCACTCTTGCTTTAGGTGTTGTATATGCAGAAAAATGAAGCTCACCATAAAGGCACCAATAATAAATAATTACCGTGGGATCTTTTAGGGGAGCCGCTCTACCTCTGCATTGCGGCCACCTACACCGCGGTCGGCATGGTGCTAGTGGCCGAGCGCGAACCTCCAGGAGACAGGTTACGCCCTCATGAGAGACTGGAGACCCTCGGCCATGGAGATGCCGAGTCGAGAGCAGTGCCCGCCCACGCCGCCCAGGCTCCGGCTCTTACTAGGCCCGACGCTCCCGGCGCTGAATTCGACACCGGAGCTGCGGTGCCTCGGAAATTCCAGCATCCAGTCTACTTCGTCAGTGAAGTACTCCGGGATGCCCCCACGAGGTACTCTAAGGTTCAAAGATTCTCTACACCATCCTCTTGGCATCAAGGAAGCTCCGCCACTACTTCTAAGGGCACAAGATTTCAGCTGTGACTTCCTATACGCTCGGGTCTGTGCTGAGAAATTGGCACACCATTGGACAGATAGCGAAGTGGGTGGCATAATTGGGGGAGTTTGAGCTTGAATTTGTGCCCTGGCATGCCATCAAAAGTCAGGTCATGGCTGACTTCATCACTGAGTGGAAACCGGCAGCCGAGGCTCTAGATCCGGAAGCCCCCAAACCCACCACTCCCGAAGAACCATGTGTCCACTTCACCGAGAAGCCATGGGAACTCCGCTTTGATGGCTCCTGCACGCGTACAAGCGCGGGGGCAGGTATCATCCTTACTCCACCCAGTGGTGAGCTCCTACGGTACATGTTTTATATCCATTTCAAGATCTCGAACAATGGTGGGGAGTATGAAGCCCTGATCGCTGGGCTCCAGACTGCCCTTGCGCTCAGGGTTCGCCAGCTCCGGGTCAAAGGAGACTCGCAACTCGTTATCAACCAAGTCAACCGGGCATGTGCCTGCAACAAGGCGCATCTTGCCACGTACCTCGCAAAGGTCAAGAAAATCAAGCTATCCTTGGACACCGTGGAATTCAAGTATGTTCCACGAGAGGCAAACACGGACGCAAATGAACTTTCAGCTCTATCCTCGGCGAGGCAGCCCCCGCCAAGCGGTGTCTTCCATAGTCGGCTGCTCCGCCCCTCAGCGGAACCCCCGCTTGTAGAATTCAAGGACGGCTCCCAAGTGGTAGCCGTTATCTCCCGATCGGAGGAAGTTTTTCCCTCCCAACCGAGGGATGGTAATGCTAGGCATTTAAACCCCGGGGCACCCCAAGCCCCAGAAAATGATATCCTTCCTGAAGAGGAAGAAGCTCAGGCCAACCCCGATGACTGGATCCTTGAGATCTAAGGGTTTCCGAAGGACAACATCCTTCCTGCTGATGAAGCATCGATAGAGCGCATGATCCACCAAGCAAAAAGATATGCACTAGTAGAAGGGGACCTCTACCGGCGCTCACCCAACAGCGTTCTGCTCAAATGCGTCTCTCGGGAAGAGGGCCGTGATATCCTCATGGATATCCATGAGGGCCAGTGTGGGAGCCAATCTGCATCCTGCACGATGGTTAGGAAGGCCTTCCGGCGTGGTTTCTACAAGTCGACAGCCCTCAAGGATGCAGCTGGGATGGTAAAAAATTGCAAGGCGTGTCAATTTCATGCGAAATAAATTCATACTCCATCTGATGTCGTGTAGCTCATCCCTCCAGCCTTTCACAGTCAGGAGGGTTGATATTCTTGGACCATTCTCCAAAGCAGTTGGTGGCCACAAATACCTATACGTCGCCATCGACAAGTTCACCATGTGGCCCGAGGCATAAGCCGTTCGGACCACTGACAGGCATTCTGCCGTCAAGTTCCTCTGGGGATCGTCTCACGGTTTGGGGTCCCGGGCCGCATCATCACTGACAATGGCACGCAATTCACTAGTGTCGTCTTTGAAGGATACCACCAAGATATGGGCATCAAGATTTGCTATGCCTCCTCCCACCACCCTCGGAGCAACGGGAAGGCCGAGCGGGCTAATGGAGAAATCCTCAAGGAGATTAAAATCCAAACCTTCAAAACCTTAGCGAGATATGGCAAAAAGTGGGTAGACCACCTCGAACCTATGCTTTGGGTGAATAGAACCACACCAAGTCGAGCTACTAGGGAAACCCCATTCTTCTTAGTCTTCTGGGCTGAAGCAGTGCTTCCCCCTGAGGTCACAAACGGGAGCCCCCGGGTAAACGCTTTCCATGAACAATCGTAGGATCAGCTCCAGAACGACGACATTGAGCTACTGGAGGAAAAGCGAGTTGAAGCCGCCCTCCGTGCTGCAAAATATCAGCAAGCCTTACGTCGCTACCACTAGCGCCATGTGAGGCCCCGATCACTCGCTGTAGGTGACCTTGTGCTCAAGCACATGCTAAATAGGGTGGGGATGAACAAGCTTTCCCCCACCTGGGAGGGTCCTTACCAAGTGCTCGAGGCCTGTTGGCCTAGCTATGTACGACTGGCCACGGAGAGCGGTGAGCAACTTCCAATCCCATGGAACATCAAACACCTCCGTAAGTTCTACCCTTGAGGCACCATAGTGGAACCTCGGTTCTAGTATGCTGCTTAGGGGCCACCTACCATGTATCTACCATGTATTGTAGGTGCTCGTAAGTTTTAAAGAACGTAAATTAATTCCTAGAATCAATGAAATCGATCTCGTTTATGCATTTCTTACATTTGTATGTTGCCCTTGCGGGGAATTACTTGTGATTACCCAAAACTTTACTAGTCTAGATCTTGGGGGATAGCCGGTGCCTATGGCAAGGGTCGGGGATAGGAGCTAGCAGCGGAAGACCTAGTTGGGTTACCTTGGCATTCTGGTATGAAGCAGTGCCCCCAGGTGTAGCTAAGCCATGGCTTTCACGGTGGGTCGCTGCACCTCGGCTTGGCCTGCCTTCACCAGTCTGTTGCCTCTCAACTGTGGACCCTTCTTGTCCCTGACCATCCATCCTTAGGCCGTTCGAGCTAGGCTCGGGAAAGACCCTCAGGGTTCTAGATTAGTGTGGTAAGTGTAATACCCCAAAATTTAGCACCCAGAATTTTTTTCTAATCTCTCCCTAATTCAAAATCAAATTTTCAAAAACTTTGGATGTTTGCTTATTTGTTTTGTGTGTGTTAATATGAGCTCAACAAAATTCCAAATATCGCAAGTACTCTCCACCAAAATTCTTTCCAAAATTCCTCTCCAAAATTCAATTCCAAAAATCCCCGCGCCATTTGGACCCTCCATCTCCGCGCTACTTGGACCCTCCATCTCCGCGCCATTTGGACCCTCCATCTCCGCGCCATTTGGACCCTCCATCTCAGCGCCACTTGGACCCTCCATCTCCGCGCCACTTGGACCCTCCATCTCCGCGCCACTTGGACCCTCCATCTCCGCGCCACTTGGACCCTCCATCTCCGCGCCACTTGGACCCTCCATCTCCGTGCCACTTGGACCCCCATCTCCACGACACATCATCGGCCTTCTCCACCACCGGCTATAAATATCCCCCGCCGCCATGCCTCCATCCACACCAAGCTCACCGCCGCCGCGACCAGCCCCTGGCTCACCCGAGCATTGCCCACTGCGGACGCCTCCTCCCTGCCTTCCCCCTCCTACGCACACGCAGCTCTCTGCTCCACCTTCGTGTTCACCACCACAGCCACCAAATTCCCCGCCTACCGGCCACCATAGCTCGATTGCTCCGACCGTGAGCACCTCGCCACCTTCCTCAACCTTCCCCAAGCCGGCCCCCCTTCTCCCTGCCTGTATCGAGCTCCCCATGAGCTCCTAGGCCGCCACCAATGGCTGCCCACGGCGCGAGGCAAGCAGCCGAGCAGAGGCGCTGCTTGGGTATGCTCATGCCCCCCTGCCTGTTATAACAGCCTCCCGTCCCCTGTGAATGATAGGTGGACCCACACATTATTTTTCCCATGCCAACCACCAGCCACCGGTGATTAACCCATCACAAATCACGTATCATTCGAAGCTAGCGGGTCCAATCTTGTACCATTCTTTTCTTCTATTCATTTATTTCCGAATTAATCTCTCGACCATACGAGCTCCGATTCCATCGATTCTTCTTTCTAAATTCATCTAAAATCAATATCTACCACCTAGATTAATAGCATGATTGTAGGAGCTTTCAGGGCCCGCTTACAAGTCGGTACCCCATCTGACCTTGTAGGCATAGACCGTTGACACTAGCTTGAAACTCTGCTCGCAAGCAGTTAGAAATATTTTCTGTTCCTCCAGAATCCAAAAATACGATTTTATTCTCCGGTTTCCAAATATTCGGATTTTGGAATATTCGTTTTTTCCTTTTCTTTTTCCGAATATACAAAATTCATATCTTCTCCATTCCAACTCCGATTTGAGTGATTCTTTCGCCTAAATTCATCTAAAATCAAGCTCTACCTACCCAAACACTCCACATAATCTTTTGTCCTGGCTGGAAGCCGCTATTGTGCTACCATGACGCCGTCCTACGCCCAGTCAGTGGTTCACACCGATCGCACAAATATTGTGAGCCTGGTGGTCGATGCCGTTGATCTCCCATTCTCCACATAAATCCTAAAGGTTCCTGTCTTAGTCTGTCTGAGCCCTGAATTCAAACGATGATGATACCGAAAATCATCTGAACAATGCTGCTCTCTCTCACCACCACTTCACAAAAAGTTCTTCTCCCTTCCGAACATCATCATGCGACCACCACCCCTTGGGCGTTATCGACCCCGCCTATCGCGTCCACCACCCCTACCATGGCATCTCCATAACTGCCGTTACCAAGCCCGTCAACTCGCCCGACAACTCGCTACCCCCAACCACTTGCAATAATACCACCAGTAAGAACTCACCTGATCCCCATCTCCTCAATCCAAGCTCTACACCACCAAAACCGTTGAGCTCATATTATGCCTCGATTTGTGTGTTCCTTGTTTGTACGCGTAGGAGGCCCCAGAGCGGCCGAGCAGTTCAATCACTAGGACATTCAACCAGGAAACCGGTGAAAGTATACTGATCATACGTCAGCCCCTCACCCTTCGAGTTGTAAGGCAAGCCCACCGGAATCCCCACTTCATGCATAAATTTCCTATGTCTTGCAAACACAACCCTTGGCCTGTTAATCACATAAAAACTTGCATGTTTTGCTTGCTAAGGTAACCCAGCAAAATATACAGCTACCTAAGCCTATTTTAGATATAGCGCGCATAGGTGGGATCGCTCATTTAATTATCTATCATAATCTAGACATTATGGATGTGGTATATGATGGGTATGGGAAAGTGGATGTGGGTGTGGTTTTAAAATAAAATGGGGAAGAACCCCAGCAACCAACTTTGTCAGAATACGGCTATGCGCCGAAACAGCCATAAGGGCAGGGTATGAACGGGTAACTTAGTGACTCGCGGTTACCCCATGTCCTGGGATTCATGGAGAATACCAGGTAGTTGGATTGCTCGTGCGGTCGAGCTTTGAAAGTGGGAATGGTTCTACCTAAGCTCTCCGTAAGGACCGTTATGATTTTCATCTTTCCTAACTCTTTTAGTACAACCACTCGCTCTGCATGCGGCATTGGCTAGGCCCAAGCTGGAGTGGATAGCCTAATAGCTTCTGTGTTGGCGCACAAGGGGCTAGGGGAAGGGTGCATGTCAACGGAAGTACCACGGGGTACTGGAGTGACTCAGATGCCCGAACCCCTAAAGTTCTGCTAGGTAGTGAAACAAAGGCAACGGCTTGGTTTGGAATTCGGGCAGTTATGACGGTAACATGCCGCTGAGTCCAACTTGTGGGAGTTAGTACAACCTCTAATCAGAGTAAAACCTATTCGAGTAGTCCATGTCCACTGGCATGGATGAGTTACGGCTTGGTTCTTTAGTTAGTAGTTTTCATAAAATAAAATGGAATTGGTTTGGGATGGGATAAAAATGGTTTTTGGTTCAGGAGTGGATGCTCGATGGAAAATGTGTTGGCTGGAATGCCAAAAGCCATTTGGGACCGAAAAGTCTAGTGGCAAACCTTTTTGGGAAAAATCCTATTTTCAGAAAGGATAAAACCTGACAAACTAGCTCAAACACTGCATACAAATACTTTTCTGCAAAACTATCCTAAGCTCCAGATATATCCTGCATATAGATAGCCTTCCCCCAACTCCTTATGAAGGAAGGTGGGCGGCTGAGTACGTATGTACTCACTCTTGCTTTGTTGTTGTTTTTCTGAGTGCAATGGACATATATTGGTCTGAGAACGAGTAAGGGTTACGACCTGCTTCCCAACTGTGGCGTGAGGAAAATGGGCCTACATTTTATATTCTGCTGCTTAGATTTTCAGAGGTGCGCCCCTTGCTGTCCGACTCGTTTAGGGTGGATCTGTATCACTATGATGTAAGAATGTGATTACCAAACCCTGGGATGGTAATAAAGCACATTTTACTCCCATTATGGAAACTGGGGCACTTCAGGTGGTATCAGAGCCGTAGTTGGCCGTACGACGTAACCCTTAGGCTGGAAAAACGATTTTGAGTCCAAAACTATTTGAAAAATACGTCTGCTCCTCATCTTACTCTACTTCAAAACGTTTTGGCCCTTTCTTACCCCAACGGCCGTTATCAAGGATTCAAGCTTCTAGCAGAAGAAAGTTGATAGCTTGTGCAACACACCAATAAAGCCAGGTTATGATGGACGGACGTGATGGGTCGATGTTAAAAGAAACAGTGCTCACCATAAGGAAACATCAGCATCACAGAGACACCTAGCACAACCCTAAGATATGGACCACCCTGGTCAAGACACTTGACCCCATGGACAACCAGGGCATAGAAAATTAAGTAAAGGAAATAACATCCACAGTAAATCCTACCCCTTCACCATAACTGGCTGGTTTGGTATAGTCGACAAGCGACCTATCAATGGTAAAGGGTGAGCCAACCAAGCTATTTAAGGGAACCACCATAGGGCTCAAAAGACTCAGGACCGCTCCATTGCAAAGCAGCAATGGCAGAAGAAAAACTCATCCTCGACGGTCGCACCGTGCCCCTTAAAAAGAGAAAGAGCCTAGACCTCTCAGTGGAAGTCCCAGTGTTGGAAGGCATACCAGTTACTTTCCCCGAGCCTGAGAGCCAGCCAAACCCTCCAGAGTCCCACCCAAATTCTCCACTAGAGCTAACAGAATACCCCACCCTGAGAAGGATTCCCATACCAGATCTCAGGTGCCTGGAAGAAGAGCTACCCAGAGCCCCACCTCCAAGTCCTGTCTCCTTGAGCAAACCAAAGGCTCCACCAACAACCTTGCCAACAGAAGCAAGGCTAGAACCCTCGGGCATTGCTTTGCCCAGGTGACTAACCGAAGAAGATGACCCAGTCATTGCAGCTCAGCCACCACCAGAGGACATCATCGACATCAGCTCAAATGAGTTAGAATAAGGTACCCGAGCCTGACATGGAATGAAGTCGCATGATCCGAAGTTAGTTGTGTCCTATGTCACTCTTATATTTGGGTAGTGAAGTTTTTCCTTCACTTCGGTTAGCACCCTTGTAAGAGTTAACCATGTAGATCGTGTGCGTTGTAGACATTGTCTTGCTTGTTTGTGTGCTGTAGAGTAGTCTTGTTCTAGGACTGAGTCCTGCGAGTTCTCGTTCAGATGGCAACTGCCAGACGTGTCAGCCTATGTGAGGACATAAAAGGTTTTCCAGAGGTCCTAAGGGATACCATAAGGTACCTCCGGATTTTCGGATACCCTGAGTACCTAGGTAGAGAAATCATCGAGAGTGGAGAACAGAAATGGATGGTCTCGCTGTACATCAAGGACAACCACGGCCTTGAAGGATGGAATTCCACAGCTACCAGTCATCGGTTTGTGGATGCGTGTCACATTACAGCTCGTGATGCAATAAGAAAGTTGTGCTCAACCTATCATAGGGTAATCCAGGACACCCCTATGAGATTCTTCCCGCCCTTCAACAAGTTGACCACAAGCTAGGCCAGAAAAGTTGAAGTCTTTGGATAACGAAGGAAACCGAGGACCCCATCATAGCCAACCTTGCTCTTCATCTACAAGCCCTAGATAGTGAGTACGACAAATTGAGCCTCATGCACGAAAGGTTGGAAGCTCGCAATCGAATAACAGAAGACCTTCTGTCCCAGTACAAAACCATACTACTGTGTTAGAGGCAAGAAACCAACCTTGATCCAAGCAGCGCGACAACATAGAGTTTGTTTGACCTCCATTAATCTGATGAAACCCTGAATAATTATCTAGCAATGACAAAAGCTCACATCTAGAAGTAGAATCTATAATCTTATCTATTATAGGGAGAGGATAAGGGTCTTTTGGAAAAGCCTTGTTTAGGTCGGTGTAGTCGATGCAAATCCGTAGTTTTCCCCCGGCCTTGGGAATGACCACAGGGTTTGCAAGCCAATTTGGGAGTTCAACCTCTCGGATGAAGCCCGCTCGAAGAAGCTTGCCAACTTCGAGGCAGATGAACTCCTGCCTCTCCATTGATTACTTACGGACCTTCTACTTCACCATCCTTGCACAAGGATAGATCGTCAATTTGTGCTTAATCACCTCCCTTGGGACCCCAGGCTTGTCAGAAGGTTGCTAAGCAGAAACATCGACATTAGCCTGGAGGAAAGCGGCGAGCATGAGTTCCTATTTTGCCTCTAGACCCCCACCTATGCGAGCGGTCTCAGAGGCCTTGGTGCCAATCTAGACGACCTTCATCGCAACATCATCCCCGCTGAGAGGATCCTTCAGGGTCGGATCCCCAGCATCAGACTCTGGGGCCCCAAGTCATTGAGAGGCCCCCAAGAGATGGTGGGAACCCTAGGTGTTAACCCCGAGAGACCCATTTCCCGAGGTTTAGCATACCCCTGTGCGCCGATGGCCTGCAGCTTCCCAATTGCTACAGCAGCTAAGGGGCGGTCCCCGTGGATGGTGATGATGCTGTTGGGGACCAACATTTTCATGCACAGGTACCCATAGTGCACGACAGCCATGAAGCTATAGAGGAAAGGCCAGCCGAGAATGGCATTATAGGCAAGCCAGAGCTGTGCAACAACGAACTCAATGTGCTCGGTCCAGTAGTTCTCCGAGGTTTCAAAGGTGACGGGCAGAGTGCACGCTCCTAATGGAAAGATAGCCCCGGGGGCCTACTCCCTTAAAGGGAGCGGGTAGGGTTAGCCTCTCTATTGGCATCCTGAGCTCGGTAAAGGCCCAAGAAGAGAGGACGTTGAGCCCCGCCCCACCATCGACAAGGACGTGCTTGAGACAAGCATTGGCAATGGTGGGTGTGACCATGAGTGTCAACTCTCCTGCCCCAGCCATGTTCCCTGGTAGGTCCTTGGGGCCGAAGGAGATGGGGGTGTCAGCCCAGTTAGGTGGGACTCGTGACTTTGGGGAGCACTGCAACTATTGACACCTCACTTTGGAGAAGCTTGACAGCACGGTGGGAGGCTGCGCTGCCAATATTGCTATGTATCACCGCGATGGTTCACTTGGCCATCTGGAATTGCTCGGTGTTATCTTCATCATTCTTGTCATCAGGGGGACCCTGTGGGGTGGCCGGGGTGTGAACCACACCTTTCTATTCACTCCCTACCTTGCTACCCCTGGGGGTTCTCGCGGCGCTAGTAGTTGCATTCCGTGATGTTCTTCATGATCTAGCAATTTTCCAGATTGTGGTTGTTGGAGTTGTGGATTGGACACCACTTCTCTGACAGACCCTGGTCGGGGTTCGGCTTGGGCTTCTTATTATCAAGGCGGGGCTGGTTGCCACCTTGGTTATTGCCCTTGCTACCGCCAGCTGCACAAACGGTCCCTTGGTCCAGGGCTTTCTTCGTCTTCCCCTAGCCTTCGGTCCGAGGGTTCTGTCCAATCATCCCGGGCTGGATCGCTCAGGGGTTGTGCCATGCATAGCCTTCTATCGTGCGGCCACACTTATCTTCGAGGGTCAGGAGCTCGCCCATGTCCCGAATCTTGTGGGCAGCAAGCTTCTCGAGCATTTTCTCGTCACGGACACCTTGACAAAAGGCGACAATGATGGAAGCTGTGGTGATCCGTGGAATGGTGTGGCGAACCTGGCAGAACCGCTGCACGAACTGGCACAGGGTCTCATTCGGCTGCTATCTCATGGCATGGAGGTCCGCTTCGGACCCCGGCTGAGCACAAGTACCAGCAAAGTTCAAAACAAACTGTTAACACAGCTCTTCCCACGAGGTAATAGAACCCTCTGGAAGGCTCATTAACCAGGACCGAGCTAATTTGGTTAACGCGACGTGGAAATAGTTTGCCATCAGGTCATTCGCACCACCAGCAGTGATGATGGCGGTGGCGTATATCTAGAGAAACTCCGCCGGGTCAATGGTCCCATCGTACTTTTTCGATAAGTGCGGCTGAAACTTGGTCGGCCATGGTGCCCATTGCAAATGAGGTGCTAGTGCCTTGCACCTAGCCCTGATCTGAAGCTCCAGTGGGACATGTGCCTAGGGTACCTGGTACACTGAGGCTGGCTGAGGCACGACAACCTAGGCTCCGACTTGGGGAGCAGGGGGATCGTGCTGCAGAGGTAGTCCACCACCTGGTAGAGGCAGTGCTTCAAACTGAGGGATCGAGACACCATGTTGGTGTCTACCCTCAATGTCTTGGCGATGGCGGTCACGGCTCAGCTCGATGATGAGGCGTGCGTCCTCCACTACCTTGCTCTTATTAATGACCTCCCGGAGGTCACGCGGTTGCTGTTGCTGTTGTTGCGGCGGGGGCTGCGCTGCTAGCGGGAGCTGGCCCCCTGCGTGCTCCAGGTGTGCCCAGCATTGTACCGTCGGCGGGGGGAAGTGGCGCGTCCGGTGCCCCCGAGACCTGAGAGCAACCGGGCCCGACGCGGCCGGCAGCCACAAATCTGGCGTTGTCCTGCCGCCACCACTTGTGAGCATCGGATGGCGCGTCGCGCGCTGGTGGGTCGCGCAATAGGCCCTCGGCTATGTCGAGAGCCCCAACCTCCAGCGCAGAGAAATCCAGCTGACGCCGAGCTCGGCGACTAGGGTGACGTCTTCCTGTGGCTCCTAGGCCATGGATAGACTGGGACTTATTCCCCAGCCCCCGCTGCGGTGTCGGGGGCTGTCGAGCCACTACCAGGGGTCCCTACAGTAGGAACTAGGGCTCGCCTCAACACATAGTCAGCACGGTCGTGCCCCATCAGAGGGGTTGATGCCATTCCTTGGGGGCCCCGCTGTACCTGGGGATCTCGAGGCTCTCGACGTGGCGCCACATTCCCGTCGTTAGAGCCGGTGTCGGAGTCAGTGGGTCTCTCTGGCGTTGGATGTCGGGCTACCACCACAGCCAGTAGTTAGCGCACCCTGCCCCTACCTGGCATGCCAATGTCGACAAAAATTGACACCGAGGTACCATATGAGCACCTCACGAGTAGGGAGTTGCGTAGGGATGTGGGCGCTTCTGCTGTGCATGATGGAACTCAAGAGACAAGGGGGTTTAGAGAGGTTCGGGTCACCAAAATGGTGTAACACCCAACGCCCTCTTTGGAGTTGTATGAATGAGTTGGGAGACGGATTACAAGCTCGGCGACCAAGTGCTTGGTCGTTCTGGTGAGTATGGGGTCTAGTGCTTGCTAGGGTGCTATCCGTTGCTCAGGAGCTCCACTTCTCCCTTTTATAGACCAAGGGAGGGGCCTAGTACAGATTTGGTCACAGTCTTGCTACAATGGTGGTTTCAATAAACTATATACTACAGTATGGTCTTAGTACCAGCAGGTATGGCCTGCCACATTTGCCGCCTTCCTGCACAACGTTCTTGACCCGTTGAGGGGTGCCAATGGCTGCCCACGACGTCTGCGCTCCACGCACGGTTACATCTCTGCGCCTGTGTATAGGACATGTGGCGGGCTCATGGCCGGTCAGTGGATGTGCATCTGTAGAGGGCACTATGCGTCCACGGACCGGAAGGGGCGGCCTCGCCCCATCTTGCTCACCCTGCCGGATGGTGATGGGACCTGCATGTCTCGCGCGGCGTGCGAGGGTTCCTTTTTTACCCACCCACCTGCCACATTTAACGCTGTAGGTGGTGGACTCTTTCGCTCTGAAGAGAGCTTCTCCGGGGCTTGCGTGTCTAGCCCCGATGGGACCCGAGGCTTAGCACCTGGGTCTACTAGGGCTCCTGCCAACCTCGTGGGCTATTCCCATATAGCTCTGGGGTCAAGGCACTTGAACAGGGTCTTGTGGGCCCTCCTTGTGAATGCGGTAATATATACTCGCTCCATCTCATGAAATAAGGCGTACATGTATTTAGCATGGTCTTTAAAGTAGAAGTTTGACCATTTATTTCTTTTATAATATAACATCAACAAATACCAAAATATCATAATCTTATAGTACTTTTGAATATGAATCCAAATATATAACATGCATGCAATAAAAATATATGTTTTTGACTGAATTGGTAGTCAAAGATTTTAAAGTTTGACTTTTTTAATACATGCACGCCTTATTTCATGAGATGGAGGGAGTATAAATTATCGCTGGTATTTCTTCTTGACGAGGAGGTGCTTAGTGGACGCCTCGGGGATACGGGTCCCCCGTGGCGCCAACAATGATCATTTTAATTAGTTCGGTAATTAGTGAGCAAGCATTGGCTTAAAATAAAATAAAGTCCAATTAAGGTTGGTTTGCAGTAGATAGCGGGTATGTGGCCTAGCACTAGAGTGAGCGTGGCTATGGGAAAAGGAGTGGGGTGTTCGCTGATCTGGTTTGTTGTAGTTTTCTTCAGGCAAGTACTCAAAGTCCTCTGGGTCTTCCTCTAGGCCCTTCTGGTTAGAGTTGAAAACAACTATGCGTAAGTACTGGCAGAAACATTCAAGATAAGAATCAATAAGATGCAACACCAAACAAGGGGTCATAACCCAGGTGAGGAGTTTGAATTTAGATGAGCACAGAGGTGGGTTTCATATTTTATCTGACTTAGTATGAATTTATTGTGATTTTCCTAAGTTTAATTTTAGTTGAATTAATTCCAGAGAAAAAAGGGGTCAGGGCTGGTCAAAGGGCCTAATTCGGCCCACTCCTTCTCTCTTGGTGCAGCCCGCGAACGCGGCCACCTTCTTCTTCCTCTCTCTCGCACGGCTCAGCCTCCCATGTTAGCGACCTAGGCCGACGGCGGCCCACCTCCATGGCGGCCTTCTTTATCTCCCCCGCCTCCTGCGTTGGCCGAAGGAGCGGCCTGAATCCCTCCCTCACCATCTCTCTCAGCCGGCCTGCTGCGTGAAAGAATGGGCCGGAGCTGCGGCCCATCCGGCACAGCCTCACTCTCTCTCCCTCTGCGTCCACCCTGGACTAAAAGCCTCCAAGAATGCCCTCGCCGGCGGCGCTCGCCACGGCGGCAACAACGTGCCAAAAGCGCGACTCCAACTCCTGCACAGGACACGGCTCGATGGCCGACACTCCAGGGTCCGATGAAACGCAGCGATGTCAACCGAGGTCACGCGCTAGGCTGCGCACGCGACGGCAGCGACCTGACCTAGCACAAAGCCGGCTCGGCGGCGACCAAAACACGCGGATGTGCGGGCCCGGGCAGCCCCGGCCGCAACGACAGCTTCTTCTAACGCCGCGCGCTCGCACGGTTGCGGGTTTCCCCGGCCGCGGTGGCAAAGACGGTCGCGACGGCATAGCGGGAACATGGAGCATCATGGCGCGCGAGGTGGCGAGACGGACTCGGCCACAGCAACAGATGGCAAATGCGCTCGCTACATCAGCCCGAAGGCCCGGCCAATATCAACTAACGAACGGCAAGGCATGACCTTGCGCGATGGCGTCTAAAGCTCATTCGCGACGCGCATTCGCGGTGCGCGGACAGCACAAGGACCTAGGGCGGCACGGTTCTCAACCGGCCTCCTGGTGACAACACGAGCGCAACAGCGCACACTACTACTACGTCCATGTCAGGCAAGTAGAGGTAGAAGGCGTAACGAGTGTGTGAGTTTTCTTATTACTGTAAATGTAAGGAAATGTGGCCCACTGTCAGGGGCGCCTTAGGCTATTAAGCCATGTATCGCTACCTGTATGAACTATGCAAAAACACTTAGATGTGAAATCAACCATGCGAAAGGCCACAGAGTTCCTCGCCCGACCTTCAGCTTCGAACAAAATCCTTGAATGTTTACTCACGCTGCAGTAGCTCCCGGCGACGGCGACTCTCCCAGCAGCGGCGACTTTGAGTGGAATCCGGAGGCTGCGGCGGCGCAGATTCGACGGAATCCGTTTGTGGAGGTGGTTAATCTCGACTGGAGAGCTGAAAGGTACGGAATCGGTTCTTCTGTTTGGGGTTGTGTTCATCTGGCGCAGAGTCTCCACGCGGTCTAGGGTTGCACAACAAGTGTTCATGTGTAAAATTCCGAGGACCGCGTCTGTGGATTTCTGACGCGGAGGCGATGGCAGGGAAGTGTCCGGGACTCAGGTTGTGTGGCAGTGTTCACATGTAAAATCCCTTGGCCTTGCCTCACTTCCAGGCGTGGAGCGTGATCTTATTTGCAGTGGGGGGAGGGGGTGGGATTTGGTGTTGATCAAAACGGTGCCACCAAAGCCCTCTGTGCAGTCTCAACTAGTATTGGACGGGATGGAATCGGGACACAAACGTTTGGTGGATAACTTGGATTGTCTGATTTCCACGGTGGGTTTTCTTTCAACTCAGCTCGATGAGATGGCGAATGTTCAACACAAGATGCAAGCCTAGATTAATCTGAATACAGATGCGGTGAATCAAGTCATTCAGGATCACCAACATCTGGCTACTCAAGTTGATGCCACAGGCAAGGCAGTGGTGCATATTACTCTGGAGCAGATGGCCCGTGAGATGGAGGGTTCAGTGGATACAACATCTCAAAGTTCTGATCTCCAGGAATCACCTACCCATTGTGTTCACCCACAAAAGAGAGCAGGTGAGCCTCATCCTCATCGCTCCAACTGGGATCATAATGCCATGACTGATGAACAGAGTGGTTTGAAGCATGCTCATTTACGCAAACTCAGTTTTCTCAAGTTTGACGGTGCTAATCCAAAAATATGGATTGATTAGTGTGAAGACTACTTTTCCATCTTCAGCATTCGTGAATCTACATGTGTGACAGCTGCTTCTTTACATCTGAAGGGTAAGGCAGCCCAATGGTACCTAGTTTATAAAACTCAGAACAGGGTAACTATGTGGAAGAAGTTTGTGCAGGCTGTGTTGGAGAAGTTTGCCGTCTATGAGCACAGGCATGCTCTTAATGACCTCCTGGATCTCAAGCAAACTAGCACTATTGAGGAATATGTGGATGCATTTGAGACTCTCCAGTATCAAGTTTCCCTCCACAATGGGAGCATGGGCGATCTATATTTTGTCTCGTAATTTATCAGAGGCCTGAAATCAGACCTCAAGTTTGGAGTTGAGGCACAAGTTCCTAAAACTATGGAGAGAGCAATTATGTTGGCCAAGATTCAGCAACAGCTGCATGAGAAGCATTCCCGGGTAAACCAGATTTTAACCCTGCTCTAGCTCGGAAGCGCCAACTGCGTGATTACCTCAGAACCCATGGACTATTGTGGTGAAAAATATGATGCTACTCATCTAGATAAATGTACCAAACGCCACAAGCACATGCTTTGGTGGTGAATGATTTGGGAGATAATCTTACTGATGAGGTGCATGCATAGTTGGCTATGGAGGATTCTCTAGCTGCGGATTTTGGTACTCTGTCCCTTAATGCTTTGGCAGGTACTGCATCTGGTGGTTGTATGAAGTTGAGAGCACTGGTGAATAACAAAGTTATGCTCCTGTTGGTAGATGTGGCAGCTCTCATAGTCTTGTGAGCACTCAATTTACACAGTAGATTTATTGTCAGCTCACTACTGTGACTCCTACTAAGGTTAAGTTAGCCAATGGTGAGGACATTATTACTGATCAGGTAGCACCGAATCTTGAATGGTGGTGTCAGGGACACACATTTGCTACCACTATGCGAGTGTTACCTTTGGGATCTTATGATGCAATACTCGGTTATGATTGGTTAGCAGCTCACAGCCCCACGGATTATGATTGGCAGTCTCGTACTCTTACATTTTCTCACAACCAAACTATGGTGACGTTAAAGGGAGTACCTCCTGCTAGTATGCAACTTTCTGAAATTTCAGCAGAGCATTTAGTCAAATGGAGTAAAGGCAATGACATTTGGGCTTATGCAATGGTTCAACCTGTAGCTACAGAGTTTGGTCCTTCTTCTTACGCCGAAATATTTCAATTGCTACAATAATTTTTGGATGTGTTTGCTACCCCTACTGCTTTGCCTCCACACAGATCCTATGATCATACAATTTCTTTACTTCCAGGATCAACCCCAGTCAATTCTCGACCTTATCGATATTCTCCTTTACACAAAGATGAGATGGAGAGACAAGTAAAATTATTGTTGGACCAAGGATGGATTGTGCACAGTAATAGCCCATTTGCTTCTCCGGTGCTGTCGGTTCAAAAGAAAGATGGGAGTTGGCGCATGTGTGTGGATTATCGTCGGCTTACTGCCTTAACAGTAAAGAATCGTTTCCCCATTCCAGTAGTGGAGGAAATATTGGATGAATTGGCAAGTACCACTCATTTCACTAAGCTGGATCTGACTGCTGGATATCATCAAGTACGAATGGCACCTCAAGATGAGCACAAAACAACGTTTAAACTCATCATGGTCACTACCAATTCAAGGTTATGCCTTTTGGTCTTACAAACGCTCCTGCTACCTTTCAATGCATCATGAATGACATTCTCAATCCTTTGTTAAGAAAATTTGTGATGCTCTTTATGGATGATATCTTGGTGTATAGCTCTTCTCTTGCTGATCATGTGAAACACTTAAGGGTAGTTCTTCAGTTAAGGCAACATCAATTCTATCTGAAGTCTACTAAATGCTCTTTTGCACAGTCACAAATTGAGTACATGGGCCATATTATTTCAGCACACAATGTGTGGCCACTGACCCAGCGAAAACAGCAATCATGGAGCAATGGCCTACCCCCCACTAATACTACTGAACTCAGAGCTTTCTTAGGATTGACCGGGTATTAGAGGAGATTCATTAAAGGGTATGGCATCTTGCTCGGCCTCTCACTAACCTTCTCAAGAAGAATGCATTTCTTTGGTCAAATGAAGCAGATGCTGCTTTTGAAGCACTTAAAGAGGCCATGCAAAAGCACCAGTATTGGCACTGCCTGATTTTCAGACTACATTCATTGTTGAAACTGATGCTTGTGCCTTAGGCATTGGAGCTGTTTTATGGCAGAATGACAGACCTATCGCTTTTCTAAGCAAAGCATTGGGCGATCGACATAAGCACTTGTCTGTCTAGGAGTAGGATTTTTTGGCAGTCATTATGACGGTGGAAAAGTGGAGACCATATTTACAGCGCCATGAGTTTGTGATTTGCACTGATCACTGTAGCCTTGCTTATATATTAGAAAAAAATTTACACTTTGATCTCCAATAGAAGGCAATGGCCCGTCTCATGGGACTCCATTTCAAAATTATGTATCATAAGGGTAAAGAGAATGTGGCTGCCGATGCATTATCTCGAGTAGCTCATCTCTTTGCATTAAAGGCTGTTTTTGAAGTTTAGCCAGCCTGGTTACAGGAAGTTCTGAATTAATATGTCACTGACCCTCAGGCCCAGCAATTACTTGCTCAGTTGGCGATACACAGTCCAGATTCTCAGGGTTTTGAGTTAGTCAATGGTCTCATTAAGCATAATGGCTTGATTTGGGTGGGTCAGAATTCTGCTTTGAAAACCAAAATCATTTCTGCCATGCACTCATCTCCTATAGGAGGGCATTCAGGGTCAAAGGCCACTTATTACAGACTCCAAAGAATGTTTCAGTGGAAAGGCATTCATTTAGATGTTGATAACTTTGTGAAACAATGCCAGATCTGCCAGCAGGCCAAGCATGAGTTGGTGTCACCTCTAGGTCTTCTTCACCCTCTCCCAGTTCCTCGAGGAGCCTGGCAGGACATCGCTATGGATTTTATTGAAGGACTTCCAAAATCTGGGCCTTACAATGCTATATTGGTGGTGGTCGACAGATTTACTAAGGTAGCTCACTTTATACCTTTGCAACACCCGTTCACTAGTCCTCATATAGCTAGGTTGTTCTTTAATCACATTGTCACATTACATGGAGTTCCCACGACTATAGTTACCGATCGTGATCGAATATTCCTGAGTGCATTTTGGAAAGAACTGTTCCATTTGCTGGGCACCAAATTGATCTCTAGTACTGCATATCACCCAGAAACTGATGGGCAAACCGAGAGGGTCAATCAATGCTTGGAAATGTACCTTCTTTGTGCAATTTCTACTTCTCCAAAGGATTGGCTTCTCTTGGCAGAATGTTGGTACAATTCCTCTCATCACTCTGCACTGGGATGTTCTCCTTTCCATGCCCTATATGGGTACACCCCTAATATGGGTATCATGGTGGATTATCCTCAGTCCAGTTCCTCTTCATCAGTGACAGAGATGTTTCAAAATCGTCAGGTGCACTTGACAGCTTTGAAGGAGCAGTTAGCTGCAGCTCAGAACAAGGTGAAGCAGCTGGCTGACAAACACAGGACCCCTCGGGAATTTCAAGTGCATGACCTGTTGCAACGATGATTAATATGGCTGTAGAAGAACTGAGGGCTGCGCTCCACAACTCAGCCTATGTCACCAGTAGCGGGCTTCTTACTTCCTGTTGTGTAATGCTAAGACTCCAAATTCTAGGCAATGTGAAGGCACTACTTTCATCCTCTAGCTGCTGTCGTTTCGCTGCTCCTGCTACTGATTGGGGGCGTTAGCTACGATTTGGGCACCACAATGTGTTCATTTGCTATGCTTCTCAGGCCGTTGGGTCCTTTCCTTTGCTCATGACAGAGGTAAATTTAGAAATTCTTTGTTGGAATGTGCGGGGTTTAAACTGACCAGCGCGTCGTCAAACTCTCCGAGAGACAATTGCCTCTACCAGCTGTCATCTGGTTTGCGTGCAAGAGACCAAACTGAACATGGTTGATCAATTTATGGCTGCTTCATTGGGAGGATCTAACCTGGACATGTTCAGTTTCAAACCTGCTGGTGGTTTGAGTGGCACCCGTGGTGGCATGCTTTTGCTCTGGAACAGCGACATGCTGGAGCTGTCTAGTTGTACCCAGGGTGAGTTCCATATCTCAGCTCAAGTTCGTTTGAAGGAATCGGCTGCCACCTTCCTCCTCACCACGGTATATGGGCCTGCGAGCAACAACAGCAAGCCAGCGTTCCTGAGCGAACTGCAAGACCTCAAGCCCCAGCCGGGGACACCATGGCTCATTCTAGGCGACTTCAACTGTATCTACAAAGCGAGGGACAAAAACAACACCGTCTCAACCTGCGTCTCATGAATCAGTTTAGGCAGGTGATAAATAGATGTGAACTGAAGGAAATAAACTTACAGAACATGAAGTTCACTTGGAGCAATGAAAGGCGACACCCGACATTGGTCAGGCTTGACAGATTTTTCTGCAATGCAGAGTGGGAAGACCTTTTCGGCAGCCATGGGCTTCAAGCCTTGTCTTCATCGCTCTCGGATCATTGCCCGCTCATCCTTTCTAATCAAGCCAGAGCACGACGGCCTCGTTCCTTCCGGTTCGAGAACTTCTGGACAAAGCTGCCGGGGTTCAAGCAGGTGGTACAGGCAGCCTGGATGGCACCATCTGTGCACCACAAGCCATTTCACAGGCTCTACTACAAGCTGCACAGCACGGCGCTTGCACTACGGCAGTGGAGTAACAAAATCATTCCTGATGCAAGGCTCTATCTGCATATGGCTCTAGAAGTCATCCTCAAACTTGATTTGGCACAAGAAAGTAGACAGCTATCTCCCACTGAATTAAGCCTAAGAAGTAAACTGAAAAAGTGTATTATTGGGCTGGCAGTTGTGGAAGGAGCAAGGAGAAGGCAAAACTCATGTTTAACCACCCTTAATTTTGGAGACGCCAACACAAGGTACTTTCATCAGAGAGCAAATTCAAGGAGGCGCAGGAATTTCATTCAAAAACTTAGGAAAGAGCACGGTTGGGCTGTCACGCATGAGGACAAATCACAGGAGGTCCAAAGTTTTTTCCAAAATACCTTGCAGCGCCCACAACCTAGACAGGTGGAGATAAATTGGCACATCTTCAATTTTCAGCATCATGATCTTTCCTCTCTTGACATGCCTTTTACTGAAGCGGAAATTAAAAAAAGCAATGACCTCCTCCCAGCGGATAAGTCTCCTAGACCTGATGGTTTTACGGGGGCCTTCTTCAAATCCTGCTGGGACACAATCAAGCACGACGTGATGGAGGCAGGTAAGGCTTTTTATGACCTCAGATGCGCTAACCTGCAGCTCATTAACTCGGCAAATATTATCCTTCTACCAAAAAAAGGAGGGAGCTGAGACAGTGGGTGAGTTTAGGCCAATTAGCCTTATCCACTCCTTTGTAAAAATCATTACCAACACTCTTGCTCTTCGCCTAGCACCACACATGCATGGAATCGTCTCACCCTGCCAAAGTGCCTTCATCAAGAAACAGAGCATTCATGATAATTTCATGGCTGTGCGAAGTGCAGTTAGGTGCTACCAACGCAATAACATACCCTCGCTCTTCCTCAAATTGGACATTGTGAAAGCCTTCGACTCAGTCCGATGGGAATACCTTCTCTCATTGCTTCAGCAACTGGGCTTCCCGCCTGATTGCAGCGATCCTCTCAACATCCTCCTCAAGGGTCTTTGTCAATGGGGTCCCAAACCCCCTTGTCACATGGTCGAGGACTTAGACAGGGAAACCCACTCTCGCCGCTGTTATTCGTGCTTACCATTGACCCTTTGCAGAAGCTTTCTCAGCAAAATTAGGGGCCGCTCACCTTGCCTTCATCTCTCGTTGTATGCAGATGATGCTGCCTTGTTTGTTGTGCCAAAAAAAGAGGAGATTGAGATAATACTAAAGCTGCTTAGGCTGTTTGGAGAGGTGTCGGGGCTGACGACAAACTTTCATAAATCCACCGTGGTCCCTATCCGCTGTCAAGGTGTTGACCTCAATGATGTCCTACATAATTTTCCGGCCAAAAGGGCGAGCTTCCCTTTAAAATACTTAGGGCTCCCGCTTTCGTCATCCAGACTGAAGAAGAGTGACTTCCAGTTCGTAATTGACAAAATTTCCAACAAGCTTAGTGGCTGGAACGGGAGAAACCTCTCTACGGCTGGTAGACTAACTCTAATTAAATCGGTCATTACCTCCCAAGAAATCTACCTTCTCTCTGTGCTACGGGCACCTAAGGAAATAATGCATATCATTGATTCGTGAAGGAAAAAATTCCTTTGGGCTGGATGTGACCAGCTTACAGGAGGAAAATGCAAGGTGAGCTGGATCCGCTCTGCAAGGCCAAAAGAGTGTGGAGGTTTGGGTATCCTTCATTTGAGGAAATTTGCGCGAGCCCTGCGTTTACGTTTGTTATGGCAAGAATGGACTTCAACAACTAGGTTCTGGGTGGATTCGGAACTCCCTTGCACGACAAAAGACCGGCAGCTCTTCGCGGCGGCTACTTCAATTTTGGTGGGAGAGGGGACGAAGGTGTCCTTTTGGAATGATGTGTGGGCTCAGGGGTTAAGAGCGAGAGACTTCGTGCCTCTTATTTTCAGTGCCTCCAGGAGAAAGAACAAAACATTGGGTGAAGCATTGACAAACAATACTTGGATCAGAGATCTCAACTTGCTTACTGCTGAGGTGACTACACACCACTTTGTGGAGTATTGTAAGCTTTGGTCAGATTCGCAAAGAATAACCTTGCAACCGGGCATTGGCGATTCTATTAGTTGGAAGCTCATGACAGACCATCAGTACTCAGCGAATTCAGCATACCATGCCCAATTCCTTGGGTCCGAACACACAAATCTAAACTGGGTCATTTGGAAGGTCTGGGCGCCACCAAAATGCAAATTTTTCAGTTGGCTAGACATCCAAGATAGAATTTGGAAAGCGGATCGTCTAGAGAAGCGGGGCTGGCTCCATAATGCAGTTTGTGCATTGTGTGGGCAAACGCTTGACTCGGGTTTGCATCTCTTTGTTGAATGTCGTTTAACCAAGCGTATTTGGGAAGAGGTGGCTGCATGGGCAGCAGTGGTGAGCCTTATTTTGAGTAACTGGGGCCACCACGATTCTGTCCTACACTGGTGGACTTCCCTAGCTACAACTCAAGATTGCAAAGGGCTTGAGAAGCCTTTTAATCCTAGTGAACTGGACCGTTTGGCGTAAGAGAAACGCTAGGATTTTCAACCAAAAAGACTCCACCTGTGCCCAGATCCTCGCATCGATTAGATCTGAGGCTTCAGTTTGGATATGTGCGGGAGCCAAACAGTTGTCTGATCTCCTTGCCTCGCATTAGTTTTGTACTTGCGTTGTGATTTTTTTGTTGAGTGTATCTCTGTACCTTAAACCTTGCTCTCTTAGGCACTCATGCTTTTTAATACAACGAGCAAATCTCCTGCCGGTTCGTTTAAAAAAAACAAATATTGCTTAAACTGAAACCATATGCTCAATCATCGGTCGTTAATAGGTTTTTTCCGAAGTTGTCTTTCAAATATTTCGGCCCATACAGAGTGCTGGAACGCATTGGTGCTGCAGCTTATAAGATTCAGTTACCAGAAGGTGCTAAAGTTTACCCTGTTTTCCATGTCTCTCAACTCAAGCCTTTTACTCCTGATTATTCTCCAGTGTTCTCGGATGTTACCAAGTTTCTGGATCTTGATGCTGCTGACGTGGTACCAGAAGCAATCCTTGATTGCCGTCTGCTTAAGAAGGGTTCTCACGCTGTAACTCAATTGCTGCTGAAATGGACCAACCTACCTGCTTCGTCGACAACCAGGGAGGACTATACTGTGGTCAAGCAATGTTTTCTGGATGCTGTTGCTTGGGGACAAGCAACCTCTTGAGGCGGGGAGGGTGTTGTCAGGCAAGCAGAGGTAGAAGGCGTAACGAATGTGCGCGTTTTCTAGTACTATAAACGTAAGGAAGTGTGGCCCACTATCAGGGGCGCGTTGGGCTATTAAGCCATGTTATCTCTACCTGTATGAACTATGCAAAAACACTTGATGTGAAATCAACCACGCGAAAGGGGACAGGGTTCCTCGCCCGGCCGTAAGCTTCTATCGAAATCCTTGAAAGTTTACTCATGCTGTAGTTTGATCTCCTATGGCCAACGGTGGCATTACAGTCCATGGGTGACTACAATGGCGGCCAGATGGCTTGAGACGCGGCACAATGGCGGCGCTTTAGGTTGCCATGGAGGCGACACACGCGCGAACGGAAAGGGGTCCGCTGGATCCTGGTTCGTGGTAGGGTTGGCAAAGGAGATTGTGATTCCTCGCTGGGATGGGCTTGCCGCTGAGTAGTCATACTCATATCAGTGGAGGGGTAGCAGAGGATGTCAACGGCAGTGAGGTACGGCTGCTCTAGCAGATGGCTTCGAGTCAGCAGGATCCTTGTGCAGACGGGGTGCAGGTCCCCTCTAGGCTAGCAGACGGGGTGCAGGTCCCCTCATATCAGTGGAGGGGTAGCAGAGGATGTCAACGGCAGTGAGGTACGGCGGCTCCGGCAGACAGCTTTGGGTCAGCAGGATCCTTGTGTGGACGGGGTGCAGGTCCCCTCTAGGCTAGCGGCTCCTTCTCACTTGGCTCGAACTGCTCCGGCGGTGCGCCAGTCTTCTTCTTTGACTCTGGCTCTGGCTCCCACCCTCGGCCCTCTCTCCCTTGTCCCCTCATATCAGTGGAGGGGTAGCAGAGGATGTCAACGGCAGTGAGGTACGGCGGCTCCGGCAGACAGCTTCAGGTCAGTAGGATCCTTGTGCGGATGGGGTGCAGGTCCCCTCTAGGCTAGCGGCTCCTTCTCACTTGGCTCGAACTACTCCGGCGGTGTGCCGGTCTTCTTCTCTAACTCTGGCTCTGGCTCCCACCCTCAGCCCTCTCTCCCTTGTCCCTCAAACGACGGCACTGGAAAGGGGAAAACCCCATGGTGGCTACGGTTTCCTAGAGTCGCGTGACTCGCTTTTATAGCGGAGGCGGCCAGGGCTTCGTCAGGGAGGCGGGTTAGCCTCGGCGGAAGGCGAATTCCGCTGACGCCCTACCTCTCCCACTGTCGCCATCTCTCACAGCGCTCGACATGGTCACACACAGTGCGTCCTTGGGTCCACGGTGCGGCTATAGGGGCGACATGGCCACTCTCTCCTTCTCACTTTCCTCTGTTTGGCACGCAGGAAGGCGAGGTGAGCGCACTGGCTTGGCACGGTCGTCTGCCTATGAGCGGATCAGGATAGTGGAAGGGAAAAGGAAAGGGGGAAAGCTGACAGACGGGCCCCTATTGTCAACGAGACATTTGCAGCGGTCCACTCGGCAGCGGCAGAGCGTGGGGGCGGCATTGGCTTGGCTGGGCTGGCTGCTCGGCAGCCCAGGCACATGATCGGTGAGGAAACTGGGCTGGGCTGGATAGAGTGGTTGGGCCAAAAAGGTATTTTCCCTTTTCTTTCCCTTTTCCAATTTGTCTTTCTATTTGATTTAATTGATTTGAATTTGAATTGATTTGGTTTGAATTAACTTGCACTCAAACAAAGATCCAAAAAAGAACCAAATCATGATGCACAATTATTTAGCTAATTATAACTAAATAAAGTGGATCAACTAATTATAACTAGGGTTAGTCATTTATTTTAGTTATTTATCCTATTTTCTAGGTTACATGCCATGCAACGAGCATAAATGGAAACGAATTTTTTAAGTAGTGATTTTTAAATTATAAAATTTTTGGGTTGTTAAAGGTGATCCGTGGAAAGAGCTTGTGCCCAAGGAACGAATAAAAGATGTCAAAATTTTGCTTGAGCAAATTGCTGTCTTGAAAGAGAATGGTCTAACCGCTATGGCAGTGGCGCTGGACTTTGTTCATCACAATATTAAGCCTCTAAAGGATAGGGTCCACCCTGCCTGTTTTTATTCTTGAGTCCACGACCGCACTCGTGAGATCAATAGGGAGGTGACCCGAAGGGAAATGAAGTCACGAATCAAGACATTCTTTACTGGGAAAATTTCCAATGATGGTGCTCAGCGGTCTCTGTCATTAATAACCCTCCAGAACAGGTATTGTGCCACGTGCTTATCTCTGAATTTGTCGCATTGATATGATTGTACTGATTTTCATTTTCTTCTGCTTATTGATGCAGGGACTATGCTTCGAATTCTTGTCTGAACCTCCCCTCGCGGAAGATGCCACAATCAAAAAAGAAAAAGGGCTCCAAATCTTGACTATGCAGGGCCTACTTCAGATGATGTGTCGGCCAAGGGTATTCCAGCTGATTTCTATGCCGATCTCTAAGAGGAACAACCCACGGATAAGCAGGCCCCCTGAGCTTACGATGGAGGTGCCACTCACATTGATCGCCAAATGACGCGGCAAGACGTCAGGAAGAAGAGTGCTAGTGTGGTAAATATTATTGATCCGACCTCCGAGGAAAACATGCCCTCTGACGATGAACCGCTCCAGACTCAGAAGTGTAGAGTTCTTGACCTGACTGTTGATGATCAGGAAGAGTCGGACTCCTCTCCCCGTGTGTCGAGTGTCAAGGCGAAACCCCTTGTCACATTGGTGAAAAAGCAAAGGATATTGCCCTTGTAAGTAACTGCTTTGTCTTGGCTTTGTGTGACTTGAATTTTGTAATATGCTGATCCGTCGTATTTTGTAGAGCAACTGAATTGGCAATGTGGGGAGTAGTTCCTGGCACCACCGAGGAGTTTTCCCTTGTCGGGGAGGAGAAAGATGTTGAGGTGACCACAGAGTCCTTGCCTGGCACCGCCATGCCTCCCCTTAGCTTCGGGGGTATCGAAGACTTTCTTCAGTTGGGGATGACCCTAAATCTGTTGGACGCTAACGGGAAACAGCTGGAGATGGTAGGGTCATCTCAAGTGATGGAGCCCTCTAAGCAGGCCATTGGGGAAAATGAACTGCTTAGATTTGTGAGGGACACACCTGTGCCTGAGCTTGGAGAGCCTCACCCCGACGACCCCATTGACGCCGGTCCATGACCAGGTAGTTTTGCAAGTGATATGCACATCTACTCACAAGTGCAGGTGTTGACATATGGTCTTCTGTAGACTTGAAGGATCTCGTCACTGATAACTCTGGATCATAAGTTGTGTCAGGGTTGAATTCTTCTAATGAGCTGGCCATCAAGACTCTGGCCGTGAAGTCCTCCGGTGCTCCGCTACAACAATTGTTGGACACAACCCCAATGTTTTTGTGGAGCTTTCGGTAAATGTTTGTTGAGTTCATCATGTCTGAGATTTTCCCTTTATAGTCGGGATATGACTGAAGCATTCTTCTAGATGCAGGGTTGTATACAGGATATGCTCCGGGTTTTCGATGAGAATGCTGAGCTAAGGAAGCAAGCCCAAGAGGTTTCCTCGCTCCGGTTGCAGTTGGCTGCAACAGAGCTTAAAGCAAAGGGTGAGGAACTCTGACATTTCTTCATTTCTAAATGCTCACTAGACTTTTTCTCCTCTTTGTTGCCTCTGACTCTTGGGAACTGCCTTGTAGAAAAAACTAATTTGGCCGAGCGTATATCCCAGACTGTGATGGAGCAGGATTGTTAAATCTCTGCTCTTAAGCGAGAAAGATATCGCCCAGGCTGAGACTCTGAAGCTTTGTTGGGAAGATCAAAGTACTTACTACTACGCGCGATGAGGCACAGAAAGAAGTGAAGAACGTGGGCTCCCAAGTGACCTAGTTGATTGAGCAACATGCGAAAGACCTTGAGGAGGTCAAGAAGCAAACTGTCAAGATCAGCAGGCTTCAACTCAGGTATGTTCATTTTGAATCTAGCGCGAGAGTGCTTGTTGACATGCTAGCACCTGAGGATGCCCCTGATCCATGGCTAAGATGCTACCGGGTGCCCTAGACTCTCTTGAGGCACGCTTTAAGAGCGCTATTAGGACTCTATTGTGAAAGTAGCTGCTATATTCAAGATGCACTATCCGGAGGTGGATTTTGGAGCCATCATCGTTGGGCCCAAACTAGGAACGACCCGTGAAGTCTTCAACAGCTTGTGTGTAGCCACCAAGCCAATAGGCGAGTGCTCTGCTAGGGAGTGTGCATTTGTTTGCCCCTCAGATGATGAGCAATCCATAGATGATCAGGGGGAGCCCCTTGATTCTTAGATAGAAGATGAAAGATTCCCGTTGAACTTTGGAACTTCGCCTTGAGTAAAATGTTACCATTGTTGCCCATGGTGGCTAGCTTGGTTATCGCTACACGTGGCTTGGTTGTCGCCAGTCTATATTTCACGACTTAGTAATCGTCGATATGCATGTGAAGTGGCTTTATGTCTTGTCCTCGTGAAATTTTGGCTTGAGAGTGGCTGAATGATAATCAACCCTTTTTGCAGCTTGGTTAACGCTGGTATTAGCAGGGTGAGGCACGTTTCCTTAAGCTTTTATGCTATTTACACAGCTTGGTAGTCGCTGGTTTGGAATAGAGTGTTAGATTTACACAAGTTGGCTCTTTCTGCAGCTTGGTTATCACTAGATTTGTATGAGAGAGCTATGGTATACCCTTTCCAGAGCTTGGCTATCGCTGGGTGTAAGTTTTTAGGGTACTGTATAGTTTAATTGCTCTTTTCACAGCTTGGTTATTGTTAGATTTGCATGAGGGAGCTATCGTATACCCTTTCTGCAGCTTGACTATCGCTGGGCTGTAGGAGGGCAAAATACTCAGCTATTGTGGCTTGACTATCACCTATTTAGTGAGCAGATAATAGAGACACAGCGTGGTTATTGCTAGAACTTTTCACATATAAAATAGTGTCACATCGATAGTAGTCAGCTAGGCTATCGCTGATTTGCACAAAATGGGAGGCACTTGGCCCCTTCACGGCTTGGCTATCGCCTGATTTGAGACATGGGTGCTTGACTCGTACACGACTAAGATGTTGTGGTAGGTGCCGGGTGGCGCACTCAGCTGATGAGCAAGCAGGTTGACACTACCTCTGAGGACTCATATGGTGGATCGAGTGCCTAAAACCACTCGTCCTAAGGGTTGAATCGCCGCATGTGCTCTGAGTTCCATGTGTTTGGAAGCTCCCTGCCTTCTAGTTCGCTGAGCTTGAATATGGATCGACCTAGGACTTCCTTGATGATGTATGGTCCCTCCCATGGGGAACTCATCTTGCTCTGACCCACCATGAAGGTCTTGCGCTTAAGAACCAGGGCGCCAGTGTTATAGGAGCCTAGCTTGACATTCTTGTCATAGTAGCGATTCAGAGCCTGCCAGTACTTGATTGATTTGAGGGCAACATGGAGTCATTCCTCCTTGACCAGGTTCACATCTTGGCATCTTGACTGCTCGGCTATAGTTATCAAGCAAGTCTTAAGACGACCCCATTTGAAGTGTTGTATGGTAGAAGATGCAGAACACCTCTCTTGTGGGACCAAGTTGGTGAGAAAGTTGTGTTTGGACCAGAGATGGTAAAAGAAGCCGAGAGGCAAGTGCAAGAAGTCAGAAATAATCTCAAAGTGGCTCAGTCTCGGCGAAAGAGCTATGTGGATCATAGATGTCAAGAGCTGACAATCGAGGTTGGATATCATGTCTATCTCAAAGTCTTACCTATACGGGGATTTAGGAGATTCAAGGTTAAAGGCAAGCTAGCAACAAGGTAAATTGGTCTGTTCCGGATAGTTAATAAAAAGAGAGCAGTTGCATATTAGTTGGAGTTGCCTCCGCAATTATGTGGGGTACACGATGTCTTTCTGAAAGGATCTAGATGTCGCCTAGAGGGGGAAGGTGAATAGTCGATCTTGAAAAATAACACCAACTAAAAGCGAAAATCAGTAGATCACCAGTTGAACTGGTCAGACGGGTTGAACTGGTCAGACTGGTTCAACTGGTCCTTATCGGTTGAACCGATGGGCAATGGAAAGAACTGAATTGATCTCTAAATCTACATGAGTAAATTTGATACCGTAAGTTTCTAGAGCTTCCTTGAGGCTTGCTCTTGTAGATTTGAGAGGGGCAAACCTTGGTTCCTACACAAATGATGGATCCACACGGATTTCTCCAAAATAAGGTGAGGAAGCACAAGAACACGAAGAACACATGGCACCACAAGCAAGCACACGATACACAGGATTTATCCCGAGGTTCAGGCACATCACCAAGGTGTACGTATGTCCTTGTTATTGAGGAACCCACTAAGGGTTGGACTTGCAAGCCCTCTCCTCTTCTCCCCAATCACCAAGACCGACGGAGAGTACTTACTATGAGTAGCTCAAAAGAGCAGGTGATACAAACTTCCCAGAGCACATCACAAGGGGATGAGTGCTTCAATGGGCGATGCCTAGCCACCTAGGAGCATGAAGCTCCAAGAGTAACAAATCCTCCAAGAACACTTGACAAGCTCCACAAAGTGCTCAAGGGATGGATGATGCTCTCCTGTGCTCACAAACTCCCAATCTCTTTCTCTCCCAACCCAACTCAAAGATTTTGCAAGGGAACCTCACAAAGAGGGAGAAGGAAGAGCTCCAATGGCTTCTAGGAGAGTGTTCTTGTGGGGAGAGTAAGAAGCAATGGAAGGAGGGGTGAAGGGGTATAAATACCCACGCATCAAAAACTAGCCGTTAGTGTGCTGCGCTGTGCCCACCGGTTGAACTTGTGCTCATTGGTTGAACATATGGGCAAGCAGAAACGGCAGACCGGTGCTAAAGGTGCCCGACCGGTTGGATCGGTCATCCAACTGATGGGCCAGCAGAATCGGCAGACCGGTTGAACCAGTGGACCATCGGTTGAACCAATGGGCCAACCGATGGGCAGAGAGGTAGACACTAAAAAGGTCATAACTTCTCACTCCGAAACCCGATTTAGATGATCTTGGACATTCCGAAAAAGCTTATTTGGAGGGCTATCCAACCCAACTAAGAACAAGCTCCAAGACCACCAAGTGCATGTGTTGAGACAGGTGTTTCTCTCAAGTTAGCACACGGGCTTGGTTAGATTGAGCGTGGAGACTTGTGAAAACATCCAATGTTGCATCCCTTTTGATAGTGCGGCATACCTATACTTAAGGTTAAAGTATAAATCTAGTCTAAACACTTGAGCTTGATATCTTCAATCTTGCCACACTTCTTGAAATTCACCAAATTCGGGCTTGCAACAACATTCATCATGTTTCATCTTGAGCTTATTGTCCTTGAGCTAGTGACTTGAGATTCTTCAAATCCTCAAGCCTCCTTGTGATTGAACAATAATTTATGCTTAGCAATTTGTAACCACTCATGAGTTTGGTCCCTTGGTGCCAAGCCATCCACTTGCTCTTCTCCATTGCTAATTCTTCATAGATAAGTCATTGCTCATTGTTTATCAACTTTGTCACTTTGAGTCACACTTAGCCTTGCTCCTAAATAAGCACAAATTGAATTCCATTTCTTCCACAATATGATTGTGCTTGAACTTTATCTTCTCTTTGATATTGTTGACCAACCCAAACCTCCAACTATTTTCATTGAAATTCAGAATCCTTGAACATCTTCCTTATATCTTCATCAAGTTCGAACACATGAAAGCAAACTAGCAATTTGCCAAAACAATTAGCATTGCCCTTGCTCACACATATCTTCCTCTTGTCAATATTAGGATCAAGTATAACTGTCATAATTTAATACTCTTTATATTGAATGAAATCCCAATTGTGTGGACAAGTAAGCAATTATTTTGACTTCTCTTGAAATATAGAGCTCTTGATTAAGTTTCTTTCTTATTGACCAAGATGCCAATATTTGGATAAATCGAGCTATTTGTTTGATCTTCTTAGATGCATAAAGCTCTTGAACATATATCTTCTCATATGGCAATTTTGACCAAAATATATTTCCACTTAAGTTACTACCAAATCTTTGTAAAAACAAGCACACCAATATTGAGACCATATTATAAACATTTCACCATCTCTCTTTTATATTTTAATCTCTGCTTGTCATTTCTATCTTTTCTCTTTCTGGCTCATTCTTCGATCATGATAAATGCAATGCAATATCAATCTTCTCTTGTTTATGCAGGCAAGCCATAAGTGAGAGAAATAATGTTCATATGTTCTTCTATCTTTTGCCTTGACAAAATGCTGGCTATTTCTTCAATTGACACACTATATGAGTTTGGCTTAAATAATCTATCAATAATACCTACTCAAACTCAACAAGGACATTAGCCCTTTAATTGTGTTTGGCATCCAATCACCAAAACCCACTAAGGGAACTAGATGCACTTACAATCTCCCCCATTTTGGTGATTGATGACAACACAATTAAAGCTTACACATGATTGATAAATATAAGATTTTGAATTCTATGATATAGTAAACTCCCCCTAAATATGTGCATAGAATTTTAAATGGTTGGCCTTAAATGCCAAATGCACATATTTAGGATAAGGTGTGAAAGCACTTTATATCATAACATCCGTGGGGTGCAAAGTGTGAGCACGATAACCGTGATTCATTTGACATGTGAAAACACCCAATTAAGATTACCACATCATCAAACAATATCACAATCTCACAAGTAACTTCTCCCCTTTCACACTATCATTATAAGTCCTTAGGAGAGAATATATGTTCAAACATTATCACAAACTATACTACCAAAATCTTATATGTAACCTTTTACCAATATTGATCAACATCCATCCAATACACCTTGCCCTTAATTTCTTCCCCATCATAATATACATCTTCTCCCCCTTTGGCATCAAACACCAAAAAGGTCTATGTATAGGGAACAAAATCAAGAAGAAAATGTAGAGGCATAATTATAGTAAAAAGGCATATATAAGATCACATCCTTATTCAATCAAATAAAGTATGCAACACCTTGAATCAAGATCCTTGAGACATTAGCATATTTAATTCATACCTCACTTGTAAGACATTTGGAGCATGTGACAAACTCATATCACAAAACAATAAGAGGTAGCAACCAAATATCTAAATGATTCTCTAATCATCACCAAAAGACAAACTCATGGTGTGACTCAAGTTTTGCATACACATCCACACTCTAGCATGTAAGGGCCTAGATGCATAAATGTAATTCTAGAAGACATAGAATTATGTACCATTACTCGTTCTTGGCCTCAAAAACATGAGGAAGATACCCATTGATTGCCATTGTTGTCTTGATGAGAATTCCACTAAGATAATATTGAAAGTGCCAATTGATACCAATTGAATGAGATACCAAATCAAAGATTACTGATACCAATACCCATCATGTACACTTCAAGACAATCATCACAGTCTTCCAAAGTCTTGCGCATGACTAGATTGAGTTCTAGTTGATATATCTTGTGTCATCACCTAGATCCACTGACAAAGACAAGAATAGCATAAAAACGCATAAGCTCTAGTTTCACATCTAGTGACCCTTGGACGCGAAGGCAAGTAGATCACTAAATGGTGAAACCTCACAACATAGACTAAATTCCCATTTTTGATAGTGCATACATATATATGTGGAAGGCAATACATATGCACTTTTGGTCAATTAAGTCCAAATAAGGAAATTTAAGCTATGTTATGGGGAGCTACTGCATAAGAATAAAAAATGGCAAGCTTATGAGAAACTCATTCCCTTCAAGCGACCACACAAATCACTAAAAGAAATTGTTAGGATCAAAGACACAAGATATAGTATAAGCTCCCCCTTAAGATGTGCACCAAGTATTTGTATTACTTGTGACATGCACTTAGTCCAATTGAAGATTAGAGGAGTTCATGATATATCAAGGTCGAGGCATGATAATTTATAACAATTGAAATTAAGCCAAAGGATGCGTACCACCACTAAGGTTGCTATATTACCACACAAACTTGTTGATTTGACAATCAACTCATATAGGCTCTTCACAAGTGAGGCTCAATTTAAACCAATTGGAAGATAATAGCTCTCAATTGATATCTCGTGGTGAATTAGAGATCATATTTACATTTAATATCCATAATATGTTGTTTGTCCTTTCTTTACCTAAAGCAACTCACAAAGAAACCAAAAGGTAAAGTTCATAAAATTTGCAATTCAAGGACTAGGAGTTACCATCCTTTGTTAATAAAATCATTGATAACCAATGAATATGTTTATGGGCACTTGATGAGCTTTCACAACGTAGGATGTTAAATGATTCAATGCTTCTTCATCCTCATTGTTTGGTTGTCAAGATATTGACCTCCCATGAATTGATATTCTATTTTCATATTTTCATTTCATGCACTTCACTTGTATGATTTTGAAGCCGAATAGAAATCACCTAAACGAACCTTAATGCAACACATAGAAAAGAGAAGACATTAAAAGCACAAGGGAGAGTTTCACAAATAATGGTCCCTTGAATGGGAAGGCAAATGGACCAATTGTTCATGAAACTCCATAATATAGACTAAATCCCCCTTTAAGTAGTACACATATATGGTGGAAGACAAGATTATGTGCACTATTGACATTTAAGCCACATGAGGAATTTAAGCTATATTATAGAAGGTAGCTAGGTAGAAGATACAATGAAGTACCAATTGACAAGTTTAGAATTGACATACCTTTGAGGAAGTGCCTTACTTCTCATGAGACTAAACATATGTTTTACTCAAAAAAAGTTAGTCTCAAAATCACAAAACATAGGATAAGCTCCACTTAAATTTGTGCATTCAAGTATTTGAATAACTTGAAACATGCACTGGATGTTTTAAGACTAAAGAGGAGTACATCCTATATTATGGATAACGAACACAAAGTACTTGCAAAAGTAAACTTGCACAAAGTAAACCAAGTATATTACCTCAAGATATGAATGAAACCATGGCAATATATGATATGTTGATTTTCTTTGAATGGGGGATTTAGAATGAGAGATAAGTAACTCCATTTGGATCTTCATATTTGAGCTAAGTATTCAAGTTATTCAAACCAAGTATTCACATACATGGATAGGAAAACAATATATTCATCTTGATATGCTTGGCTTGAAATCCACAAAGGAAACTCAAATATGTACTCTTGCATGTTGTGGAAGACCCAGTTGATATCACTTCACAATTTTCATTTGGTACTCCCACCAGTGATATTTTCTTGCAAGACCATCACCCAAAATAGATTCTCAAGTTCATCTTTTACTCTAAATAGCTACACAACCCACGAGAGAGTAAAATTCAAAAGTAATGCACATGCTTCTCTTGCTTCTTGCTTCTTGCTTGTTTCCTTGCTGGTGAACCTCTTTCTTGATGTCATGTAGTCTTCATTCTTGTTGTTGGAACACATAGAGGCATAGTGTCCCAAGCTTGAACATTTGTTGCATCTGATATGATTAATTTTGTTTTTCTCCTTTTGGCCTTTGATCATGTCCTTCTCTTCTTTCTTCAAGGGGCAATCTCTCACATGATGACCCTTCTTCTTGCACTTGAAGCAAGTTAGAGAAGTTCTTTTCTTCTTTTGATCATGCCCCTTGATCTTGGAGTTCTTGGACTTGAGACCTTGTTGGCATTTGATACCTTGCACCATTGAACCCTTCACAATCTTGTTCACCATGACTTCACGGCTATCTTGAGAAGGTTGTGCAATATCTTTGCCCTTTGTTTAAACTTGGCTCAATGACCTAAAGAGTGATTGCAAGACAAGTCAAAGAACAAACCTCACACGAGCTCCAATCAGCCACTGAACTCACCGAAATGAGCCCCACTGAAGGTCAGCAATTGAAGGGTATGAGCATGCAGTAGAGAGACCCAAAGTGAAGCCACCGAGAGCCAAAACTTCAAACAAAAGGCGAGGCTAGCTGTATCACCGGATGTTCCGATAGTTGCTACCGGATGTTTCGGTAGGTCCTGCTGGATGTTCTGGTAGCTTCCACCGGATGCTCCAATGGACACTGTCTAGGTAGAGCAGCCGGATGTTCCGGTAGTGTCTACTGGATGTTCTAGTGGTTCTCGCCAGATGTTCCTGAAGCTTCCACCAGATGTTCCGGTGACGCCGGACACATCCTTGAATCTTGAGCTCCCAAACCTAAAACTTGACCAAATCTTCTCCAAACTTCACGAAATTTGGCACAGGCTACCCTAGCTCCATTCCAAAGCTATTCCCAAAAGATCTATTGGAAAAGATTAAGGGGTTAGCGGGAATTTTAGATCTCATGAGAAGGGGAATACTTGGGCAAGAAAGGGGAAAACTCAAGATTGACTTGCTCGTGGCAATCTTGCGGGATTAGGATGTTTTAAGACACAATCTCCACATCCTTGCAAGTCCAAAACAACAAAAGAGAAGGGGAAATATCATAGGTAAACCAAAGCACCAAAAGCCTTTGAGATTTCACCTAAAAACCAAAGGAAAAGGGGGAAAAGAGATTGCTGCACACAAGCACTCAAGACTTGGCCACGAATTCCATTCTATTTAACTCCAAATCAGGTCACAAGGTCTGAATACAAAGTGGAACCCAATATCCAAGTAGCATCCCACTTCCCTAGCCTCTTTCTATGGGACTAGATCAATCTAAAACCCACTAAACATGTTGCTCTTGCTTGGGAACAAAAACGACAGCCTAAACCTAGGTCTAAGCAAACCATAATCCAGCAAAGAGTGGGACTAATGACCAACCCTCTCCTTATTTATAATACAGACTAAGCGCTAAAGCTATTTTGCAGCTAGACCCCCTAAGATACAGACTCTTACACTAAGAAGGCTTGTAGGGGCCAGAAAAGACCGCAATAACTCGGATGAACGACCACGATGGAGTCCTTGCAACTTTGGTTTCTCTGCCTTGTCTTGATGTCTTCCATGTGTCCAGTAGCTCATCTCTTGGGGGTAACTTCGGTTTTGGGATACCGGCAACCAAGCCCCTGGTTTCGATGCTCGAACCAGGAAACAATAGTTGGGCCTCCAGTCTTGAGTGATTTTATGGCTCACGACACCGTCTCAGCCAAAGAAACAAAGTCTAGTGTGCCTGACGATCTTCTTCTCATCATCATCGTCACTATCGGAGCCAGAGTTGCTAGAGCTGCCGTCACAATCCCTGAGGCTGGCGAGGAAAGCACGGTCGCACTCCTGGGCGTGCTTCTAGTACTTCTTGATGACCTCCTTCTTGTTGAAGAATGGCCGCTTCTTCTTGTCGCCCCTGTACTTGCCATTCTTATTGTTAGCGATGCACTCGCCCTTGTGCTTGCTGGTGGAGTACTTCTCCTGAGCTATCCTCTGGGGGCAGTCGGTGATGAAGTGGTCCGTATTCTCGCACTCATAGCACTGGAGCTTGTCACCTCTTCTACGGCTCATCCTGTTGGAGTTGAGGCATTGGAACTTGTTGGACAGCAAGCACACCTTTTCATCATCTAGTCCTTCAAGCTCCTCCTCTATAGTTGAAATCAAAGACAAAGCATAGCCGACAGAAGGGTTAGGGTTAGCAGCACCACCACAGTTGAGGCCAGACATAAGAGCTAGGCTCTGGGGAGTTGTTCCACTTATCTTGGCATACACCTGAGAGTCAACCTCCGAAGCCTTCAGCTTGCTATAAAGCTCGTTTGTGGAAAGAGTCTCATAGCCAGCTAACTCGACTATAAACTCTTTCTTCAGTTGCCAAATACTCTAATCCAGAGCATAGAGAAGCTTGCAAGCTAGCTCATGGTCATCGTAAGGCAACACCCCATTTCTTGCATTCGCACGAATTTTGTTCACAATCGATTGAAAATGATTGAACATTTCGTCGATGCCCTCACCAGGTTGCTGGGAGAAATTCTCATACTCTCTCTTTTTCACCTCAAACAACCTAGCCTTGACCTGTCAAATCCCCTTATGGAAGTTACTGAGGGTAGTCCAGATCTCATGTGACGTCTTCAAGTGCACAACCCTATCGAACTCGGGGTGGCACAAGGCAGTAAGCAGAAAGTTTCTAGCCTTGTTGTTTGCTTCGTGTTCCCATTGCTGCTGTTAGGTAACACGGTTCTCTACCACTTGGTAGCCAGCATCCTGATAAATATTCTAGATGGACAAATGTTGGCTCTGAGCATGTTGCATGCCCCATTGCCCTCACATGCTCTGTATGCTAGAACTTGTGTCTAATAGCTTTCCGTCCCTTTTGAGCTCTTTGTTACACCTAGTTGCATTTGCACTACATTTTTCTTATAGGACTTGATATGTGCATTGTTAGAAGGGGGGAGAGTGGAATCACCAACCAAGGGGGAGACTCTTGGAGAGTTGGGAGAGTGCATCATTCTAGGAGGAGAGCTTGCATTGTGAGATAGGCTGAAATGCAGGGGGAGTTGGAGTTTTTAGCATGCTCTTTTGGCCAACTGTGTCGAGCTTTTGCCTCTTTCTGGAGAAGTTGCTCCTTGGCTTCTAGCATGACTGTGTTCAGCCCTACCTCTTTCTTGAGGGGTCTTCCTTTGTTGATCGGCTACATTGAGCAGTTACCTTTGTCTTAGGGGGCCGATCTTTTGGCTTTGCTCTTGTTCACTTCTAGTGCTCTCGTTTCTGCCTTTGTTTGGCTTTTGGGCATTTGAGTGGATTTTCTTTGTTTTTTACTTTTTTCTGTTGTTCTTTGTTACACTTTTCTCTTCTTTATCTATGATTTTAGGTGGTTGGTGAGGGTGTTGGCAAGGCACTCATCATGGAGTAGATTGAGGGACTCAAGTGTACCGAGTCCGGTCTTTCTTTCTGGCTATTATGAGCACTTGTCAACACCGAAGTCTTGCTAAAGGAAGAGCGAGCAGAAGTCCACCTAAGTGTGGCCTGGTGGCGGTGCCCGAGTGTGACCAAGGCGTGAAAAAATCCCTGCCAAGTGGACCAGCAGGTGGCTTGGGTTGCGGCCCAAGTTAGGCTCGGCCCATAAGAGAGAACTTGGGTTCAGGACGGTGTCGCGAGCCGTAAAGTCACTGAAGACTAGAGGCCCAACTATCGTTTCCTAGTTCAAGCATCAAAACTAGGCGCTTGGTCGCCGGTATCCCAAAACCGGAGCTACCCCCGAGGGAAGAGCTACTGGACACGTGGAGGACATCGGGACAAGGCTAAGAAATCGAAGTTGCAAGGACTCCATCGTGGCCATTCATCCACGTTATTGTGGTCTTTTCTAGCCCCTAAGGGCCTTCTTAGTGTAAGAGTCTATATCTTAGGGGGTCTAGCTGCAAAACAGCCTTAGGGCTTAGTCTGTAGTATAAATAAGGAGAAGGATGGTTATTAGTCCCTATATTGGCTGGTTTAGGGTTTGCTTAGACCTAGGTTCATGCTGCCATTTTCGTTCCCAAGCAAGAGCAACATGTTTAGTGGGTTTTAGAGTGATCTAGCCCCATAGAAAGAGGGTAGGAAGTGGGAGGTTGCTTTGAGATTGAGTTCCACTTTGTATTCAGACCTTGTGACCTGATTTGGAGTGAAATAGAATGGAATACGTGGCCAAGTCTTGAGTGCTTGTGTGCAGCAATCTCTTTTCCCCCTTTCCCTTTGGTTTTTGGGTGAAATCTCAAAGACTTTTGGTGCTTTGGTTTGCCTATAAGATTTCCCCTTCTCCTTTGCCATTTTGGGCTTGCAAGGGCATGGAGATTATGTCTTTAAACATCTTGATCCCGCAGGATTGCCACGAGCAAGTCAGTCTTGAGTTTTCCCCTTTCTTGCCCAAGTATTCCCCTTCTCACGATATCTAAAATTCCCGCTAATCCCATTATCTTTTCCAATAGATCGTTTGGGAATAGCTTTAGAATGGAGCTAGGATAGCCCGTGCCAAATTTTGTGAAGTTTGGAGAAGATTTGTTCAAGTTTTAGGTTTGGGAGCTCAAGATTCAAGGTTGTGTGTGGCATCACCGGAACATCTGGGGAAGCTAGCGGAACATCCGGTAGACACTACCGGAACATCCGGTAGACACTACCGGAACATCCGGCGGCTCTTCCAGGACTGTGTCCACCGGAGCATCCGGTTGAAGCTACCGGAACATCCAGTAGCAACTACCGGAACATCCGGTGATCTAGCCAGCCCTGCTTTTTGTTTGGAGTTTTGGCTCTCGGTGTTTTGCTCTGGCATCACTTTAGGTCTCTCTACTACATGCCCATACTCTTCACTTCCTGATCTTCAGTAGGGCTCATTTTGGTGAGTTGAGTGGCTGGTGGGAGTTGAGCACACCTGAAGTCGTTCCTTCAATGAGGGCACTTCATCATCACCAATGGACTTGTCAAATTTCTCTTTGAGCTTGGTCCAATGGAGATGAGCATCCTCGAGGTACCCATACTCATCCACGATAAAACGATATGCACCTTTACTCAAAGCACTAACCAAAACAACATAAGCTTGAGCATTGAGATGTATGCATTTCTCTTCCTTTATAGAAAGGTTGCCCCAAATGTGGTTTAGAGGAGAAATGCTCACATCTACAATCCACTCGAATTGAGGACCCATGGTCCTAAACATATCAAGCACACAAGTGGACCAAGATGCCTAATTTCAACCATCAGGCAAGAGCGGTTCTATAGTTGCCTCACACCTCATCGACATCTTCTCAAGGCGGTTAAACCCTAAATTGAGAGGCTTGGCTCTAATACCAATTGAAAGGATCTAGATGTCACCTAGAGGGGGGTGAATAGGCGATCCTAAAAAATAACACAAACTAAAAGCGAAAATCAGTAGATCACGGGTTCAACTGGTCAAACCGGTTGAACTAGTCTGACTGGTTAAACTGGTCAGACCGGTTGAACTGGTCCTTATCGGCTGAACTGATGGGCAATGGAAAGAACTGAATTGATCTCTAAATCTACCCTAGCAAATTTGACACCATGAGTTTCTAGAGCTTCCTTGAGGCTTGCTCTTGTAGATCTAAGAGGGGCAAACCTTGGTTCCTGCACAAATGATAGATCCACATGGATTTCTCCAAAACAAGGTAAGGAAGCTCAAGATAACGAAGAACACAAGGCACCACAAGCAAGCACACGAGACACAGGATTTATCCTGAGGTTCGGGCACACCACCAAGGTGTCCGTATGTCCTCGTTATTGAGGAACCCACTGAGGGTTGGACTCACAAGCCCTCTCCTCCTCTTCCCAATCACCAATACTGGCGGAGAGTACTAACTATGAGTTGTTCAAAAAAAACGTGTGATACAAACTTCCCAAAGCACACCACAAGGGGATGGGTGCTTTGATGGGCGATCCCTAGCCGCCTAGGAGCACGAAGCTCCAAGAGTAACAAATGCTCCAAGAATGCTTGACAAGCTCCATAAACTGCTCACGGGATGGTTGATGCTCTCATGTGCTCATAAACTCCCAATCTCTTTCTCTCTCAACCCACAAGGATTTTGCAAGGGAACCTCACAAAGAGGGAGAAGGGAGAGCTCCAATGGCTGCTAGGAGAGTGTTCTTGTGGGGAGAGTGAGCAGCAATGGAAGGAGGGGTGAAGGGGTATAAATACCCACCCATCAAAAACTAGCTGTTAGTGTGCTGTGCTGTGCCCACTGGTTGAACCTATGCTCATTTGTTGAACCTAAGGGCAAGCAGAAATAGCAGACCGGTGCTAAAGGTGCCTGACCAGTTGGAACGGTCGTCCAACTGATGGGCTAGTACAATCGGCAGACCGGTTGAACCAGTGGACCAGATGGGCACAGAGGTAGACACTAAAAAGGTCATAACTTCTCACTCCCAAACCCGATTTAGATGATCTTGGACATTCTAAAGAGATCATTTAGAGGGCTATCCAACCCAACTAAGAACAAGCTAGGATTATATGGGGGACAGATATCCCCTGGCTCCTCATGATGTGGACTCAAGACATGGGACATTGGTGGGCTGAGAAGGGCAAATGGCTGATTTTATGGTGGTCGAGCAAGCCTGGAAGTCAAGGCAAGAGCATTGTGATCTAGGTAAGCATGGAAAGAAGCTTGACTCAGGCTGGAGGTCTGAGATTCGTGAGATCCAAGGGAGATACGATGGAGACGAAGATTCTGTTTGATCTCTTGTAATCTAAACCGACTAGGAGATATAGAAGGAACCTAACTTGTAACCCAAGAACCCATCGGACTATATAAGGCGAGTGAGGGACCCCTACATAGCATTATCTCAACCCATCTCAAGCCGCCAAACCATGCTCTCATGCACGAAAGCCTTAGCTCTTATTCTAATCTCAACCTCAGATCAATACAACTCGCCGCCACAGGACGTAGGGTATTACGCATCTTGCGGCCTGTTGACGCGGCTTATGTACGAAAATTATACATCATTTTATATGGTTTTTCATTGATTTTATGCGTCAACTATATCTTTCTCTAACATTTATCACCGATAATTGTGGATTTTGCAATATTGTCTTGGAAATATGCTACATGTGATTTTTTCAGGTTTTAAGCCAATTTTTCGTGAAATTCACCATGATCCACTTCGAGTAAGAAAAGAACTCTAGATGACATGAATTGAAGATGAAGAACAAGGAAGGCTTGGTGTACTCATGACCCCCTCTGTGTGGATCAAGGCTTCCTAATCAGAAGATTCAATAAAGTGTCAAGAGCTACAAGAAAATGAAGATATTTATTCATTAAAGATGTCAAATATGTCAAAGGCTAGAAGAATCCGTCAAAGCTCGGCCCGTTACGAAGATTCCAGAAGCTCAGGAGTCCGAAAGATCCTGCACAAATATTTCTTTAGCGGCAAGCAACGTCCCCGCGAAAGATGGAAGGAAACAGACGAAGGAAGGGCTGAGGTCGGCCGACCTTAGGCCTTCTGGTCGGCCGACCCCACCCAACCGTGGGTCGGTTTCCGATTCCTTTTCTTCCACGTCTTCTCCAGACTATATAAAGCGAGTCTAGGCCCCGAGTCGAGGCATCCAATTCATTATCAAGGCGACAAGATGTAGAGAAGAGGGACAACAACTAGAGGAGAGCTGAGGGTCGAGATTCTAGGCTAGGATTAGAGTTCTTCTAGTTTGTAGAGGTGATTAGAGGCCTTGCATGGTGCTCTAATTACCTAGCTTTAGAGGTCTAATTGTATCATCAAGGGAGGTATGGCCATGGTTGTAAGTATGATACAATTTATTAATGAAATCATTGTTCTTGTCTAATTATCATGTTCTTGTTCTAATTATGCATGTTCTAGCTCTAAGTAGATTTAGATCTAGATGCTTGTTGATTAGACCATGTCTTTAAGGGTTATATTCATCTAGCGTTCTTGATTGTTGATCTAGCTTACTAATGATATAGTTGTATGTCTAGTTCTTTTGATCATGGAGATTAGAGGTTCTAGTTGTGCCAATTATGTTATTAGACCATATAAGGTAGTTGGAAGCTAGTTCTCTGATTACGTGCCTGTTGAAAGCTTTTCATTGATTACCTGGTTACCGGTGACAGTGGAGCCTGGGGAAAGGTTAAGCTGATCTAGGGGGTTAGGTTGATTGATCTTGATTTAATTATGCTATGATGAATATGCTTGAACATGCTTGTCTACCTTGAGCTACTTGTTATCTCGTTGCTTTTATCTAATTGTGGTACCCTTATCATGCTTGTTTTGGATCCAATTAGAGCTTGATTAGAATCTAGTTAATACCCCTTAATCAGTGTTCTAGTTCTGTTCTAATTGTTTATCTTATATATTAAGTATAGTTTAGACGTAGATTAGACATAGTTTAGAGCTAGTTTAGAGGTAGATTAGAGCCTTGCTTTTTACCTTTAGTTTTCCATAAACTCTTGTTAATTAGTTCTCAATTAGTTCGTTTCCTGGATTGACAAAACCCATGACACTCATCCTAGGGAAAAGCTACCACGATACTGTCGCTTGCAGTATAAGGTTTGGCGTGCTTAATTGCCGTCAACACGACCCGAACCTGTATAAATCTACATGTTATGTCGCTTTTCTGACAAACCATCGTGCTACGTCGACTTCGCCAGCCCCCAAAAGCATCCTGTGGTACATCCCGTGGTGCACTGCCTGTGTAAAATCCCGACAGTTGGCGCGCCAGGTCGGGGCTTAGCGACATCGACACCAAGTTAGCTCTATGGCCAACTTCTCCACCAATGACGTCAAGTTCACTCCTGGTGAGATGATCTATTTTGGATCTATCTCGTTCATCGCCGATAAAACCGGCGATTTGCACCGACTCATTGGTGCCGCGGAGGAGGTGCGCAGCCGTAACGTCCCATCACCAACTCCGAAGCTTCCTTCGACCTCACCGGCTCCAAGATCTGTTCAGTGGGCGGTCAGCCAATGGCCAGCCATCACGACGACCAGGGTCGGGTCAGCTCGCCCTCGGGCGCTGGCGCACTGATCTGTCATTAGGGCCGCTCCAGCTCCATCCACCTGATAATGAGGCGGATCATCGAGGCGCACCCTGAGTCAACTTGGCTCGGGACCATGATGGACAGTCGTGGCATCGGCCGGGCGTGGGTCTGCATCTGCCTCCTTGCCTCGACCGACTGCCACATCACCACCAACTCGGTGCACTGCACTCTCTACCTCCCTGACCCAAGTCTGGACCCAGATCAGTCGGGGGAGAAAACTGTGGCAACCGGGAATTCGCCGCACATCATCGACTCCCGCACCGGCGACTACTCCATGCCAGGTGGTCTCGATCCCGTCACCAACCAGGGGTCGAAACCGTAGTGCCCCAGACCGTGGGGAGGATCGGGCTCTGTCCCAATTCCCTCGCAGCCTTTGCAATGCCGCGGCCACCAACCAGGCAAGCTTGTCACGCTTGTGGTCCGTCCCTCGCGCCATGACTCTCCTAAAAACGATGAGGATGCACGACGGGAGACCGCTGAGCTCCACCTCCAACAACGACCTCAGCCACATTGTTCTCAAGAGGGAGGCGAGGAAGCACCGAAAGGCCCTGCCATGGGGTCAACGTCCACGTCCCTCATGGACGACGAAGTCTACCGCGCAGTAGAAGAATCGTTGACCGGCCTTCACCTGGGGCTCGTCATCTGCTCCACCCCGAACGGCAAAACCGTCACTTGGCGCAGCTCACGTTCTGTGGATGAGCCAAAAGTTTCTTCTCCAACATCTTCGCAATAGCGTCCACCTCAGCAGTTGTCTCAGCCACCTCTCCCTTGAGAGGGTGGCGAGGCTTCCTGCCCACACATGATCTGCAACCTGGAGTCTCTCAATGTATTTGAGGACAGGCCAACTACAACTACAGAAACAGGGTCCATGCTCTCTGACTCTAGGTTTTACTCGGGGGGATTGCCAATGCTTCTCAATGATCAGGTAAGCTCACCCCCGATGTCACCCACCTACTTCTCCAAGATTCTCATCATCAACGGCCAACCAGAGGACGACCCCATCTCTGACGATGAGCCTTCCGCGAATGGAGAAAGCCAAGAATAGCGTGACAGGTAACGACGCCGCAACGAGCGCCGCAATATTTGCTTCCATCATCGTGCGTTGAATCAAGACCCGACCCTCCCCGTCTCCCAGGATGAAGCATCTGAACCTGGGGAGGCACCAGAAGAGGCCGAGTTTCATCGTCAAAGGAATGCTCGACGACAAGAACGCCGGCGCAATGAGGCCCAGCAGCACGACCGTGACAACGGAAGAGCACGTGATGGGGAGAATCGCGTTCAGCCTCGTGCCCCACTAGTCCCAGGACGCAATCTGCTGCCCGAATTCGCCGCTGCCATGGGAACCCCGAGTCAAGTAGGTGGAGTATTGGCCAGGCTAGTAGACATCTTCCCTCGCACTCCAGATGGGGAACTCTACCATCAAATCTTCACTCAGGCAGCTAACCATATTCTACTTACCGATGCCCACACGGCAGCCGACGCCCATCACGCCATCAATGCAGGGCATGACGCGCGCCACAATATCGAGAGGTCACGAGCAGACCGGCACAAGGAGGAAATTCGGCATTGCAACGACTACGATAGGGACAACGGGTCCCCCCCACCACCACGACGGAGGCAGGGCTCACTCAGGCGGAGCCTCTGTCAACAGCCCAATGCCTCGCCGCTTAGTTCATGATCGATTGGGGGAAGGCCATCCTCGGTCCCCACGATGCCACCAAGGAGGTGCCCAAGATGGAGGTCGGGGCAAACCAGCCCATTGAAGCATGGTCAGTATCCCAGCCTTCACCAAGCGGCTTCGCGAAGTAGCGTGGCCTCAGAACTTCAAAGTCTCCAACATCGATAAGTACGAGACAAAGCATGACCCAAGCAGCTGGCTGGCCGTATATTCCACCGCAGCCAGCGCCGCCGGGGCAAGCGAGGACATGATGACCGCTTATGCCCCCATTGTGCTAGGGCAGGACGCGCTTGAATGGCTTCGCCACCTCCGGCGCTAGTGCATCGACGGCTGGGAGGACTTCTGCTGATGCTTTATCACCAATTTTCAGTCTCTGTCTGACAAGCTGGTGCAGCCATGGGACCTCAAGTCCATCAAGTGCAAGGACAACGAGAGTCTCTACTCATACTTGAAGCGTTTCCAGTCGATGTGGAACCGCATTCCTAACATCGCTGAGGCGGCGGTGATCAAAGACTTCTTCCGCAGCTCCAACAATGAGGCCTTTGTGAAGATCCTCCTACACAAGGCCCAGTCACTTCTGAGTAGCTTTTTTGTGATGCAGACCAATACATTACCGCGGATGAGCGAGCTCAAGACTTGGTTGATGCACGTCAAGAAGATCAGGGAAAAGAGAAGCGTGAAGACCCCCTGTGACAGGAGCGCTGCTGGGACAAGAGGCCTAGGGAGGAGGTCCAAGCTGTGGGCCATCGCCCATGGGCCTGGCGTCTCTCCACGTCAAGGGGGCGAGCGATCGCTCGACCAACTCCTTGACGCACCATGCCCCTATCACAAGGAGATGCACTACACCCTAAGCGAATGCAGGGACTTCAGGGCCTCGATCGCCAACGGTCGGCCCTTTATACCTCTGCCTCTACCGCCACTTCTACCACACAATTAGGGGCCACCACCCCAGTAGAACAGGGCCAACGGCACTAGCTTCCCTAACGTCAACAGGCACGTCAACATCATCATCGGGGGGCATGGCTCCCTAGAAAGCAAAAGGCAGTAGAAGCTGGTCGACCGCCGAGTCATGGCGGCCACTCAAGAGCCTCCGACACCGTACAACTGGTCGGACATGCCTATCTCTTTTAGTCAGGCAGATCATTGGCTCAATTTCAACCACCTGGGCAAGTACCCCCTGCTGGTGAGCTCGGTAGTCCATGAGAGCCGACTCATGAGGACACTGATCGATAGAGGAAGCAGCATCAACGTAATGTTCCCTAAGACCCTGCTGTCTCTCGGGCTCTCCATCAACGATCTACAAGAGTCGGACAGCCCATTCTTTGGGATTATGCTTGGTGAAGGAGAATATCCACTGGGGCACATCAGCTTGCCGGTCACCTTTGGAATGGAGGATAACTTCCGTACAGAGACCCTCCATTTCGAAGTGGCAACCTTCAACTCCGCCTATAGTGCTATCATTGGGCGGCCTGGGTTGGCCAAGTTCATGGCCGTCCCCCACTACTCGTACCTAGTCCTAAAGATGCCAACCCTACGCGGTGTTTTCTCCGTTCGAGCGGGAGGCATTCCAGACGGCATTTGAAGCAACTACCGCGGCAGCTCAGCGCCGACTCACCGATGGCGCAGCTCAGCTCTCGAAGGACAATCTGCCGATCCCGACTCATGAGTCGATCCCCAGCTCGGCCATACAGGCAACCATGGCGACCAAGGAGGTGAGCCTCAACCTCCCTGATGCCTCGAAGACGGTGACCATCAGTACCGTCCTCCCTCCCAAATAGAAGACATGCTCATTCAGTTCTTGAGGGACAACTGGGACATGTTTGCATGGAAGCCTGCAGATATACCTGGAGTCCCGAGGGAACTGGCCGAGCACAAGCTCAAGGTGTTCCCCAACACGAAGTCGATCAAGCAGAGGCGGCACCGATTCACTCCGGACCAGAGGGAAGCAATCCGCGTGGAGCTAGCCTGGCTCCAAGCTACCGGGTTTATTAGAGAAGTGAGGCATCCTGAATGGCTGGCAAATCCTTTACTTGTAATCAAAAAGAATAAAGTAGACTGACAGATGTGTGTTGATTATACTGATCTCAATAAGCACTGCCCGAAGGACCCCTTCGGGCTGCCTAGGATAGATCAAGTCGTCGACTCTACGGTAGGATGCTCCCTCCTCTGCTTCTTAGATTGTTACTCGGGCTACCATTAGATTAGCCTAGCCAAGGAAGATCAGGAGAAGACCACGTTCATCATGCCCTTTGGGGCATTCTGTTACACCTCTATGTCGTTCGGGCTAAAAAATGTCGGGGCGACATATCAGCGCACAATCCAGATGTATTTGGCTAAACACTGGGGTAAGCGTGTCGAGGCTTATGTCGATGATGTGGTGATCAAGATGAAGGATCCGGAAGACTTCATTAACCACATACAGTAAGTCTTCAATAGCCTTAGAAGGTTCTGCTGGAAGCTAAACCCCAATAAGTGTATGTTTGGGGTCCCGACCGGGCAACTACTCGGGTTTGTCATCAGCGAGAGGGGAATTGAAGCTAATCTGGAGAAGATCGACGCAATTCTTCGGATGCAGCCTCCTAAGTGACAGAAGAAGGTTCAGAAGCCCACTGGGTGCATGGCTGCCATAAGCCGATTCATCTCACAGCTGGGAGAGCATGGCATGCCATTTTACAAGCTGCTGAAGAAGGTGGACAGGTTCCAATGGACACCGGAGGCTCAGGAAGCGCTGGAAGCCCTCAAAAAATTCTTGACGACCCCTCCGGTATTGAAGTCACCGAACCGAGCCACGGCGGACCATGCGGCCGAGGACTTGCTACTGTACCTCTCCTGCATGACTCATGTGGTCAGCACTAGTTTGGTGGTCGAGAGGCTGGAGGAAGGGCACGTTCAGCCAACTCAACACCCGGTTAACTTCATCAATGAAGTACTTAGCCCATCTAAAATAAGGTACCTAGAGGTTTAGAAATTACTGTATGCGGTCCTTATTACTGCTCGCAAGTTGTGCCATTATTTCGAAGAGCACAAAGTCGTGGTGGTCACCTCGTTCCCCATCGGCGAGATTTTGCGCAACAGAGAAGCTACCAGGAGAATTACTAAGTGGGCGTGTGAGCTGGGAGCGCATGACATAGAATTCCACCCAGGAACCGCCATCAAGACTCAGGCACTGGTTGACTTCATCTCTAAGTGGATGGAGAATCAGGTACCAGAGAATCCGGAGCCTCTAGAATTCTGGAAGATGTATTTCGACGGGTCCCTGAAGACAGAGGGAGCTGGGGCAGGAGTCATCTTGGCCTCCCTAAAAGGCAAAAAGCTCAAGTATGTGCTGCAGATCCTCTTTACAGTGTCCAACATTGCAGCAGAATATGAAGCCATGCTGCATGGGTTGCGCATCGCAATTTCACTCAGCATCAAGCGCCTCATGGTCTATGGGGATTCCTTGGTTTGCGATAAGTCAAGTCAACAAAGATTGGGATTGCTCCACGGAAGTGATGGATAAATACTACGCGGAAGTTCGCAAGTAGGAGGATAAGTTCGATGGGCTAGAATTTCATCACGTGCATCGCAACAACAATGCAGATGCCGACCCACTATCGAAGCTTGGCTCCTCCCGAGCCAAAATACCTCCAGGGGTGTTTGTCCAAGAACTGTTTCGTCCGTCCATCGATCAAGGGCGGGAACCCCTAGAACAGCATGTCCTGAGCTTGGAGGAAGCCCTGACTAACTAGAGGGTCCTAATCATCAGCTACATTAGAGACAGGGATGAGCTTGATGATAAAGCAGAAGCCGAGTGACTCGTTCGCCGCGCGGCCAGCTATACACTGATCGACGATGATCTGTATAAGCGTGGCGTGGCCGGAGTTCTCTTGAAGTGCATCAACATACCTCGTGGTAAGAGTTTGCTGATGGAAATCCACACTAGGCAGTGCAGCAATCACGCTACCTCTAGGACACTGGTCAGGAAGGCATTCAGGGCCAGATTTTACTAGCCAATAGCAAAGCACGACGCAGCCGAATTGGTCAAGCATTGCGAAGCCTGTCAGTTCTTTGCAAATTAGCACCACCTCCAGGCTCAACAGCTGCAGAATATTCCTGTCTCATGGCCCTTCGCATGCTGGGGGCTCAATATGATTGGGCCACTCAAGAGAACTCAAGGTGGATATACTCACGTCTTGGTAGCCATCAACAAATTTACCATGTGGATCGAGGTCAAACCGATCACGTCTCTGACTTCAACAAAAGCGGAAGAATTCATCTAAACGATTATATTCCGCTTCGGGATCCTGAATAGCATTATCATAGATCTGGGCTCCAACTTCACAGGCTCAGAGTTCTTCAATTTCTGCAGTGAAAAGTCCAAACTTGTCAAATATGTCTCAGTAGCGTAACCCCGTGCCAATGGCTAGGTCAAGCATGAAAACGGGATGATTCTTGATGTGTTGAAAAAGAGGGTCTTCGACAAACACAAAAAGTTGGCAGGCAAATGGATTAGGGAGCTTCCATACATAGTCTGGAGTCTTAGAACACAGCCAAGTAAAGCTCACAATGGTAACACACCTTTCTTCATGGTGTATGGATCAAAAACAGTGCTACCTGCTGATTTAGCACACGGAGCACCACGGTTAGCATTCAAGGATATCGCCGAGGCAGAAACCACTCGGCTTGAAGAAGTCGATCTACTTGAGGAAGAACAACTCAATTCGATGATTCAGTAGGTGCGCTATCAGCAGACTTTGCGGCCTCATGCTTTCTCACTCACGGAACTGGTCCTCCGTAGAGTCCTCGAGGGGGTTGGGCATCACAAGCTATCCCCTCCTTGGGATGGACCTTACATCATCATGGAAGTCACTCGGCCAGGATCTTATCGCTTGTCTGAAATGGACGGCACTCCGATTGGGAACTCTTGGAATATTGAGCATCTTCACAAGTTCTACGCCTAGAGCCCCTCCAAACCTCAGAGCGTTGTATTCTCATCTGTACTCATGACTAATATTGCGGTTCTCGTGACCTTAAATTGACTCATCCTCGCTTGTGATTTAGTTGGGTGTACTCAGATAATGAATAAATGCATGATCTCTGTGCACATGTCCTTTTTTTTGGCGTGACTGCATGACGCCTCTCGCAGTAGCATTTCAGCCTCACGTAACCAGGCAATCAGTCATGGGTCTTGACCCGACTCATGGCTGGTGTTACATGACTACTCCTACTCAAGATAGGGTGTAGTCCGACCCTAATTACGGGGCAATTAGCCTAGGTCATATATCGACAGCTAGTGTTACATGCCTTCGCGTACTCATAATAGGGTGCAATCTGGCCCTCCTAACAGGGCAATCAACCTAGGTCGTAGACCGACAGCTGGTGTTACATGCCTTCGCATACTAATAATAGGGTGCAATCTGGCCCTCCCTACGGGGCAATCAGTCTAGGTCGTAGACCGACAGCTGGTGTTATATGCCTTCGCGTACTCATAATAGGGTGCAATCCGACCCTCGTTACGGGGCAATCAACCTAGGTCATTGACCGACAGCTAGTGCTACATGCCTGCGCTTACTCTGATGAAAGGGTGCGATCCGACCCTATGCGTCGCACACTCAAAAGTAATCGGCTCGAGTCAACGTAAAAATACAGATATTCGCACACGTTTTCAATCTCGGGGCAACACGCGTGAACTCTGTGTTTCATGCGAAATGTTCAAGTCATGGGTCCGACTCAAGGACAAAGCTTCGCATGTCATCATATTTGTGAAAACAGCTAATTCGATTTTACAATAACTTGGGACGCTAATCAACAGTAGGTCTCATTCAATCACAGGGATATGATGTAATTTACAGAAATACAATAGCAAGTATATTAGTTTACAGCTCAAATTCGGCTATGAGTTTTTTGGCTACAGTTTGGATCTCTGCAGCATATTCGTCCATCGTTGAGTCACTGGGATCAACCACAACCTTCTCCGACAACTTAGATAAGTTGAGATCTGGCCGAGTTATCTTGAGCATCAGTAAAACACGATGCATGACTGACTTCAGCATTCCACGGAGGTGATTCTTGATGTCCTCCACCAGAGTTGACATTCGGTCTCCTACTGCTCGTGGGGCTCCAACCTCTGGGGCACATATATTCAGCATGGTTGTCATGGCAGATGTTGCAAACTTCATCAGCTCCTTGGTTTTGTCGTAAGCAGCTTTTAGTTTTTCACAATTTTACTTGGAGACTTCATAATTCCGCGTCACGAGGCCCAGATCTTTGTGGTACTTCTCTTACAATTGTTGCGACTCCTTGAGAGCTTGCCTCATGGACTTTAGTACCTTCTCCAAGTCTCTATTCTTGCACTGGATCTCGACTCAAATTCTGTCGGCCTCAGTTAACTCGGAAGTCTTCTCAAGATCCTCCCGAGTCAGTTTATGGCTCATCTCAAGTACTGCCAAGGCACTAGAAGTATTTTGGAACAATTTTTCAAACCCGTCTCTCGATTCTCAGAGTTCTTGAATCTCTCTCCTTAACCGCAGTGCCTCATCCTGTGGACTGATGCAGCTTATAGGCTTCCGTAAGTAAAGAATATGCTAGTCGGGTTTATTGGCGAGTTACCTCATGCTCTTTTCTCTCCAATTCAAGCTTTCGCTGCAAGTTCAGAGCAGTGTCTCAGGCCTCATCGCACTCAAGTACAGCGTTGAGATATGAGGTGCCACGTTGAGCCAATGCACTCTCCAAATCAGCAATCTTTTTAGCAGCAGCTGTAGACCAATGCATGTACCGCCGTATGAGTATATTAGATGTTAGACTGAGTGGAGAATTTGGATCAGGAGGCAGTCATTTACCAGCGGCTTTAGCAGCATGAGTTGCCTCGGAGTCGGCCAACTATTGGCGTAGCTTGGTCGTATCGGTCCCAAGTAGGGGAGCAAGCCTTTCATGCCACAATGAAGCTTGATTCAGCCAATCCTGTAAGAGAGTTCCGCTGCATGTGAGTACTGCCTTCAAAGTTCATTACAGTAATGATGGTGCCTTACCTCAAAAGCTATGAATGGCCGTGACTCTAGAAGAACTGTGGCGACTCGCAAGTCATTAGTTGGCTTAGGTTTCGATCCAATTCCATGGCTTCTACTGCCAACAACCAATCACTGGATGATGTGTTGGCAAGACTCAGGGATGAGCTTGCAAGGTTCCAAGTCTTCGGTGCCAAATTCAAGGCTAACTTCACAGAGATCAATGTCGCACTGCTCCGAATTGCAGCAGTGGAGAACCACCAAGTGTGGCGGAACCGCCCAACTTAATCTAGTTTGGGTGTACCTAGTTGGTGCGACCATTGAAAGGCCATGTTGGTTAACTCGGGGGAGTGTATTCCGAAGCCTTCAAGAGTTTTTGGACCTTCAAGTTGATTGTTACTCAAATCAACTTGAAGCTTGGGGGCTATACCCATTGGGTGCATCGAGCGAGTGCAACCAATGAAAAAGAGGGCCAATTGATTCAGAGGCATGGCTAAGCAAATTGTTATCTTTATGGATCTTTGAGTTGATTATTGCTCAAGTCAACTCAAAGCTCGGGGGCTACACCCAATGGGTGCACCTAGTTGGTGCAACCATTGTGGGGGTGAGTTGATTGACTCAGTGGCATCTCACATTCGGACCTGAGGATTGTTTGGGAGTCTCGAGTTAATTGTCCTCTGAATTGACTCGAGCCTCGGGGGCTTGTGGGGGACAGATATCCCGTGGCTCCTCATGACGTGGACTCAAGACATGGGCCATTGGTGGGCCTGAGAAGGGCAAATGGCTGATTTCATGGGCCCGCTGCCTGGCTTAGCCCCAAAGGTGGTCGAGCAAGCTTGGAGGTCAAGGCCGGAGCGTCGGGATCTAGCTAAGTGTGGAAAGAAGCTTGACTCAGGCTGGAGGTCCGAGATTCGTGGGATCCAAGGGAGATACAATGGAGACGAAGATTCTGTTTGATCTCTTGTAATCTAAACTGACTAGGAGATATAGAAGGAACCTAACTTGTAACCCAAGAACCCGTCGGACTATATAAGGCGGGTGAGGGACCCCTACGTAGAATTATCTCAGCCCATCTCAAGCCGCCAAACCACGCTCTCGCGCATGAAAGCCCTAGCTCTCATTGTAATCTCGACCTCAGATCAATACAACTTGCCACCACGAGACGTAGTGTATTACGCATCTTGTGGCCCGAACCTGTATAAATCTACGTGTTCTGTTGCTTTTCCGGCGAACCATCAAGCTACGTCGACTTCACCAGCCCCCAAAAGCATCCTGTGGTACATCCCGTGGTGCACTGCCGGTGTAAAACCTCGACAGATTCCCATTAGTGAGAAGTTCCCTGTTACCCACGACAAGCCCTCCTTTGAGCATTGAAACCCTAAGGATGGTGTATGCTTAGAGAAGCCGAGGGAGCCACCAAAGAAACAAGTGTGGACTCCCAAGCCAAACTTTGTTAGGAACCCTCTTGACACTGTACCTGTGAGGAACTCAGTTGACTCACCTCCTGAGAGCTCTAGGCATAGGGGCTAAGAGGAATGCTCCTCCCAAGCCCACTCCACAACCTAAGGGATAGCCTAAGAACCAAAGTCAACCCAAGGGTGATCTACCCAAGAGGTACATGTGTGACTACTACCATAGGGAGGGTCACTTGGTGGAGTTTTGCTATCGCAGGATGAGAGCTGAGCGTAGAGAGGCTGAGTTGAGAAATGAAGAGAGGTACTACTAGGGTGGTGGGCCTGATGTGGCACCTCGACATGGGGATAGGCGAGATCATTGGCCACGTCGTGTAGGTGGAGGTAGAGGAGACTGTTTTCCTTGCAGTGCGCCAGGTGGTGGACATTTTGTAGATAGGGCACCAGGTCGTGAGTAGTACTGACTTTAGTCCTCCTCGCCAAGGCTTTGAGAGCTACAACGGACCGCGCTTTGCTAGACGTGGTGACCGACAGTCTCAGTTTGTGCGAGACAGGAGTTTTGGGATGTTTGATTGTGACTTTGCTAACCCTTCTTTTGAGAAAATGGCTCGACACTAGTTTAGGTTGTTTTCAGACTAACCCCAGTGTCGGACCATATGTACACTCCATTAACCGCTATTGATGCAGGACGGAGGCCTAGAGAACATATGGCTCATGGATTCTGGTTGTTCGCGCCACATGACTGGTAATCACAGATGGCTTCTCCAGTCTCACCCGAAGTGAGCTCCAGCGAGCTTTTCATTTATGGGGACAAAGGTATAGGTAAGGTGAAAGGTGTTGGTGCTATTCCTGTTTTTGAGAATTTTGTTCTAAGGGATGTTGATTTGGTTGCTAACCTTGGTTACAACCTTCTCTCTAGTTTCACAACCTCTCGATGAGGACTTTGAGGTTCATTTCAAGAAAGGTTGTTCGCGAGTTTTGGATCCTCGAGAAGATCTTATTTGCCATATTTTGCCTTTTGGGAAGGTCTTTCGGGTTGATTTCTCAAGCTCCCCTGGTCCTTCTTGCTGTTTGGTGGCTAGTCCCTCCTCTGATTTGTGGAAGTGGCATAGGAGGCTAGGCCATTTGTACTTTGATTTGCTTGCAAAGCTTAGCTTACTTGACCTGATCCGAGGATTGCCCAAATTGAAGGGTTAGCGTGACCTTGTTTGCCATCCTTGTCACCATGGGAAGATGGGTGCTGCTTTTCACATACCTGTGAATTAAGTGATGACGGCTCACCCTAGAGAGTTGCTTCATATGGACACAGTTGGTATTGCTTGGGTGAGGTCTGTTGGTGGGAAGTGGTACGTTCTTGTGATCGTGGACTGATTTTTCTCGCCGGTCTTGGGTGCATTTCATGGAATCGAATGATGAGGCTTTTGAGTTTGTCCATGACTTGGTTTTGAGGTTGAGAAATGAATCTAATCATGCCATGAGAGGTATATGCAGTGACAATGGCTTAGAATTCAAGAATGATCGTTTCAAAGCCTTTTGCCATAGCCAAGGTCTTGAACACCAGTTTTCATCCCCATATGTCCCCCAGCAGAATGGTGTGGTAGAACGCAAGAATTTGACCCTTGTTGAGATGGCTAGGACGATGCTCGAAAAGCATAGGACTCCTAGGAAATTCTAGGGCCGAGGCGATTAACACCGTGTGACACGTTTCCAACGCATTTTTCTTTGAGCTCTTCTTCATAAGACCTCGTATGAGTTGCGGTTTGGGTGGTAGCCAAAAGTGAGCCACCTACAGGGTGTTCGGCTGTACATCTTTTGTGCTCAAGCAGGGGACCTTGGACAAATTCAAACCTCGTAGTTCTGATGGAGTTTTCCTTGGCTATGCCATGCATTCGCGTGCATACCACGTTTGGCTCTTGGACTCTAACAGGATTGTTGAGACTTGTGAAGTTACCTTTGATGAAACTATGCCTTGCACAACCCATGGCTTTGAGCTGGTAGGTGATGCTAAGTTAGGTACTACCATCTTCAAGGATGAGGAAGAAGATGAGGGTGTTTCTGGTGATACTGCACCTGCTGCAGCTCCAGAACCTGCTACTTCACTTTTAGAGGATGAGGAGGGAGCTCCAGTACCTTCTCCTTTGACCACTTGGTAGCTACCTCCACAAGATCAACCAGTACATGCAGTAGGGCCTGCTGAGGACGCAGGGGAGGTGACTTCCTGAGCCACAGCTGTCTCGGATGGTCCAGCGGGATCACCCTTCGACGAACATCATTGGTGGACTACATGGGAGAGTTACAAGATCCAGGTCTACTTCTCTTGCCGTCTTTCCACACTCTGCATTCGTTGCTTCTTTCGAGCCCCATGATGTTGGACACGCTATGTCTGATCCTAATTGGGTCAATGCCATGCTTGAGGAGCTAGAAAACTTTGAGAGGAACCAAGTTTGGGTTTTATTCGAGCCTCCACCACAATGTAATCCTATAGGTACCAAGTGGGTGTTTAAGAACAAGCAGGGAGAGGATGGAGTTGTGGTGAGAAACAAGGCTAGGCTAGTTGCTCAGGGCTTTTGCCAGAAGGAGGGGATAGATTATGAAGAGACCTTTGCTCCTGTAACCAGATTAGAAGCCATTTGCATTCTCTTAGCTTTGGCAGCTTCGAAAGGGTTCAAGCTGTACCAAATGGATGTGAAGAGTGCATTCTTGAATGGGTATATACAGGAAGAGGTCTATGTGAGCCAACCTCTAGGCTTTGAGCATCCCAAATATCCTAACCGAGTGTTCAAGTTGTACAACGCCTTGTATGGCCTGAAGCAAGCTCCTTGGGCTTGTTATGAGAGACTTAGAAAATTCCTAGTTGCCCAGGGTTCTAAGATGGGTAATGTGGACAAGACTCTGTTTTTGCAAAAACATGGCAATGACCTATTGATTGTTCAGATATATGTGGAGGATATCATCTTTGGTGGCTCTTCTCATGCACTTGTGAGCAAGTTTTCAGAGTAGATGAGGAAGGAGTTCGAGATGAGCATGATGGGGGAACTGCAATTCTTCCTAGGGCTCCACATCAGGCAGACTCCACAGGTTACCTTCATCCACCAGAGCAAGTACACGAGGGATCTACTCCGAAAGTTTGAGATGGCGGATGCTTCGCCTTAGATGACTCTGATGAGTACATCCACCATGATGGACAAGGACGAAGATGGTGAGGAAGGTTGATCAGAAGGTGTACCGAGGGATGATCGGGTCGTTGATGTACCTGACTGCCACGAGGCCAGATATACAGTTTGTGTAGGTCTGTGCGCTCATTTTCAGACGTCTCCAAGGGCGTCACACCGCACTGCTGTGAAGCGGATCCTGAGGTATGTCAAGTTCACCGCAGAGTATGGTTTGTGGTACTCCGCAGATTCGTTGTAATTCCCTCCTCAACTATTTTGATGCCGACTTTGCGGGGTGCCAGTTGGATCGCAAGTCGACTTAGGCAGCCCAAAGGGATTCTTTGGGCAGTGTTTATTAGTTTTAAGAACAAGTACAGGATTCGCCAATCACTCGGGGGTGGTGTTGAACGTCTCTTAGCATAACAGATTTTTACTCTGCAAGCGCACGGAGATTCGATATAGCTTTTTCACTCAGAGTATTCCGAGTATTCGTAAAAATCCACAGGGAAGCAAGGGCGAATGATTTGTTCGAACATTCAAACGGTACTATATAACTTAGATAAACACCAGCTATTCTTACACCAGGGGTATGATAACCAAGATAGTGTATGGTGGGGATAAGTAAACAGGGACCAAAGAAGTCAGCAAACTAGGTATAGCTATTTGCGAGGACAATGAGTGAGATTAAGATATCCAACCTCTATTCCTTAACTACTGCATAGGAGTATTCGGTTGAACTAAGTTAATTGAACACAGACTAGGGTCTTGCGTCGAGCGAAATTCCAGACTTCACCGAGGAGGCACGGGGGTAGATAGTTGGCCAACCAAACGGCAATTGGCTAACGCCTATGGGCTTCCCGAACAAACAGGGGTCGGATTACAGAGGCTCCCTAATGCTGTCACCAAGAGGGGCTACCAACCAAATCTGCGTGGGTAAGATGGCACACTAAACTAGTGATCAAGTGAGAACTTGATCACTAAAACTCTTCCTTGATCAGAGGGTGAGAGTTTACTTAACCTTAGATCAGAGCCTAAGGCAAGTTTATAGCACTGGCAAGTCTAGCAAGATTCAAGTAACTCAGGGACAACACAAACCTAAGCCTTGATAAAGTACAAGTGTAAGATAGAGCAATGATATGTATTATACTAGAGTAGCAAGAGTACAAAAGATAGAAAGGATACAAGAGCTTTACCCAAGACTCGAAGCTAACTCCGGATTCCCTGAGGCAAAGACTCAGACTCAACTCTAATTCCCCGGACTATCCTATTGCTACAAGACTAAGACAATGGTATGTTCTACTCACGTTCCACACCTTACAAATGAGCTACCAAGGGGCTATTTATAGTCACCAAGTGAGTGGGGGTATTTATAATGGTCGGTAAGGCGTTTAAGGGGGCAGGTGGCAGGCCGGGATGCCAGGTAGGAGGCCAAGCGGCCCCACCTAAGGCCGGGCGGCCTGGTTAGCCCTTGGATCCAACGCCTTACTCTATCTTGCGGTCCATCTTCACTGCCCAAGTCGGTTGCATGGTGGTTGACGGTTAAAATGTGTGCTTTTCCCTTGATGGTTGGATCTCACTTGTGCTTCTTCCTTAGCCACAGGATTGAAGTCCATTGGATTGCTGACTTCACCAATCCAAGTGTTGGATCAATGAGGTGGCAAGCCTTCCGGTACTTAACGCGTTGGCTTTGGCGTTTTTACTTCAGAACTATGTTGACACATCTTTTAGGTGCATGCAGTTCGAAGATGAGACCTTTTCGGCCCAGTGTCAGGCCACGTGGCCTGGCCCTCCGGTCAGTGACCCTTTTGACTTAGCCGAATTTGGCATGTTTTCAGCTGATCTTGCTCCTGCAATCAAATATTCAACACAACTCGTGGAACTATGTCAGTAGCAAAGGTTTGTCTACACTTTGATATATTTTCCTTCATATTCATGAATAGTTGATGGTCGAAAGTAGTGCAATAACGACCGTCAATAGGTGGAAAACTTCTCTAATAAATATGGTTCCTAATAGCCGTGCTACCTCTGCTCTAATGGCCTCCTTTCTTTTGTTGCAGAGCCATCGCAACTTCTGTTTCATGGGCTTTGTGCTCGGGTAGATCTTCAGTTTGTGCTCGACCAACTCCCTTGGGACGCCAGGAATATCGGCTAGGCAAACATGTCCAAATTTTGGCATAGGAGCTGGATGAGCGCGTCTTCCTATTTGGGATCGAGGTCGGCCCCAACGATCACCGTCTTGGTTGGGTCGTTGAGGCTAAGGTTGACCTATTTCATCTGCACTACTAGCTGCATGGCGCTTTGGCTGGGGTCGGCGACCGGGATGGTCGGTTGAAAGTTTGACGCCATCTTCTTCAACTCCTCCCATGTAGCCTCATGCTTGAGGTCTTTTGCTATGGTGAGTGCTGCCTGGTTGCACTCATTGGAAACCTTGAATTCTCCCCCAATGGAGAGTACATCGTGAGGACCCAGTATTTCGAGTACCTAGGTATGAGTAGTGGGGTATCATCATGAACTTGGCGAGCCCCTAGCCTTCCGTGGTGGGGTACCTCTTATCTGACATACTCATTCCTCTAGTCGGTCTTGTCACCAAAGGACGATAGGTAGGGTTATGTGTCCGAGTGGTTTTGTGCCCCGCCTGGGCACTATGCTGTACAAGGGCATAGTTGGACTCATCCAAGTCTTTCACACTGAGTCCAAGGCGATGAGGGTCTTCTTGATGGGGCTGACGACCAAGGGGTAGCAGACCTGTCTCATTGAAGTCGCGCCACTGGTCATCCCTGCCGAAGCTGATCGGCTGCTCTGACCATTGGTAGAAGGTTGGTGTGGATGACTGCGCCAGCGTGACCTGTGTGTCGGTGAGTTTTTACTTGCCGCTTGCTTTCCCTTGAACCGTGGCCATCGAAGATTACCGCCACTTCATTATTGACGATAGGGAAACCACCTCTCTTATCATCGTTGCAAGTCTTCTAGCTTCTTGTTGTCACCGCGTTTCTCCTTGTCCTTGTCATAGGGGCCATTTCCCTTTCTAGGGGTGGATGGACCCCTACTTGAGCAAGGAATTGCAGACTCCAGCAATCATGGTATAGGTGTCGCATCCCTGGGTGGACTGGGCATGGGTTGTCGAGAAACTCCTTCATCTACCTAGGCTGCTTGCTAGAGTAGCCCATGGTGTTGATGGTGTTATCATTGTCACCATCGTGGCGCCAGTTGTCGTGTCCCAGGTCTGGTTGTCATTGTCGCGGTGGCGGTTGCAGTGGTCATTGTCCCACCTTGGCTCATGGTCGGTCTTGTTGCAGCGTCAGAATATTATGGATTTCTTCACTATCAGTTGGCGTACTTGTTTGCGATGTTGAAGAGGGTCTCGACATCACTGGGGAGCTTTCTCGCCAGCTTCTCGAGTAGTCTTTTGTCTTGGAGCCCTTCCTTGAAGGAGTTGATGACTGGTCTGGTCTGATATGTCTGCCTCTTGGTTCCGAAGCTCAGAAAAGCACCAGATGTACTCCTTGAGCATCTTGCGCCGTACCTGGTGTATGCGGGCTAGGTCCCGCATGATTGTAGGCTGGTGATATGTACTGCAGAAGTTGGCACTGAACTTATCGCAAATTTGGGTCCAACTACCGATGGAGCATTGGTGGGAGGTTCTGGAGCTAGCGGAGTGCCTGGGGCGCCTAGCATGATGAGGATGTATGCCAGTGCAACATCGCAATCAGCCTTGTGCGGCCTTAATGCTAAGCATGTAAACTCACACCCAGTCTTCTAGGATTATCCTTGGGGTTGTACTTCTCTATATTCTCGAGCTTGAACGAGGCAGGCCATGAGATTGTCCTGATTCTAGGGGTGAAGGCCTGGATCCCATCATAGTCATTGAAGGGTGGGTCTTCGTAGAGCAGATTGTAACTGGCGGTTCTCGATAACCTGCCCTGTTTGTGCGAGGGCTGTTGCCGCGTCGCTTGTCGCCTGTTCGCACTCTGGTTCTTCTGAAGCGGTCGGCGGGGGTGGCGTGTCCTGAAGTAGTGGCCCGTGCTCCTTCTCCCTATCCTTGTGGTGCTTGAGCTCGGTCTCCTAGGCCTAGAGTCACTTGTCGTTCATGTCATGGCGGAGATCCTTCTGCCCCTCGATAAAATTTCGAAGGTCGTGGGAGGCGTGTCCGTCTTCGTCTCGTGATGGCTCAGGGCATGGGAGGCATGGCTGTCAACTGTCCTCGAGCTTGAGGCCCTTGGGAGCCAGTTATTGCAATCTTTCTTTATGGGCTGACGGAGGTAGTTCCGCCACGATCGTACCCATCGCCGTGATGCAGTACTCCATGCTAGAGAAGTTGTACAAAGATGCGTCTTCCTCAAAGTTGTTGTAGAGGTATTGAGTGGTGCTAGGCCTGTGCGCCTCCTTTAGTCTGTAGCTTCTTGGGTGGCTCAGTTCTTCATCGGCGGCGGCGGCCTTCTACCTGCACTATCGCTCGCAAGTCCTAGTTGTATTGGAGACTGCTCTTTGCGCCAATTTTGGCATCTCACCTATCTTGGATGCCTCATCAGCGGAGATGGGTTGGCGTAGCTTTACCTCACGAGCTCTTCGGTCCCTATCACGCTGTTTGTCGGCAGTTGCGAGTACGGTGGCCCCACGCAGCGCCCGATGTTTCTCCATTGGAAGGAAAGGTGAGTCGAGGGAACCAGAGGCTCATTTTCACGAACCTCAGCCATGAACACTTCATGTGTGGGATCACTGGTTGATGGTGGCATAGTTGCCGCTGGAGTCATTGTCGAGTGAGGAGTCGGAGGCCTCCTCGGTTGAGTGTTACGCCAGCGACAAGTCCCGCCAGCCGGAGTGGATTCAACAGTGAGCACTGGCCAGAGTCTGGTGAGAGGTATCAGCACATCCTCGGCATAGTAGATGTCGTCATCCATTAGCGGGGATGATTGTTGACGAAGTGCGGACATGATGATGTCGCGATACACGGCAGCCGCATTGCGTAGGCCGTGAAGGCTTGCGGTGCCGAGGGGTTCGGAACTCACAGAATCGGTCAGCGATTGCTGTGGACGTGCCGGAGCACTCAGGGCCGAGTGGTCTCGAGTGACAGATGGGATCTGCTTCGGCTCACGTTGGAGTTGTGCCGGGGCGGTCGGGGCCGAGTGGTCTCGAGTGATGGATAGGATCTGCCTCCGCGCACGTAAGAGTTGCGCCGGACCAGTCGGGGCTGAGTCGGTCCACGTTGTTGTTGATGGCTACCCTAGCTCGTGTGAGGGACTGGCCTAGGGAAGCTGGGGCTAGATTGGCCCTCGTAGCAGATCGGATCTGCTCCATTCTTGGAGAGGACGACGCCGGACAAAATCGGTGTGGGTGGTGTAGCCCTAGCCAGCAAATCGCTCACGAGGTGCATGTTGCCAAACTTATTGACAATGGAGGTGAATGCGCCAAAATAGAAGTTCTCCCCCAGTTAGAAGTTGGGTCTTGTGTGGAAAGTGACTCTGTAAGGAACGTGCCAGGGTATCCTGACCCAAGAGGGGGAGGGGGTGAATTGGGTCGCTAATCGCTCAACTAAAACCTAGGGCTATCTAGTGCATAGAATAAACCTATCACGTCCTACACATGCTAGTTAAGTCTAAGGTTTATCTATGCACTCTCTAACTTACCCAAAAGACTTGCAACCTAGAGCCAAACCTAAATCAACTAACTAGGAAACCTAAAGGCACACAAGAGAGTAAATGCAGAAACATAAATACGGTAAGTAAAGAGAGTATGGGAAGGGGGACTGCAAACTCCCAGGAGAAACATGGAGATTTAACGTGGTTCACCACTAAGGGCTACGTCCACGGGCTTGCCACCAAAGGCAATATCTGAGCTGGGCACCAAGACTCTTCCGATCACAGTCTTGCGCTCGCCACACCCAAGGCTCACGGCAAGCAAAGGCTAAGTGCCACCAAGCCACAAAGGCTTAGTCACCGCCACCGCATCTCTCGGTCACAAGGCGCCGGATGCTTCACTACTGGAGTTTGTAGGGTCTCCTCGTCCCCGCACAAGTTGTCGCCGTCGCTCCACACCAAGAAGGAGGGTCTAGCAACGAGTACAAATGGCTTGACCGCGACCAAGTCTCCTCCTCTAGCTCACGCAGGAGCTACTCTCAATAAGAGCTCGCAAGCTCACTCTCTCTAAGCCTATACTTGCTTGGATGATGCTCTAAGCTCTCATTATGGTGGTTGGAGTGGTAGATGTGCTTAGAATCCTCATCTACACTTGCCCTCAACTTCAGTGTCTCCAATGACCTTCAAATGGCCGGGTGGGTGGCTTATATAGCCCCCTAAACTCGAACTAGCCGTTACTCCAATGGGCTGCTGACGCAGTATAGACCGTACTATACGGTCTTATGCATTTTGCATAGACCGGACCATCCGGTCTTCACACTTTTCCAACGGTCACTGACCTCCTTGCGTCACTAGTACTTTGGTCCAGGAGGTAAGTACGGTTTGTAGGACCGTACCATACGGTCCATGTATCTCAGCTTTCGCCCCCAAAACCATAGCCTCGGGTTATTTGGTACAGGTCTTAGGATGGTCTATTAGACCGTAACTTCCGGTCCCTTATAATCACCCCTCGGCTTCAATCTTTGCACCGTCAGCCAAACATAGGACGGTTCATGCACAGTCTCTTAGACCGTACCATAGGGTCCGTGTTATCTTCGTCTCTTCCACGTCTTCACTGCTGGAATGGTATGCTTTGCTCAATTCCTTTAGACCGTTCCATCCGGTCTTCATATCTTCCAAGCCTTCACTTCTTCACTTCTCTAGCCAGAATGGTCCGATGGTTAGGACAGTCTTCGAGACAGTACCATCCGGTCCATTATACTTGGTTGCTTCAGCTTCTCAACCCTCTTCGGGAAACTTGGTCCGGTCCATGGACGGTCATGCACACCATACCTTGCGGAACCACCGTTGGGGCGGCCCTTCGGGCCTTGCCTTCAGCTTTTCTTCTTCTTCATCCCTTGGATCTAAACACCTGAGAATGTGCATCTAGACAAGTTCATTAGTCCAAGTATTGGTTGTCAATCAATCACCAAAACACAACTATGGAAATATGGCACATGAGGCCATTTTCCTTATAGACTCCCATCGCAATCTCTGGATCTCGCACACCAGCCCCTACCTAGCGCGCTAGCTATCAGTGTTCTATACCAGCGTCCCACCACAGTGTTAGGCCTGCGGGGGTTTTGAAATCAGAAGGGGTTTTGAGATCGGAAGGGGTGACAAGGAGATAGCTAATGGTGTACAAGACGCTAGGGACACGACTGGTGGATTGTATTGCTTAAAGCTTGCGTGTAAGGCGTGTGCTTCAGGAGATTCAAGAGTGTTTTCCCGAGGTCCTAGCTCCCTTTATATAGACCGATGAGCTAGGGTTACAAGGCGCATCTCTAAGAGATTGCCTGCCGATAAGTTTGTAAGATTACATGCCGAGAATACAAGATAAGATCCTAACAAATGCGATTCTAACTGATCCGAGTGGATTTCCTAGCATGCCACGCTATCATGCCGCCTTGCATCACGGGTCGAACCACTCGGCCCACCTGTCAAGATGGCCTAAACAGTTGTTATAGGGTACCCGTGGGTATATGATTCCCACACATACGACAAAGCAAGCAGATGAAGGGAGATATATCAGCTATGAGTGGGGAAAGAGGAGCAGGACATGATCAATCTGATCAAGCGAAGCGGGTTTCAAGCTGGTGGGTGAAGGGGAAAATGTGGATGAAGCTAGCAGTAGCAATAATTTTGACTGAACGTCTGAGATTCCACTCTACTTTATGGTAGCACCGGAGCTCTAAATACAAATGAATGGCAGGTTAATTTTTTTCTCACAACTTCGATCGTTCGTCTTATTTAAAAAATTTGTGCAAACATCGGGAAAAACAAGTCATACTCAAACTCCCTACAATAATAAAACAAATCACAACAAGATAAATAATAACACATATTTTTTTGAATGGATGATAAAATTTTTAGAAAAAATGTCAACTGTGATGTATATTTAAAACCGCAGGACATATATAAATTTCGTTGATAAAATCGATGTAACTGCATGACTCATCGAGTCATTGGTATATGAGGTTCTAACTTATGAAACAAATATATCATATGCATGAAATGATGTCCTCACTATATATATTTTCATATGTAGATTCTTTTTAATTGTTAAGCTCATGGAATAGGGTAGGATGCAGCCATGGCAATGCCACAGGCGTTGGTGCCTCTCTCGAGCATCATGTAACCCTCCGATGCCCCACTTTACCCCCCACTGGTTCTTGAGTGGCCAATAAAGGGTCCCATCGTTGGCTGTGCCATAGCCTATCACAGTCATGGCATGGTCCAACTTCACGGTAGGGCCACAGGCATCCGCAGTCATGATGCCACCACTGTACATGTGGAAGTTTTGGGAGCTAGCGTCGATGCCGACGGACACCGGCTGGTTTGCGACGGCCATGACTAGTGAGGTCTCGTCGGCAGGCACGTTCTGGAAACCGCTGATTGTGACGGCAGTCTCGACGGAGTCGGATTTGCACATGCCCGGGATCTGGGTGTACGGGTATGAATACTCGGTAGTGATGCCACCGTTGTTGATGATGTACCGGAAGGCGTTGTTCATGTTACCTCCTCGTTTGCAACTGTTTGTTCCACCGTCGATGGAGCAGTCCAGCAGTTGCTGCTCAGAGAGTGACAACAGCCGACCAGTCACGATCTGGTTGATGCCCTCCACGGCCGCCACTGCCGAGAACGCCCAGCAGCAGCCTGCAAAATTAAAGGCGAATATGCATATTAGATCCTTTCATTCATTCAGTCAGCATGTATATATATTATCAGGCATATACATGATCAATTAATCACAGTGCATATACGTACCACAGGTGCCTTGGTTCTTGACGCCGGTGACAGCGCCTTGCTGCCTCCAGTCAAACGCATGTTGGTCGTCCTCCGACAGTGTAAAATTCTCGTACTTGAAGCCGGGCAACTTGTTGACTCCGGAAGACGACGACAGGGGCTTGAAACCAGTGTGCATGCACATGAACTCGTCGCTGGTCATGTCGGCGAACTGGTTCGTCGCCAGACGTACTTCCTGCCGCCGTCGGCGTTTGACCTGTCAACAAGGTGGGCGTTCGCATTGAACACCTCGTACCGGTGTGCCTTCTCGGCCTCGTCCCTGTATGTGCGGCCATGTTCCGCCAACCGCCATCCATGTCTCGTGCCTTGCCTTCATGGCCTCGTCGCCATAGCCGGCGGCGGACAGCTCCCGGGCGGTGAGGGTCACGACGGTCAGCAGCAGCAGCAGCTTGGCCGTCGTGACCAGTGCCTTGTTACCGAAGTAGTAGGGCGCCATATTTATATTTTGACCTGCTGATCTACCTGATCTGGGAAACTAAAAGCAGGTCATGAGGAGTATCTGTACGTATACGTGTGAAGAATGAAGCATAGGCTATTGTATATATTGTTGCTCTGAGCAGGATCGTCTCCCTGGGGTCTTAGTATTTATTTATAGTGGCCAGGCGCGAAGGCCTGATTGGTTGTGTGGTGAAGAGACCTGGGAAATTAATATTCATCTAGTCATTAATATATGGATTTTTTATATAATTTACTTATATATTGATGATCGGATGTAGGAAAAAAGCCGCTCACCACAGGGACCGTAAAATTTCGCGCAAAATTTGTGTCAACGCATTTCTACGAGGTAGTACTGCAACTTATATATATACTAGACATAGTTGAACGAGAGAGGCGCTAGCTCATGAGCGTGTATTCATGCATTTGTTGAAGAGAAATGGAGCCATTATTTCTCGCTAATTTCTTCTTTTCTCTGACTACAGACCAAGCAGCTGATAGCTACTTGTGCTAGATTTTTTATTAACGGTATGGTCGTGTTTTTTTTACAACCACACTAGCTAGCTGCCAGGACGGTTTTCCTGAGAGCAGCACACGCATCAGAAGAAGTTGTAATTTTTAAACACGCGTCGTTGCTGACATATATAGACTATACGTGTTTATTTCTACTCCTTTTATTTTTCGCAAACGCAGTGGTCGATCTATCCAAAACCTGAGAGCGAGCAGGAAGAAGACGAATGCACCGACTGCAACGTGTCAAGAGCCAAGTATCCTGAAGCTTTCACTCGTTCCTGGTAGTGACATAATTTGTCCCCAAGAGCCACAAAGCCTACAGCACTATAGGCTACTAGGCTTGTTTCGTGCGCTGCGCTGCGTGGCCAATGGAACGCTCTAACCCCATCGAAGGACTGAGCCTGTGCACCTGTGTGTGCCTCGCTGGCCGCTGCACTGCGTGAAGATCACGCAAGCGCGTGATTAGGGCCAGCAAGGTATGGAGGGCACGCGTCGCGGTAAGATGCTAAGTGAACCAGATCATGCGCATCCTCCCAAGCATATGAAGTAGACTATAGCACAAGCGAAACTTTTTTCCCTCGGCGTCTAGGCCCTGCCTTGTTCTCCTGCTAATGTTCCCTTATCCCTCCCTCCTTGAGCTTGATCTGTGTCCCCAAGTGTCCATATCCTAGTGTCCCCGGTGTCCCGGTCATATTCTGTTTGTGCAGTGCAAACCCAATCTGCTAGCCTCCTCCAAACCCAAGACGCAGAGGACCGCAATCGGAAGGCTGCGATGATATGGAGAATTGTGACTTGGGTAGTGGTTGTCTAGTTTTCTTTTTGAGGAATGGAGTCCATCGTGGCAATGTATCTAGGCTATATATTGACGGAGATGTGATAGAGAAGGATGAGTTTGTGTGGAGGCAAATGGGTTTCCATAGTGAACCTCGTTTAGGTAGAAAGAACCTCACCTGGAAAGCATAGTGGTCAGTAAATGCTATGAGGAAACACCCATGGTTGTGTGTTTGGGATTTCAATGAAATTCTGATGAGTTGTGAGGTTGTCCACATGTGGAGTGAAGATACCTCTGAGGTTTCAAGGGTGACTCACTCCTATAGTGTGCTGAGAGATTGTCAACATATGGAGGCATCTTAGGTGAATCGGGTGGACTAATGATGTTTTACGCTTTGAGGACATATGTGATTTCTTGGCTTGTCATGTGTAGGTACACGGATGGCATGGTGGTCGACGGTGAGTGGCTTGAGACTCGTAAGGACACATGCTTACGGAACATACAGTGGCATGGGAGCAAGCTAGAGGCTTGTGCCTATGATCATGTGGCGGTGAAGTACGGTCAATGATGGGGCCAAACGAGGTCAGTTGTTGTCGTAGGTGGTCTTACCCTAGTATCAGTGGAGTTGCAAGGGCACATGGGTCTAGAAACATGGCATAGTCATGGTGAGGCAATATCCAGTTAGGAGGACTTGGGTCTAGACTTGTAGTGGAGGGACACGCGTCGAAGCCAGGCAGTTTGATGGTTATGGCCTCACAACGAACAAGGTAGATAATTTGGTAGTTTAGGCCTCAAAATTACCTAGGAGGTTGCTTCATTGTTGGGGCGTCAAAACAATCAAGGATTATAATACATGTCATGGAAGACAGACCTAACATGCATCGCCATCGAGACAATTTGGTGAGTTTCGCCTTAACCATTGTCCCAGTTTTGTTTCACGGTTTTCCAAAAATTGCAGGTAAGTTTCTTGGTTTTCACTTCAAAATTGCATGCAACTGAGAGTTAATATGGTTGCAGCTTCATCTCAGAGGTTGCTTTGGGAAAAAGCAAAGACATCAAGATGTCTCGCTCATCCAATGGAGTTTTAGGTATCTTTACAATTTTGCACCTATGGACCTTCTTGTTTAGAGTCTAGTGTAGATGTATTTGAGTCACTAGCGAACGATTATAAGTAGGGATCATGCCTAATTTTTAGGTCACTTATCCCCACTTGGAACCCTAGAATTGTGAGAAAAATTGTACCCAAGTGCTTAATGTTAGGAGAAGCCTCAATTTAAGATAGTGAGACCCTCTAAATCTTTGTAATCCATCTTGAGTGGGGACTAGGCCTTGTTTGGCTCAAAGGTTTGTAATGATAATTTTAAAAGAACTCGTTCCAAAGAAAAGTAATAGAGCAGCTATGTTTGGAATGAAGAAAGGTTATGTACCATTCCAGAGGAAAAGCAGTGAGACACATGCAAAACACGGGGAAAATATTATGATTCAAGAGAGCAAGACATCGCTCTCTCTCGCCGCTCTCTTTGGATCCTATTTGAGTCCTTATCTATGTCAAATCCTAGTTATTTGTCACATCTCAAAATACCAAAGTTGTTCTGCATGAAATTGTCTTTAAGTTTGTTACAGAAGATTTTGCCCAGATCACAACAGGATGAAAGTACAATCACAAATATAGAAACATGTCCCAAAACCTAAGTTTGAACTGATCCATTTAAATCAAGTTTGTTCATGTTGTTCCAATCCAACTCATGAAATGATGAAATGGTGCTTGCATGAGGATGATAATACACTTGAGATGCCAAGGGCATCACATTATTATATTGTGTTTTTTCTCAAACCATGATTCCATATGCCAACTTTTCATTAATCTAAGGCATGGCAAAAGTACTACTTCTCTATACAGTAGAATTTGCTACTAGAAGTAGTAGAAAAGATTTTTTTTTTCATTCATTAGATAATGTGAGCATACATATTCGAATATTTTCCTCAATCCAAACAGCCTAAAATTTTCATTCTTGTGTTTTGGAATCCTATAATGTTCTACTTTCTACTCCCTTCCATTCCTACATTTTCCATGTTCCTCTGTTTTTCATCCAATTGTTTCAAACAAGGTCTAAGGATGACAGGGTGGTATTGTAGGGATACGGGGTAGGCTACCATAGCACAAAACTTTTTCATCTACCGCGTAAACACAGGAACTTGTACAAGCTGTAGGACCGAGAAGGTGACCTAGAGGGGGGTGAATAGGTCGATGCCTAAAAACTTTCATGCCCAAAAACCCTCTCTTCTCCATTGTGCAAGATCACGTAGCAACTCGAGTGCTACTGACCCCAGGACACGAAGAGGAAAGTACTGCGGAAGCACTCACAACAACATCTATGAGAGAAGACGCAAAACAAACCACAAGGATCAGCCAAGGCCACAACAGCCCAGTACACCGGATAGTGCGGTGAGGGCTGCCGGATTGTCCGGTGGGATCGGAGTGTCTGGTGGCCAACGCCGAATTGTCCGATGGGCGGCCTGGCACTCCCACACACCGGCTTGTCTGGCTCCCAACACCGGCTTGTCCAGTATGAAGACTTGACAACCCTAAACAACACAAAAAGAGGCAGCTGACAGAACCCAAGATCTTTTAGCAAATGAGGTGTTAAAGACCTTAGAAAAACTCCTGCACACCACCCAAGCCACCCCAAACGAACCATAAAGCCTTGGAACCACTTAAGCCAAATCTAGGGACAAAAACACTGCCAACACCGGACTGGCCAACACCCCCTGTCGGATAGTCCGACAGCCTATTTTCAGGTAGACTGGGCTGAAAATAAAATTACCAAAACCTAGACAAACGGACTCCAAAACTCATGAAATTTTACCTTAGGATCACAAAAACATGGGGAACAACATACTAAAAAATCACCTCATTTGGACAAGGTTAATGTCACCATACTATCTGGTAATGTGTACCGGACTATCCAGTGCACCCAGAAACAGCACGAAGATCTTGGCTCCAAAAGGGGAATCTTGACCAAACGACCTTCAAATCCACTGAAACCTGGGGAAAAGGATAACCAGACTCTCATGAACATATTCCCACAAGATCCACTTCAAAAGACCTGGGATTCATGAGCAGTCTTCCAAGATTTGAAGAAAGGGAGGGCAAAGGCAAAGAGCAAAAGAAATCCAAATCCGTGGCTGCTCGTGGTTGCTGGGTGTTTAGCACTAGGCTAGATGTATTCCACAATGTCAAAGCAAGCCAAAAACATCAACAATACAGCCCTTGAACCCGAAAATCCAAGAACAAGATGCAAACCAAGCAAAACCGAGACAAAGAGACGAGAGACCAACTTGAGAACAAAGTTACTTCTTTGATTTCATCAAGCGGTGAGGTTACAAGCCACTCCATCCAACATTCACAGCATGGGTGGCAAGAAATTCAAGAACAAGAGCCACTCCCTCTTTTCCTCCCAAACCCTAGCCTAACTCTCACAAGAACCAAATGAGAGGAGCCAACTCAAGAGGTAGGGAAGGATGGCTGCCTACAATAGCCCACAACTACTTATATAGGCATTTGGCTTTTGACCAAAATGCCCTTGCATGAAGCACACACACCCAAAGCACCGCAGGGGCACAACCGTCCAACTTAGCCTTCCTCGCATCAAACATCCACCCCGTCTTGATGACTTTGCTTTGGATCGAAACCAAAAATCACGATGGTGCCACGTGTCCGTCAACTTGAGGTCCGCCAGTTTGTGGGGTTATGGGGTCCACCACCCGTGGTATCTCCGGTTTTGACGTTCGAACTGGCAAATGCTTGTTGGGCTTCATCTTGAGTGATTTTACAGCTCATGACACCGTTCCAAACCCAAGGTCACACATATGGGCCGAGCCTAACTTGGACCGCAGCCCAAGCCACCTGCCAGTCCACTCGGTAGGGATTTTGTCACGCCATAGTAGAACTTAGGCACCGCCACCAGCTCACACTTAGGTGGGCTTTTGCCTTTAGTCACACTCGAAGGACTCCATCACGTCTGGTACCACTTGGATGCCGCCACCAGGTCACACTTAGGAGGGCTTTTGCCTTCAGTCACACTCGAAGGATTTGTCACCCCCGGTACCACTTAGGCACCGCCTCTAGGTCACACTTAGGAGGACTTTACCTGCACGTCATAGACACAAACAAAAACACAAACCATGATACTCACGCCAACTCAACCCAACACAACACACACCAACCCAACACTCCGGTTAGCCAAAACTCTTAAGCACAAACTTTGAAAAACCTAACACGGCAAAGCTCCAAACCAACCCGACAATGCTCTCATTAGACAAATGAGGTCAAGGAACTTCTCAACTTGACACTCAAACTCATATTGTGAAGCTCGACCTCTCAATCTCCCCATTGATGAGTGCATTGTCTAAAAGATAGCATCGAAGCAACTAAAACTCAAGTAAGTGCCCAAAGCGAAGAAAGGCAAACAAAAGGCAGCTTGACAAGAGCAAACTCAAGGTGAAAAGCAATCAAACCCATTTCAAAAGCCAATGTCAATCGCTCATCACAAAGCAAACCAAGGTACATGTCAACTTGGCTGCACAAAAATGTCACCAAAGATCCTTGGTTTGAATAAATTCTCTCCAAGAACTTGGTTTGCACATTTTCTCCCCCTTGATGAGTGAGTTGACAAGAAGCAAACACAAAGAAATGGTTTGAGAAGCACAACCCAAATGCTTGCCCAAGTGACCAAGAAGCTAGATAAAAACCAAAATAGGCCACAAGAGATGAGAAAAACCAAAGCTAAAAATCGGTCCCCAAAGACATGGGCAACAGGTCAACGCAACCGATCAAAATAGCATGGCCCCTCAAGAAAGTGGCAGGGCTCAACACAATCCTGCTAGAAGCAAGGGACCAGCTCCTCCAAAAAGAGGCAAAGGCTAGACACAACTGGCCAAAAGAGCATGCTAAAACTCGAACTCCCCCTGCATTTCAGCCCATCTCACAACACAACACTCCCTCTGAATGTATGCCACTCCCCCTAGGGTGGTGCTCTCCCCCTTGTTGACACAACATGCATCAAATCCCTAAAAATATGTTATGCAAGTGCAACATGGTGTACCAAAGAGCTCATGAGGGATGGAATGCAAGTAATCACAAGTTCTAGCATACAGAGCATGTGAGGGCAACGGGGCATGAAACAAGCTCAAGAGAACCTATCTACTGAGGTTAATAGTAAAGCATGATTTTCAGGTTTGGTTTAAAAGAAAGCATTACCAACATGAATAGCATCTAGCAAGATAGGCATGAACAGCAAAATGCTAGCAATGCATACAAGGTGTGCTAATCCTAACCTGAGCATACCAAACATGCCATAAGCAATTCAGAGACTTGAAATTTCAGATTTAACATTTTCATTTTAAGCAAGTTCTAATCATATGCCAAGGGTTATTTGCTTGTCATGCCACTTCTTACCAACTAGTTCCAAGCCTAGGCCTTGAAGGACCATCAGAAGCTGAAGGCAAGGTTTTAGTCATTCATAGCCAGGTCCAAGTTCTCACCATAGTTAAAGGTGAGCAATCTTGAACCAAGTCATTGTGACAAAGCAAATCCACCTCGATCTTTTCATTTTAGCTCAAACAAATACCAATTTAAGCAATTAATTCAAATTTCAAATTAGACAAGGTATCATGAAAGCTTAGGCATTAACTAGCAAAGATAGATAACTAGAACAACCAAGCATGGAAAGCTAGCACAAGCATTCAACATTTCTACACATGCTAGGTTGCTAAGTCGAGTGGTGATGAAGTTTATGATTTTCAGGAAAGCAAAACGACTTAGCTCTTACAAAGTATACGATAGATCCAAAAGAGCTCAAGCCATCCATGATGAAGCACACTACTGCACATCATAGCACGAGCAAATACTAGCAAGTCATTCCAAAAGAGCTCAAGTGCAAGTGTATACTACAAGTGTACATGATGCAATGCATGATTATGATACAAAATGCAGAAAAGCCAAAAGAAAAGGCAAAGCAAGAACCGAAGCAAAGCTTCCCAAGGCAAAAAGGGACTACAAACTGCAAAACCACTTACCTGTGGCACATTCCCAAGTGAAGCATCCCACTGGACCACTTAGGGTGCATAGCACGCCCTCAGGTCACCTCCCTTGTGTCCTCAGCGGGTCTATCTCTGCATGTACATGAAGCGGTCCTTATAGATGTAGAACATGCGTAGTAGTAGAAATAGTAGTACAAGTGTCCTCCAAGGTTGATGTAGCAAAGATGAAACTCCCCCTCAACCTGAACTACCTAGCATCAAAACCTAGACACAAAGAGAGACCAAAGACACCAATGAACTAAGTAGTCCATGGCTCAAGTTAGGGGTTACAGCAGGCAAACATGCATACAAATAATAGACGCCACTTATGGAAGGAACCACATGTGGGATTTAGGCACAAGGCATGAATCCTGCAAGACAAAGTGAGCACATATATACAAGGACTCACATATGCAAGGGTAAAAAATAGCTCAAGCAACTAGATTAGGCACAAGTCCATACTACCAAAGTCACTTGACAATCTAACTTGTTCCAATCAACCAAAGACTATAACCAATTGGAGCAAAACAAAAGCACTCAATGCATGAGACAAAGTAGCTACACTACACAGGATTAGCCTAGAGCAAGCAACCTAGACAAAAGAGAAAAACAAAGCTAAAACTAGCACACAAAGATGATCGACATGAATAGCATGTCACAAGCCGAAGCAAACCATGGCATGGTGTTCATGTGTATCACAACTTAGCAAAGGAAGCATCAAAGCAAAAGCAGGCATGCTAAGCAATGCAAAATGATCACAGGTGAACCACCTGCCACAAGCAAGACATGCAAGGCAAAATGATCAAAAGGATCACACACTAATAGGCAAAGGTGACTAGTCCACCAACACAAGCAAAGCTAGCAAGACATGGTATATGAGGAGATCACACAATCTGGCATGTCATGTGGCTAACCCACCAAAGCAAGGTCCAACGTAGCACGCAAACTCTACTGGACAAGAAAAACATGCTAAACACTCAAGCAAGAGAGACTAGATAGTGTTAAACCACTCAACTAGCACAAAACAAAACTAGCAGAAATTGTCACTAGTCCACTCGAGCTGAGCACACTTAGAAAAAAGCACTAAGAAGGCAAAAGGCTAAACAAGCTAGGCACACTCAAACTGATCACAAGTGAAAAACAAGTCAGAGAAAACATGGCACGAGATTCACAAGGATCACACTATAGCATGCAAGGGAGACTAGACTAGCAAAAGGAAAGCTAGCATGATATATGGCTAGTCCATCAAGCATACAAGCATGAGAGAATGATACCTATTGAAACACAAAACAAAAGGCTCAAGCTATACAAGAGAGCAAGGTGTAAAACTCTCAAATGTACAAAGGATACAAGCCCATGTGGTGCCATTAAATGGGCATGGAGAACCATCAAGTATCGATCATCACATGTTCTCCATCCCTGTCCACCTAACCTACAAGAGGGACATAGCAGAAGCACAAGTCTTGGACCCTGAAGGGTTAGCAAGCATGCACTTGAGAACCCAAGACTTGGATCTTGAGAAGCATTCAAGACAATCTGGGGGTAAGTATGATGCACATGCTGGTTCAAATTCTTTTGAAAAGCATCCTTGGGAGCATAGCTCAAAGGAGCAAACCTTGATTGAAAACAAGTGCTACTCCAACCAGAGAGACTATCACTACCCAAAGGATTTGAAGAACTCACACAAGCACCCTTCCCATCCCCACTATCTCTATTGCATGACTTCCCGCTAGACTTATCAGAGTTCAAGTCATGGAAAAGACCATGAACTCCTGAAGGCCTAGAAGCCTGAGCTCACCGCATGTGTTTGGCACGCCTAAAGAAAAAGCTCAACTAATGCCCATCCTTCCCACAAAAAGAGCAATGGTACACAGGCCTATCCGAAGGACCACCATACTCCAAAACGTGAGAAGGCTTGGCACAAGAAGATGCAACTTGAACCTTAGTGCCCGCAAGAGGAACACCTGGGCCATGAGAAAGGCCACGAGGCTTCCTAAAAACCTTAGCTCGAACTCTTTGCTCGTGTTTGACACGACAGAAACAGAAATTGAGTGTATGCCCATTTTTCTTGCAAAAGGTGCAATTGTATCTTGGAAGAGGAACCTGAGCCCCAAATATGGAAGATACATCCTTGCCACTTGAATTCCCTTGGCACCACCCTGAGGAAGCAATAAACTTCAGACTAGCTATGAGAGATCTATCCTTTGCCATAGCACAAGTGCTCTTACCCAAAGACTCTCTCTCCACATGAGAATCCATCTCCGGTGGCAAGGAGGAAACCTCAGAAACACCGACCTCGGAGTGTATAGGAAATGAGTCAATCGGGGACTTAGCATTAAAACCCTTACTCCTTGAAATCGAAACCTCATTTTGAAATTTAAGGTGGTCAAAGGAACCACACAGAGCTCTTCTTAGTTCATCCATCTGCACCTCTATGCATCTAGCATAGGTGGTCCACAATAGCTCATTCCCTTTCTCAAGACTGGTACTCATAACATTATGCACAGCCACCTTGGTGCTCATATCATCGCACCAAATTTTCAAAGCCTCCACTTCATTTTCCAAAGCAATGCATGAAGTGCAAGATGTATGAATGCAACAATTATCATCAAGTACAGCATCAGCATCACATGAAGTCTGGAAAGCAAGATCATTAAAAGAGCATAAACTAGGCATGAAATCCAATTCAGCAATTTTAGCCCTAGCATGTCAAGTTCAACTAAACATGTGGAGTGAGCCAACTTTAATTGTTCCAAATCAGCATGCAAAGTCTCACATGAGCCACAAGGTAGGGAAGCTATAGAGTGCACCAAAGAAATCTCCTATCTGGCAGCATCATGATCATCATGTAAAACATCAAGCAAGTCCTTAGCATGTTCAATGGTATCAAGACAAGAAGAGAAATTCTTTTGCAAGACGTCATGCTCAAAGTCACACGCAAGCAACAAGTTCAAATTGTCATTATTCTCAAGCATGTCATGATCATCAACAACAGTAGGCAAACACTCACATGAGTAACTAGGTAAAGAAGCTATGCTATGCAAAGAAGCAATCTCATCTCTAGCAATATCAAGATCAACAAGTGAGACAACAACCAAAGGCTTAGCATGTTCTAACTCCTCAAAGCTAGAAGAAAGCTTCTTCTCTAAAAACTCATGTTCAGATCTAGCACATGCAAGCAAAGAGCATAGATCATCATTCTTACTATGCATGGCTAAGTAATCAAAGCATAAGGCAATAGCATGAGATTTCCAAAACTCAAGCCCACTTCTAAACCTAGAGCAAGAACCCTTCAAGTTCCTAACCTTCCTATGAAAAGCATCAGAAATGCTCATGAGAATCAACAAGTTTATCCTCAAGTCTACGCATCTTCCTACTTAAGCTCATCCATCACATCATTATGCATGCAAAGATGGGCGATATAAGCTGAGTATACCTTGAGCGACGCGACTCCGGCTCATCTTGAGAAGCTTGTCCTTGAGTTCATCTTGTTCATGTTGCTTCTCAAACAAGAGCGTTAGCAAAGCCCCTCTTGTTCCTTTGCAATCAACTCCTTCTCAAGTGCAGCTCCATCACTCGATCAGGGACACAAAGACACATAGGGAAAAGAACTTTGTGCCATAGCTGAAAAGGCATGGTTGGGGTTAACAAACAAGCGCGAAACAAGAGACAAAAGCCAGACTCAAAAGCAAGCAGCCTAAAGGATCAAGAATTGGTTACGGTTATGGCAGATCCTTAACCACGCTCTGATACCAATTGTAGTACCGAGAAGGTGACCTAGTTGGGGGTGAATAGGTCGACGCCTAAAAACTTTCATGCCCAAAAACCCTTTCTTCTCGACCGTGAAAGATCACGTAGCAACTTCAAGTGCTACTAACCCCAGGACACAAAGAGGAAAGCACTACGGAAGCACTCCAACAATGTCTATGAGATTGACGCGAAACTGAACCACAAGGAGCAGCCAAGGCCACAACTAGCCTAGTATGTTGGATAGTCCTGGTGAGGGCTGCCGGATTGTCCAGTGGGACCGCACTATCCGGTGGCCAACGCCAGATTGTTCGGTGGGTGGTCTGGCACTCCCACACGCCGACTTGTCTGGTTCCCAACACCGGCTTGTCCTGATATGAAGACCTGACAACCCTTAAACAACACAAAAAAGAGGCAGCTGACAAAACGCCAAGCTCTTTTAGCAAATGAGCTGTTAAAGACCTTAGAAAAGCTCCTGTACACCACCAAAGCCACCACAACCAAGCCACAAAAGACTTGGAACAACTTAAGCTAAATCTAGGGGCAAAAACACTACCAACACCAGACTGTCTAACACCCCCTGTCGGATAGTCCGACAGCCAAGTTTTTAGGCAGACTGGGCTGAAAACAAAATTACCAAAACCCAATCTCACAAAAACATGAGGAACAACCAAAAAATCATGAAAATTTAACCCTAGTCTCACAAAAACATGGGGAACAGCATACGAAAAAAAAATAAGCTCATTTGGACAAGGTTAAGGTCACCGGACTGTCCGGTGATGTGTACATGACTATTCATGTGCACCGAGAAACAACACGGAGATCTTGGCTCCAAAAGGGGAATCTCGACCAAACGACTTCTAAATCCAATGAAACGTGGGAGAAAGGATCATCAGACTCTCATGAACATATTCCCACAAGATCCACTCCAAAAGACCTAGGGATTCATGAGCAGGTCTTCCAAGATTGAAGAAGGGGAGGGGAATGGCAAAGAGCACAAGAAATCCAAATCCGGTGGCTGCTCGCTGGTTGCTGGGTGTTTAGCACTAGGCTAGATGTATTCCACCACATCAAAGCAAGCCAAAAATATCAACAATAAGCCCTTGAACCCTCGAACCCAGAAATCCCCAGAATCCAATAACTAGATGCAAGCCGAGCCAAAAGTGAGACAAATAGACGGGAGACCAACTTGGGAACGAAATTACTTTTTTGATTTCATCAAGAGGTCTGGTTACAATACGCTCCATGCTACATTCAAAGCATGGATGAAATGAAACTCAAGAACAAGAGCCTACTGCCTCTCTTCCTCCCAAACCCTAGTCCTAACTCTCACATGAACTAAATGAAAGGACCCAACTCAAATGGTAGAGAAGGACGGCTGCCTACAATAGCCCACATCTACTTATATAGGCCTTTGGCTTTTGAACAAAATGCTCTGACATGAAGCACTCACACCCAAAGCACCGCAGGGGCACAACCGCCCAACTTAGCCTTCCTCTCATCGAACTGGCCACCCCGTCCTTGATAACGATGGTGCCACAGTTTCTTTCAACCTGAGATCCACTAGTATGTGGGATTATGGGGCCCACCAGTATGCTCTGGTTTTGACGATGGAACCGGCTAACGATCTTTAGGCTCTGGATTTTGACACTCGAACCGATAAACGCTTGCTGGGCTTCATATTGAGTGATTTTACGGCTCACGACACCATCCTAAACCCAAGGTCACACTTATGGACCGAGCCTAACTTGGACCGAAGCCCAATCCACCTACCAGTCCACTCGTCAGGGATTTTGTCACGCCATAGTAGCACTTGGGCATCACCACTTAGGTGGGCCTTTTGCCTTCAGTCACACTCGAAGGACTTCGTCACGTCTGATACCACTTGGATGCCTGCCACTAGGTCACACTTAGGTGGGCTTTTGCCTTCAGTCACACACGGTACCACTTGGGCGCCACCTCGAGGTCACACATAGGAAGACTTTACCTACACGTCATAGACACAAACAAAAAAACAAACCATGATACCTCACGCCAACTTCAACACAACACACACCAACCCAACACAACGAGTTAGCCAAAACTCTTAAGCACAAACTCTAGAAGAAGCTAACATGGCAAAGCTCCAAACCAACCCAACAGTGCTCTCATCACACAAATGAGGTCAAGGACACTTCCCAACTTGACACTCAAACTCATATTGTGAGGCTTGACCTCTCAATCTCCCTCTTGATGAGCGCATTGTCAAAAAGATGGCATGGAAGCAACTAAAACTTGAATAGGATGCCCAAAAGCCAAGCAAACGCATACAAAAGGCAGCTTTACAAGAGCAAACTCAAGGCTGAAAAGCACTCAAACCCATTTCAAAAGCCAATGTCAATCGCTCACCACAAAGCAAACCAAGGTACATGTCAACTTGGCTGCACACAAATGTCACCAAAGATCCTTGGTTTGAATCAATTCTCTCCAAGAACTTGGTTTGCACATTTTCTCCCCCTTGATGAGTGAGTTGACAAGAAGCAAACACAAAGAAATGTTTTGAGAAGCACAACCAAAATGCTTACCCAAGTGACCAAGGAGCTAGATAAAAACTAAAACAGGTCACAAGAGATGAGAAAAACCAAAGCTAAAAATTGGTCCCTAAAGACATGGGCAACGGCTCAACACAACCTGATCAAAATAGCATGGCCCCTGAAGAAAGAGGCAAGGATCAACATAGTCATGCTAGAAGCAAGGGATCAACACCTCCAGAAAGAGGCAAAGGCTATGACACAGCTAGCCAAAAGAGCATGCTAAAACTCCAACTGCCCCTTCATTTCAGCTCATCTCACAATACCACACTTCCCCTGAATGTATGCCACTCCCCCTAGGGTGGTGCTCTCCCCCTTGTTGACACAACATGAATCAAATCCCTGAAAATATGCTATGCAAATGCAACATGGTGTACCAAAGAGCTCATCAGGGATGGAATGCATGTAATCACAATATCTAGCATACAAAACCACTCATCCAGTCCTCAAAGCCAATCGTTCAATGAGCGTACCAGTCGCAGCAATGCTTCTACAATATCCACATGTACGAAAAGGCTGACACCGATTCCTAGCGTGGTAGCACTACGAACTTGGTAGAGGATCTAAGAGATTGGAATAGGGCACAACTAGGGTTTTGCAGAACCTTTTCCGCGATGGTTCTTACACACAACCTCTTCTCAAAAGTCATACCCTCATGCATATTTATAGTCCCTACTTGATGGACCTAGGCCCATCAGGATTCCAATTGCTTCTGGATCAAGTATCCGAATCCAAGTTAAGGTCTAACTTGCGCAGACCATCTGCAAGCTTCTGAGCTAGACCCTGATCAGCTGGGTCCTGATTAGTCTCCGCATCGGGTCATGATAGAGCCAATCTGACTCGGAGGCGGACCATAGGGGCAGTAGTCCTATTGTCCCAGGTCCCTTAAGTGTGTAACCCTTGTAGGTTCACATGTGGTCGCCCATTGTGAAAAACTCTTTTCTCAAACTAATTGATAAATAGTGGCACCTAGCAGCATAGGTAGACCAGCCGAAAGCACAATGATCATATCAACTGAACCTTGATATACAACACCGTCCTAATTCCTTTTGCCACTTGATGCTAGTCAGACTCAAGGCAAGATTTGATGCCATCCTTGTTAAATAGTCCGACTAATTTCACTAGTCAATTGTGGATTACACGTACTAACCTTCAGTACAAAAACATGATTAACCATTAATCACATTAGCACGGCCATGCATTTTCTAATCCAGGCACCTCAAGGGGCCTAGAGGCAATCTCTCCCATGATGTAAGAGGAGCAAATTCCATCTTAATCCAGTCACACCCCCTAATCCATGTCTAGTGATGTATCCAAAAGTTACTTGTATAACTACCCAATTATGGAATAGCGTTTAGTAACCCCTAGGTACACCAGTACGGATAGTGAGAAATAATGATGATCTCATGTCAAAGGATTTAGTGGGTATATCACTCAAGATCGCTTGATGGCACATATTAAACATAACAATCACTAGCAACATCTCAGAGTGAGTCCATCTGACACCATGTTCTCTAACATCTGCCCACATCATTGACTTGATATCCAATATCCACGATCTGTGAAACGTGATCATTAATCAATCCAAGTGCTAGCCATTGAATCATTATCATCCCAAATAAAGATTGTAGGGTAGGGGACCATTTAGAACAATGCATAAAACAAGAGTCTCACGAAGGAGTCATGCACTCGTTGGTCATTGTTTATAGCGACTTGCTCAAGGAACATGAATAACAATTATTCAATAATAAGAGATAACAATGCTCACCTCCCACTTACACTAGAGTAAACTCAAGTATCCAATACCCACTTGCTTTTGTGTGTGCCTCAAATTTAGATTGTGGGAGAGGCTTCGTTAAGATCAGCTGCGCATTTTACATATCTACACATCACCTCTATCAATTATCTATCTGATTAGGTTATAACACTTGAGTATATGTTTGTACTTTTGGTGTGATCTAGGTTCCTTAGCTTATGCAATGCCACAGATATTATCACAATAAAGGTCCAATGGGCATGAAGCAGTAGGAACTACACCCAACTCAGAAACAAACTTTTTGATCCAAACTACTTCCTTTGCAGGGATTCTATTGCTGAATCGGCTACCTATCTTGCTTGGATCTCTTCCAACTCACCGCTTCCACCATTGAGGCAAAATATGAATTCGGCTTGTGATCTACTGTCACCTTTGTATGTTTGGAAACCAGCATCAGCATAACCCTTTACAATGAGCTCTTCCCCATCTCCAAACACTAGGAACACATCCTTAGTCCTTCTCAAGTACTATAGGAATGTTCTTCACAGCTATTCATTGATCTTCACCTAGACATGATTGGTATCTGCTTGTAACACTTAGAGCAAAGGAAACATCTGAGCGAGTACATATCATGGCATACATAATGGATCCGATTGCGGAGGCATACAGAATCTCACTCATCCTCTTTTGCTCATCAGTAGTTGATGGACATTGAGTCAAAATGCTCAAGATCGTGCTAGGTGACATGGGACAAGAAACCTTTCTTGGAATCATGCATGTTGAACCGCTTGGACACCTTGTCAATGTATGCACTATGGCTTAGTCCCATTCAAGCACTTAGATCTATCTCTTTACATCTTTATGCCTAAGATGTAAGTTGCTTCTCTTGAGTCCTTCATCGAGAAGCTCTTTTCTCAATGAGTCCTATAATAGCTTCCAAAGTAGTAATGTCATTTTCGATCAACAATATGTCATCTTCATATAGACTAGAGACACAAGTGCACTCCTACTAACCTTCTTGTAAACGCAAGGCTCTTATACATTCTTGATGAAACCAAACCCTTAGACCACTTCATCAAAACATAGGTTCCAACTCCTAGATGCTTGCTTGAGTCCATAAATGGACCTCAAAAGCTTGCATACCCTTCTAGGATTCTTTGGATCAACAAAACCTTCAGGCTGTTGTTGACGTCTCTTAGCGTAATAGATTTTACTCTGCAAGTGCACAGGAGATTCGATGTAGCTTTTTCACTCAGAGTATTCCGAAGTATCGTAAAAATCCACATGGAAGCAAGGGCGAATAGGTGGAATGATTTATTTGAACGTCAAGTGGTACTATATAACTTAGATAAACACCAGCTATTCTTATAATGGGGGTAAGGTAAACAAGATAGTGTATGGTGGAAAGAGTAAACAAGGGACCAAAGCAGTCAGCAAACTAGGTATAGCTATATGAGAGGACAACGAGCGAGATTAAGATATACAAACTATATTCCTTAATTGCTTGCATAGGAGTATTCGTAGTTGAACTAAGCTAATTGAACATGGACTAGGGTCTTGCATCGAAGCGAAATTCCAGACTTCACTGAGGAGGCTTGGGGGTAGATAGTTGGCCAATCAAACGGCAACTAGCTAATGCCTACGGGCTTACCGAACGAATGGGGTCGGATTACAGAGGCTCCCTAATGCTAGTCACCAAGAGGAGCTACCAACCAGATCTGTGTGGGTAAGATGGCATGCTAAACTAGTGATCAAGTGAGAACTTGATCACTAAAACTCTTCGTTGATCAGAGGGTGAGAGCTAACTCAACCTTAGATCAGAGCCTAAGGCAAGTTCATAGCACCGGCAAGTCTAGCAAGATTCAAGTAACTTAGGCACAACACAAACCTAAGCCTTGATCTAGTGTGAAAAAAAGGTACACCACACTAGGTGAGTGTGAGAAATAAAGTAAAGTATAACTAAAAGATAGAGCAATGATATGTATTATACTAGAGTAGCAACGGTACAAAAGATAGAAAGGATACAAGAGCTTTATCCAAGACTCGAAGCTAACTCCGGAATCCCTAAGGCAAAGACTCAGACTCAACTCTAACTCCCAAGAATATCCTATTGCTATAAGACTAAGACAATGGTATGTTCTACTCACTTCCACACTTTACAAATGAGCTACCTAAGGGGTATTTATTGTCACCAAGTGAGTGGGGTTATTTATTACGGTCGGTAAGGCGGTTAAGAGGACAGGTGGCAGGCCGAGCAGGTCAGGTAGGAGGCTGCGCAGCCCCACCTGAGGTCAGGGAGGCCTAGCTAGCCCTTGGATCCATCCGCCTTACTCCATCTTGCGGTCCATCTTCGAGCCCCAAGTCGATTGCATGGTGGTTGATGGTTAAAAACTGTGTGCTTTTCCCTTGATGGTTGGATCTCTCTTGTGCTTCTTCTTAGCCACAGGATTGAAGCTCCCTTGGATTGCTAACTTCACCAATCCAAGTGTTGGATCAATGAGGTGGCAAGCCTTCCAGGTACTTAACACGTTGGCTCTGGAGTTTTTACTTCAGAACTATGTTGACACGTCTTTTAGGTGCATGAAGGTCTAAGATGGGACCTTTTGGGTCCAGTGTCAGGCTGGGTGGCCTGGTGGTGCTAGGCGGCCTTGGCCCTCTAGTAAGTGACCCTTCTAAGTTAGCCAAATTTGACATGTTTTTAGCTGATCTTGCTCTTGCAGTCAAATATTCAACACAACTCGTGGAACTTTGTCAGTAGCGAAGGTTTGTCTACACTTTAATATATTTTCCTTCATGTTCATGGATAGTTGATGGTCGAAAGTAGTGCAATAACGACAGTTAACACCCCCCCCAAGCTTAAACCTTTGCTCGTCCTTGAGTGAAGCCAAGATGGGTTATGGATTAGGAGTTGCTTGCTATATGAGTGTTCAAGAATAGTGGCTATACATAACCTGACATCCATGCTTCTGTTTCAAACCATAGTGTATGTAATGACCACCTTTTTCTCATACCTGTGGTGCATCTTTTTGACTTACCATGTCTTGGGTGGTTGAGAGGAAGAACGACTTCGTTGTAGGTTCCAGCTCAAATCATTTCTGTTTGGATTCTATCTCAGATGTTTTGGAGGTTTTCAAAAATAAAAAACAAGTTTCCCCTAGAGGTACTCTCGATCGCTCGCAAGTGTATCCTCACCAAAAAGGGACAAGAGCACTGGCCAAGATTTTCCCTACACTAAAGCTTTTGTGGAGCTCAGGGTGATGGAGAAACTTAGCTTGCTTAGGTTGTTTATTTTGCAAAGCCAAAGATTGGACCAAAGAAATGTACTACAGCCACTAATCATGTTCATCATTGGAGCTTATTTGGTGGCTGGATGGATGGATGAATGGATCTCCATGTTTCCTTTCCTTCTCCTTCTTTTGTATGTTAGGTATGAATGTGAAGCCTTTTTGTATTTCTCTCTTTTTGCCATGCTTGACTAGCATGCTTTTCTTTTTCATACTTTTTTTTATGGCTCCACATCCTACCTCATTTGATTTGGAAGGAGTAAGGTTAAAGGTTTTATTTGGAGATATATGGATGCATACTCAGGATAGGTAAATGCATATGTAATTGTGGATTCTGCTCCAATGACTCACAAGATAGAGATGATTTCATTCAATGAGACTCAAAATTTGACAAAGCTCAAAACAACACAAAGTAGCTTAATTAAGCAGCTCAGATATATCAATGTATTTGGCTCTGGTAGGTGTTCAAAACCAATGGGGGAACTTTATTTTTTCATTTTTCAAAAAATAGCCTGAGATATTTATCCTACTAGGAGAATGTGAGAGCTAGGCCTAGTACTTAGTCATATCATTCCTCACAACAACTTAGACATGGCTTGTGCAGATGGCATCCACAAAGTAAAAGATCAAGTTCTCTTTTTATACACATAAGCTCGAAATTAAGCTAAGAGATCTTTGCATAGACAACTAAACAAAAACATGATAGAGCAACTATTCATCATTTCCATAATGAAGGTAATATACTAAAGGTGGGAGTTGATTTTATTGACTTAGTTTTTTTGTTTTTTTAATATATATAAATATAAGTAAAGGTAAACAAACATTATTATTATGCTAGGTACTTACTCTCGGATCAGGTATGGGACAGACTGCTGCTGGTCGGACTAGTACTGCTACCTGCTGGTCAGATGGGTACTGCTGTTGGTTGGACGGGTACTGCTGCTGCACAAGGAGGAACGAGGATAGGGATATGGGGGCCTTAATCCTAAGACTGGGACATGAGGAAGCATGCTCATATTGGTCTACCATCCCCCTCCCCAAGCTTCAATGAAGCTACGGGTTCTGGCGGTAGTAGTTGTTGTAGAACTCCTACGCAGCGTTGAAGCAGATTGGACTTGTTCGTTCAAGGTTTTGGATCATGTTGGTGTTGTCCTGAATCCATCGGTCCATTGTTTCGGTGCTATGGGCAATGTTGTCCACCTGCTGGTACAGCCTCTGATCGTACTGGCCCTAGGTTCATCCCCTTCATTGCGGAGTTGATCGCAGGCCATGTTGTCGTCGTAGAACCTGGCTGATGCAGAGTGGCCCTAGGTATCTACTAACCTCATATGATGCACCGCCACCTCCATAGTACTGAAGTACCAAGTGATGGCTGGTATGAGCTTTGGTCCCCACCACTACTGCTTGTACCATGGCTCGAGCTGGTCGTATCGATGGAACCATTGACAGTTCTAGGGTCAACATTTCCAGTCGGAGTGGCAGCGTGGGAATGCCCATGATGGATCTGCTTCTGCTTCCTTCTCTAGCCTCACGTTGACGAGCTTCTACTCATCGTCCGTTGGGCTCTTGTCATGACGCCTCTAATGCTTTGGCATGGTGCTTCCATGTCGAGCTACATGGTTAGGCTCCTAACTTTGTACAAATCAGTACTGTGGTGTTGGAAGTGGTATTTCCAGATTAAGTCCAAAGTAGGTCATGACTAAAGTTTCCTCTCTCGTCCCTTTTCATGAAGTGTGCCTAGGATGAAGTGCTACTCCTGAAATGATGTGTGTCATGTCATCGGGAAAGTATTCGAGCTGGGCATTGTTGACGGTTGTAATCTCACGATATCCACCAGTCAATTATCCACCAAATGAAGCAAATCATGTGAATAAAAATGGACTAATCCTTACTACTAATGAGCACCACTAGTTGTGTATAAATATTTGGTTGCAGGTACGAAAATTCACATAAATTGGATGAAACATGGACTATATGTGATGATGGGCTAAAATAGGGAAAATCCCATGGTCTGCCAACCATGGCCCGGGTCGGCCGACCACCCTTATGTTGGCCAACCACCTGGCCAAGGTCGGTCGACCCTCCCTGGTCTGCCCAGCCACTTGCCTAGGGTCGGCCAACCACATGTGGCAGGTCGACCGACCACCTCACCAAGGGGATTTTGACTCCACTTCATCCCTGCATGCAAGAAAACACAAAGAGATGTTAATCCAACCATTCTACCAAGCATCCAAGGAATCCAAGGGCCGAAAGACCATCAAGACAAGGATTGTTGATGTCACAAATCCATGGGAGGAGGCATGTAGCCAATCAAGGCAAGACACCTGGTTGGCCGACCTTGTGCATGGTCAGGCCGACCGCACAAGTTCCACATTCTACACGTGCATCAACTGTCCCAACAGCCAATCGACGTGAGGAGGCAAGATCAAGCCGTTGGATGGCCAAGTCGGTGGATCGGGCGGTCGCCTGACCTTGGGGCTAGGTCAGCCGACCCCCTGCAAGGTCGACCGACCACCGACTTTCGCCCCCAACTGACCTCAGCCACCTACAAGTATCCCCTCCTGGTTGTAGACTATAAATAGGCCCTGTGAGCTCGTTTGTAAAAGTGTGGAGAAGTTGAGAGTTTCATTCTACCTTAGAGAGTGCCATTTCCACATCTTAAGTAGTTAGGATAGTCCTAGGAGTTAGAGTGAGTCGAGCTTTGCCTCGGAGTTCTCAGAGATATCTCTGAGTCTACGGTAACGTTCTTGTATCTTTGTACTCTTATCTTCAGTATAATATATTTATTATTTACTTTATTTCTATCTTTTGCAAGTGTGGTGTACCTTTCTTTGCATACTTGCTAGGCTTAGGCTGTGGTTATCTTGGTTAGTCAAGTCCTGTTATTCTTGCCAGTGCTATAATCCAACCTGTATGCCCAGGCTCTGGTTAGGTCCTCTCCTCTGATCAAGGACGATCTATTGTTACTCAAGCTTTGCTTGAGTACAGTTTATAGCATGCCATCCTCTCCATGTAGATTTGCTTCGGTAGCCCCACTCGGTGACAGCGTGTGGTGTGCCTCTGTAGTCTAGGCCGATTCAGTTCGGGAGGCCCAGTAGGTGATAGCCGGGTTCTCTTTCGGTGGTCAACTATCTACCCCTTGACCCCTCGAGGGCGCTGGAATTTCGCTCGACTGCGAGACCCTGACTTGTTACTTGAGTTTCTCTAGTTAACCACTGACATAGTCTTTGTAGCCGAATCGAATAGAGTTTGGGAACTTTATCTCACTCGTTGTCCTCCTAGGCAACTATACCTCTCTACGTGTATCTTAGGTAGTCTATTTACTTCTTCACCATACACCTATCTTTACCAAACTTACCACTGCCTAGATACTAGTTGGTACATTTATTAAAGTACGGTGACCTCGATATTGACTTTATTCAATTATATTCTCTCGCCTGCCGCTTCCTTGTGGATAAATACAATACTCGGAATACTCTGGGTGAAAGGCTACTAGCGGTCTCCTGTGCGCTTGCGGAGTAAAACCTGTTAAGGCTAAGAGACGCCAACAGGCATTTTCTAAGATGCCCAGTCCGAATGCAATCCTTGTGACCAGAGACGTGATGTTTATGGGCATGTTGGTCTTCGGCATCTCCATTAAATGACGGACCATGTCGATGACAAGAGCATAGCGCTTGTTTCTATACATGGCATAGAGGCACTTGAGGTCTTCGTTGGGTGCACATTGTACTTCCCCCTGTGGGAAGACAATGAGCGAAATCCAACGAGCCAGAAGTCTCAAAGTAGGTTTGTGAATTTTTGTGGTGCTGTGCTTTCCCCCCATACTGTCCCCGCATATTTCTGTCCAAAAGGTTCTCATGTCATACCCAGCCGGCTTATCTACTAAAGAGCAGTCCGAGTCGAAGCCTAGGAGGTTGCTAAGCCTCCTCGGGGTGACAAGAGAATTCGGTGTTGAACATACGGAAATAGATGGTCGTACCAATGGGACATCTCTCCATGTGCAGAGTCATTAGGAACTCCTTTGTAAGGAGGATTGATCCTTCCTCTGTGATGTTTGAGAACTCCAACCATCCCTGCGTAGTCGAATGCTCATGTAAATTGATCCAACATACCCATACTGACTAAGAAGAAAGCGTCGAAGTACCTTGTCCACCCAAATGACTAGGAGGCATGACGCTCTAACTTCTGAGCTTCTTCGTCGCTCTATATGATGATGTCGTGGATCATTAGCAATTGGTGCTGCGGTGGAGGGTGTGAAGACGTTTTGTCATCCTGCTCCTGGCTTCGGGCACCACTGACGAACATCTGATTGGATGCAGCCGGGGTCCTCGAGTTGCCACTCTAGGAGTAGGAGCATGACAAAGACAGGAAGCTGAGGTGGATGCCCTTCCCTGTGTTGCTGAGGACTCTCTTGGCTTTCCTAAAAAATGATGACATCCTCCAAAACAAACACGCACAAGAGAATACACGTGGGAAAGCAGCAGAATAAAAATTAAGCGTTAGAGGTTAGCAGTCCAAAGTCAGTTGTCCTAGAGGTTAGTCAGCTCTTGTGGGGCAGAGCCTCCACAAACCGTCCAACAAAGCGAGAGTGTAGCACTAATTTTATATGCAGAATTTTTGCTAAGTGCAGAAATTAAACTAAGTGCTTGGATTAGAGAGTGATTAGGGGGAAGGAAGAGAAAGCTCACATTGCTGAGCGGTGCGAGGATTGAACGCTACGTTCATGCATATTTATAGGAGAGCGAGCAAGTAGGCAGGGGGCAGCAGGGGCCGAGCGGCCTGGTAGGGAACCGGGTGGCCTGAGCTAGATGTCGGGAGGCCTAAGGCCTATGCTCCTTATGCTAGGTGGGTGTCGTGCATGCGAGATGGGACTGCTACGGTGCAAAAGAGCTGGCCGAGTGGTTGAGCAAGTGGCCGATCGGCCTTTTGTGCTTAGTACCCATTGGCACTTTGCGCTTAGGGAGTGCACGAGAAGCATGAGGGAGCACCAGGGGCCGGGCATCCTAAAGAAGGGGCTAGGCGGCCTGGCACTAGAGGACAAGGGGTCGGCCGGCTCTAGGCTGGGCCGGTTGGCCTGCAAATATATATATTTTTTTTGAAATATAGGAGATGAAAATAAACTTATCCAAAAACTTAGAATTTAAACATGCAGTGGTGCAAGAGGAATTCAAAAGTTCGAGTGCAATGTAAACATAAATGCGAGAAAAATTTAAATATCTAGTGGAGGATAATGCCAATTTACCTCCCGGTGAGGGCAAGTCATACCTTTTCTTTAGTTTCAGCGCTTGACGGAGACTTAGTGGCCGTATACGCTGCGACTTTTGCACACTAGATTTTCTTTGTTGCCATAGCTTTTTGATTCTGAGTGCTCCTCTTCTTTTCTTGCTTGGCTTTTGGCTTTTCTTCCTTCTTCCGCCATTCTGTGTGTGTGTTCGTTGTTCTAGTGGTGACCTTGGGGATAGGAGTCTTGCCTCTTGCTTCCTTCATCGGCGGCTTGGCCATCGAGGCACGTTTTTGTGACTTGGCTCTGCGATCGGCTTTGAGCTTTCGGGCTTCTCCATCTAACAGGAGCTTCTCCATTGCTAGGAGAGAGAGTCCACTTTTGACTGACTTGGCGAGAGCTCAATCTTCTCTCTTAGCATTTCCTGGGGTGCCTAACACTTGAATGTGATCGTTTTTACCTGTCGGCACTGTTCAACCTTTGGTTTGAAGGCGAACGTCTCCCTTCTGCTGTTGATGTTGAGGTGAACTTCTCCAGCTCCTGACATCAATGGTGGCCTCAGCGGTGCTTAAGAACTAGTCACCCAAGGATGAGCAGGCATTTTACTGTCAATCTCCATGTCTAGCACCACGAAATCCACTAGGATGAGTAAGTTTCGGATTTTGACCGGGATATCCTCAGTGATCTCGACTGGGGTAGTGAATCGACTGATCCGCTAGCTATAGGTACGTAGCCATAGGGGCAAGTGTGGCATGTGTCAATTTATCAAAACCTACCTTTGGCATGATGCTCATGCTTGCTCCCAGGTCAGTAGAGAGCTTGATCAAAGTGTTGGGTCCCGATTGAGCACGAGATGGTTGGATTCCCTGGATCCTTTTTCTTTTGTGGCAGCGGGTTGAGTATAGCTGTACTACACTCTTCTGTGAGGTGCACGACTTCTGTGGATGGCAGCGGCTTCTTGTTATTGAGGATGTCCTTCAGGTACTTAGGCATATGTAGGCACCTGCATCGCATCTAGCAATGTGATATTGACATATAATTTCTTGATTACCTCAACAAACTTGCCGAACTGGTTGTCGACGGAGGTCTTTTTCTGCCTTTGAGGAAAAAGGAGCACGGTGGTATCGTAGAACTCATGTGGAACCGACTTTGGTGCTTCCTTAACTAGTTGTGGCTCACTTGCCACTTCCTCCTCTGGTTCCTCTGGCTTTTCCTGTTCCTTCCCTACATTTCTAGGATGTGAGGGGGTCTTGTGTAGACCTTCCACCCCTAGTGGTTGCAACATTGATATGTTCCTTCAGGGGTCGCTCGGGCTAATCCCAGGAGCTCCCCCGAAGTTGGACTAGGCAAAGCGGCAGCTAGCTGAGCTATTTGTGTTTCTAGCATTTTGTTAAAGCTCAATTGGTTCTTCATGGTACTGTTAAGAGTTTCCATTTGAAGCGACAGGTTTTCTAGAATTCTATCGTTCGCAAGGAATTTCTTACTTATGCTATCTTTCATAGCTTTTTGATCAAAAGGGTTTTTATTAAACTGCTGCGAACTGCCAGAAGACTGTACCTTGACCTGAAAAGGGTAAGTGAGGTCGTGAATTCCATCATGGTTGACGACGAGGCCCGTTGTTGAAGTTGTCGTTGTTAATGAAGTTGACGTCCTCCGATCCATTTTTGGGGCAGCTGTTCCCCATGTGGCCGGTATTCCCACAGTGCTTGCAAGTCATGCGAGAATTCCAGTGCCTAGACCGGCACAGCTTCAGGAGCATCCTCCAGCTTCTTTAGCAGGAGGTCCATTTTGGCGGCGAGCATGTCAGTGCCTGTCAATATGGTGGACTCCGCGGGGCTTATTACAGGCAGCAGTGACACTCAAGGATAGGAAGGATCCTCCAGCTGCTACATCGAGGTGTTCTTGCGCTGGACTGGTGTAGCCCATGGAAGAATTTCTGGATAGTTAGCCACTATTCCATACCATGGTAGGGACATGCGGTGATGTACTCTTGAAGTCTTTCCCATGCCTCAGCCACTATCTCATCTGCGAGCTGTTGGAAGCTTGAGATTCTTTCCCAGAGGGAAATACTTCGCAAGGAAGGCAGTTTGAGCATGCCTCCCGGGTTGCCAAGTTTGCACGGTTTAGATAGAACCACTGTTTTGCCTTTCCCACTAATGAAAATTGGAAGAGGTGGAGTCGAACAGCATCGAGGGTTGCACCCTTGATCGTGAAGGTGCTGCATATCTCTAGGAATTGCTGGAGATGGCTATTAGCATCCTCCAACGCCAATCCGCAAAATGGACTTGCTTGGACCATATGAATGAGACCTGGCTTGAGCTCGAAACCTTCTCCAACCTGCACTTCAAGCCCAGTGGGGATGTTGTTGCTGGATGGGATGGGGAACTCATAAATGTTCTTTTCGGCCATTGTTGGTGTCAGTGAAGTTGTACTCGTGGATCCAAACTCCAATGCTAATGGCACAAGGCCTCTGCCTGTGGATTGCCTTTTGACGGACTCTTCTTCTGAGTAGTGACTCCGGATTGTTGTGGAAGTTTGCCGGTAGGATCAAAACCAGTCATACACCTCTCTGTCACCCAACAATAAAGTAGATAGAGGCAAATGAGTCCGCTAAGAAATAGCGGTATGTTATCAAGTTATACGGTACCTAGGTTCGAACAAAATCAAACTTCTATTGCCAATTGCTTCCCCAGTAACGGCGCTAGAAAAAGCTTGTTGATGTCTCTTAGAGTAACAAATTTTACTCCGCATGTGCACGAAGGTTCGATGTAGCTTTTTCACTCAAAGTATTCTGAGTATCGTAAAAATCCACTAGGGAAGCAAGGGCAAATAGGTGGAATGATTTGTTCAAACTTCAAGCAGTACTATATAACTTAGATAAGCACCAGCTATTCTTACAACGGGGGTAAGGTAAACAAGATAGTGTATGGTGGGAAGAGTAAACTAGGGACCAAAGCAGTTAGCAAACTAGGTATAGCTATCTGGGTGGACAACGAGTGAGATTAAGATATCCAAACTCTATTCCTTAGCTGATGCATAGGAGTATTCACGGTTGAACTAAGTTAATTGAACATGGACTAGGGTCTTGCGTCGAGCGAAATTCCAAACTTCACCGAGGAGGCTCAGGTTTTCATAGTTGGCAAACCGAATGGCAACTGTCTAACGCCTACGGGCATAACGAACGAACAGGGGTCAGATTACAGAGGCTCCCTAATGTTGTCACCAAGAGGGGCTACCAACTAGATCTGTGTGGGTAAGATGGCACACTAAACTAGTGATCAAGTGATAACTTGATCACTAAAACTCTTCCTTGATCAGAGGGTGAGAGCTAACTTAACCTTAGATTAGAGCCTAAGGCCAAGTTTATAGCACCGACAAGTCTAGCAAGATTCAAGTAACTCAGGGACAACACAAACCTATGCCTTGATCTAGTGTGCAAAAAAGGTACACTACACTAGGCAAGTGTAAGAAATGAAAGTAAAGTATAACTGAAAGATAGAGCAATGGTATGTATTATATTGGAGTAGCAAGAGTACAAAAGATAGAAAGGATGAAAGAGCTTTACCCAAGACTCGAAGCTAACTCCGGAATCCCTGAGGCAAAGACTCAGACTCAACTCTAACTCCTAGGACTATCCTATTGCTACAAGACTAAGACAATGGTATGTTCTACTCACTTTCTACACTTTACAAATGAGCTACCAAGGGGTATTTATAGTCACCAAGTGAGTGGGGGTATTTATATGGTCGGTAAGGCAGGTTAAGGGGATAGGTGGTAGGCCGAGCAGCCCCACCTAAGGTCAAGCAGCCTAGCTAGCCCTTAGATCCACCGCCTTACTCCATCTTGTGGTCCATCTTCACTCCCCAAGTCGGTTGCATTGGTGGTTGACGGTTAAAAACGTGTGCTTTTCCCTTGATGGTTGGATCTCATTTGTGCTTCTTCCTTAGCCATAGGATTGAAGTCCCTCGGATTGCTAACTTCACCAATCCAAGTGTTGGATCAATGAGGTGGCAAGCCTTCCGGTACTTAACACGTTGGCTCTGGCGTTTTTACTTTAGAATTGTGTTGACACATCTTTTAGGTGCATGCAGGTCGAAGATGGGACCTTTTAGGGCCTAGTGTCAGGCCCGAGCGGTTTGGGTGGGGCTAGGGGGGCCTAGCCCTCTGGTCAGTGACCCTTCTGACTTAGCCAAATTTGACGTGTTTTCAGCTGATCTTACTCCTGCAATCAAATATTCAACACAACTCGTGGAACTATGTCAGTAGCAAAGGTTTGTCTACACTCTAATATATTTTCCTTCATGTTCATGGATAGTTGATGGTCAAAAGTAGTGCAATTAGGACCATCAACATTTGTGTCATGTACACATCCTCACTTAGGTTTCCATTAAGGAAAGCCATTTTGACATCCAGTTGTACGCCTCATAGTAATGATATATAGTAATTGCTGGAGGATTCGGATAGACTTTAGCATGGCCACAGGCGAAAATGTTTCATCATAATTAACACCTTGAATCTAACAAAACCCTTTGGCCACAAGCCGTGCTTTATAGATGTGAACATTTCCTTCAGCGTCAATCTTTTTCATGAAAACCCATTTGCACTCGATAGGTCACACCTCATCAAGTGGCTCGACCAAGTTCCAAACTTGGTTGTCAGACTTGGATTTCAACTCGGATCACATGGCCTCCACCCATTCCTTATAGTTAGGTCCCATCACTACTTTGTAAGTGTTAGGCTCATCGTTGTCCAACAACAATACATCATGCGGACCCATGGTGAGGAACATGTATCAGTCGGGTACTTGATGTGCCCTTTGTGACTTACATGGGGCCAATGGTGTTTCAACAGGGTGCTCAATATTTTTTTCATCCAATTGGTATTCAGTCAGATCAGAACCATTCTCTAATGTTCCTCAAACTTCTTCAAGTTGTACCTAGTTCTAACTGGTTTCATCTTTCAAGAGAAACTCTTTCTTCGAAAAGACACCATTTCGAGCAACAAACACTTTTGTTTCCTCCTGATTATAGAAATAATATCCTTTTGTTTCTCTATGATAGCCCACAAAATAGCATTTGTCCGATTGTCCGACTTAGGATGGAGTTTATCAGATCTCAAGCATTTTACATAAGCCTCGCAACCCCAAGTCTTAAGGAAAGGCAACTAGGGATGCTTCCCAAAATATATCTCATATGGCCAATGTCTTCACCACGGACTTAGATGGAACTCTATTTAGTGTGAACGCTGCTATTTCTAGATCATAACCCCTAAAGGACAACATAAGATTAGTCTAACTCATCATCAACCTCACCATGTTCAACAAGGTTCGGTTGCTCCTCTTGGACACACCGCTCCATTGTGGCATTCCAAGTGGAGTCAATTGTGGAACAATTACACAATTCTTGATATGGTCAATGAATTCTTGGCTTAGACATTCTCCACCATGATCCAATCGTCAGAATTTATCATCTAGCTAGTGTGGTTCTGTACTTCATTCTGATTTTTTGAACCTTTTGAACGACTTGAAATTAAGCCACATTAAGTAGATATAGCCAAACATATACTTAATTCAATAGTAAAAGTAATGAAATACTAAAAACTACATTTGGCTACTGAGCCCATTAGACCACATACATCAGTATGTACAAGGGCCACTACTCAGATTCCCTACCACCTTGACCAGTGAAGGGTGCCTTAGCCATCTTGCCAAGTAAACAAGATTCGCTTGTCTCAAATGATTCTTAATCAAATGAGCTGAGTAACCCATCTTTATGGTGCTCCTCTATGTGTTTCTTGTTAATGTGGCCCAAGCGACAATTCCAAATAAAAGCAAGAAACTAGTCGGTTTAAGCCATTTAGCATTAATGTTAAAAATCGGCTTATCCTCAAGATCAATAACATACAATCCACTCACTAATGGACAATGTGCATAGAGCATATTATTCAAATAAATAGAACAACACTAGTTCTTTATTATTATTATCTCATAACCACCATGCTCCTCTAAAAATGAAGAGAAGATAATGTTTTTGCTCAAAAATAATAACAATTATTTAACTACAAGACTAATCCTTAGGGAAGCGACAAGTGATATGTGCTGACTACCAACACAATGTACTTTGCTCCATTGCTGACGCGCACATCCAACTCGCCTTTTGCAAAATTGCTAGTCTATTTTAGTCCCTGCAACGTTTTGCAAGTGTGAATCAATGAACTAGTGTCAAATACCCATGATTTACTAGAAGAAGTTGCAAGATTAATTTCAGTAACATTAATACCTAAAGCGGAAGCCTCGCTTCCCTTCTTTCTCTTCTCTTCCAAGTACTTCTGGCAGTTCCTCGACCAATGCCTATTGTCTCCATAGTGGAAACACATGTCCGAAGGAGAGGGTCCAGCCTTGAGCTTAGCATTAGGCTTTGGCTTTTGGATCTTGTCCTGAACCTTTCCTTTGCCTTTGACCTTGCATTTCCTCATCTTGCTAACCTTCTAGGACATCATGACATGAGTTGAGGTTTTCTTGATGCTTTCCTCGGCAGTTTTAAGCATCCCATGCAACTCAGTTGAGGTCTTATCCAAGCTATTCATATTACAATTCATAATGAGTGGCTCAAAACTAGGAGGCTGAGATTGGAGGATCACATCCATCGCAAGCTCTAGCTCAAGCTCAAAACCAAGTTTCTCGAGTGCCTCAACATAACCAATCATCTTGATCACATGAGGACTGATAGGACTACCTTTAGCTAAGCCTACAACTTGAATAAGGCCTTTGAGGTGTTATACCTCTCGACCCTTGCATGGTTGTCAAACATGCCATGGATCCCCTCAATCATATTGTAGGCTTCCATGTCCTCATATTGCTTCTAAAGCTCAAGGGACATAGTGGCAAGCAAGAGACAACTAACATCAAGTGAGTCATTGCAATGCTTCTCATAAGCCCTACGGTTGGCTGCACTAGCACCAGCCTCAAGTTCATCAGGAGAGGGTTGCTTGAGTACATATTTGTGGCGGAACTGAAGATTTAATCCGGGCTAAGCGCACCTGCCACCTCTGGCTCGCAGTGCAATTAGACCGAACTAAACCCGATCGTCCGTCGAGAGTCATTCGGCTCCAGATATTACCTTTTCCCAGAGGAACCGACATCATACACATCTAGCCCACGATGGAGCCACAACAGTTACATCATCTCAGGCAGTTGAATATAGCATGTATACACTTATTTTACAAACCAGTTCGAAATAAAGATACAGGTTTCAACATAATGCCATACAATAGGCAGGTTTGAATTAGATAGCGGAAGCGAATTTGAAAACATCTCACCGCGGAAACAAAAATACTTTAGTACACTTCATGCAACGATGATCGAGGTGAGCAGCACCGAGCCCACCGGTACTACCCTCCTCTAAGCACTTGCCAAATGTCGCCGGTACCTGTTCTCAAAAGGTGGGGGCAAACCCTGAGTACTAATTACTCAGTAGGACTTAATGGATTGGCTTACGGCTGACGCAAAGCTTGCTTACTAGCATGTGGATCCTTAGCCATTGATTTTAAACAGTGGTATATCAACATAGAGTATCAAAATTCATCTTTTGCATATAACTCCATAATAAAAACTTGCATAAATGTAAGCAATACAATACAAACATGTAGTATTTGAAAACATGAGTAACAGATATAATATATTCATGTAGTTACTGCGTTGAACGTCAAAGGTATTGGCATTCCCACACCTAGTGGGCATCAACGATTCGAATCGATTTTAATTCCCGGGAATAACTATCATGCCAGGGGTATATGCTTACTAGCCATCGCGTTCCCACATATAGTCCCGATCTTATCCTGCCTCATCCCAAGTTCGATTCACTCCCGCCTAGCCCCCGAGTTGTGCCCCCATGACGAGCCTGCCGACATCTCGGTCTCCCCGCCATGAGTACCAAGCTCCCCCGGGCCACCTTCCTCTCAACCAGCGGGTAGGAACGTGTCTCTGTGCTTCGGACGAGCCCAGGAAAGACTTCACCGGTCCCATTTACCGGTTAAGCACTCTAACAATGTTATGCCGACCAATAGGCGAACAACGGACGGACCTTAAACGACTCGGGCGGAGCCAAATGATACAACAACGCACACCACAAAATAAAATTATTCTCCGCCCGGTCTTCATTTAAATCATGAGCATAATATTACTTCCTCGATAGTAAAAGTTTTTGTGAATTTTGAAACCACCTACGCAACGAGTGACTCCATTCACTCGTGTCTACTCGAACCTAGCAATTCTAGACAACTCGTCTTACGAACTCTAGGTATAGGTGCTAGGGCCAGGGCGGCCAGGGAGTCTAATACAAGGGTTTTCAATCAACTCCAAATGCTGACGCGTAATCATCAATAAAGATAATATTAGCTGGGAAATTCATGGCCCTGCCTACCTTCCTCACTAGGGCTAGTAGCTGCCTCTCGAGTGATGTCGGGCTCCTGCTACTGGTCTTCCGGCTCCTGGTGTAGCTGCTCCTCGGGCTCCTCTACGATCGGTTGGTCCGGCGGGTGTCCTTCGCTCGCGGGATCTATATGCATGACATGGTGCAATTTTAGCATGTATTAGTGCAATGCTTGCTTCATGATGCGAGTGCGATGCAAGGAATCATGATTTAGGGACTAAAATTATGCATTTTCGTGATGAAACTTGTTTAGCATTAAGAAATCGTGCAAGCCATCGCCTACGGTCACTTAGCTTATCACATATAACAACGTGGGGGTGTGTGGCGAGGTAGCATCACTTCATGTGAAGCGACCGAAGCTTACTTAAACATCCATTTTTCACATAGCTAACTTAGCATTCCTAGCGTGCATTTCACAACAGTAGTGAAGACCTATATTGCATTCCAGAATCAGTGGCTAAGACTTACAAATTTTTTATGTTCCAATATGGTCCATTGTGGCATTTATTGGAGATACAAGTCTCAAATTTTCTATTATTTACATAAAAATGCATTATTTCTACCATTTTCAAATCAGAGCCAAAACCTTACATGCACCACCTCCTACTCTAGCAGTGAGTCATGTTCATAACCTAGAGCTCATATCAAGCCCCTAAAGTCACCTTGAGCATTTTTCACCATATCAACCTTTTCTTAAGTTAAATATATGCTTAAATGCAAGACAAGGGCAAAATAGTAATTAAACAGTCAAAGCTAGGGCTAGCAAAATTTATATAGAGCCTACACATGTTAACAAGGCCTCTGCCCAAATTTCATAATTTTTGAAGCTCATTTAACCCACAATTCCTGTTTATTAAGGTTTTTCATGCATGCACAATATCAGGGGCAAAAATGTCTTTTCCTATTCAACCATCATACTCAGGAGATAGATCTCTTAACAAGGATAAAAATGCAACTTAGTTTGTATTTTTTTTATTTGATTTACTATGAATTTTCAAAGTTCTCAGCTTAATAAAATGTATTAAACCGAAAATCCTAATGACCAGGGACCTAATCATAAATAAACCTATCTCTCAGGGACCTGCACAGAAGAGATTCATGACTCATTTAACAGTGACTTAAATTGTATGGAAATAGAGGAAACTACAGGGGGTTCTCTGGAAAAATCCCTTTCTTCTACCTCTTGATAGGGGAAGGGGGCGCGCGCAGGGAGAGGACGGCGGCTTGCGCCGGCGGCGTAGAGGCCTAGCCTTGGAGCCGAGTCACCCCGGGGAGATGTTCCTGGGCACGGGCCGTCTTTTCCCCCAGGCGGCATCGCGCAAGGAAGTGCGAGTGGGCGGGGAACGCGGTGAACCGATGGTGTGGCGGCGCACGGCGCTCGGGGCCGCGTTGCACGCGGATCCGGTCGGGGAGGCATGGAGCGGCGGAGCTAGAGGGCGTGTGAGAGGCGCGGCGAGGTGGGGAGTCCGGCGGCGGAGTCGAGGAGGCAAGGGGAAGCGCCAGGGGTGGCCGGCCACGATGAGCTCGAGCTTGGGCCGATGGTAATGGCGGCGGCGCGTAGGGGCAGGTGCTAAAGACGACGGCGGTGGGCGATGGTTTAGGGAAGTCGTAGCTTGGGGCAAGGCGACACTGAGGCGCACATTGGGGAGGTGGAAGGAGGGCAAAGGCAGCCGGGACGCGGCGGCGCACGAGCTCGCTGAGCTCCAACAATGGTGGCTCGTGTCCTGGTCTCGCGATGGAAAGAGACAGGGAGGGGAGTGAGCAAATGAGTGATGAACGGGGTCGGCATTCCGTCCGGGTGAAGCCAAGGCGCGGGGTAGGTCGGGCAGTGACGCCAGTGGCCGGCGGCCGCGTGGAGGCCATGGCAGGCGGCTTCCGCCGTGTGGGTGCGGGAGAGAGGAGGGAGAGAGCAGATGCAGTCGCGGTGGACGTGGTCCATGGACCGGAGGTCACTCACAGGTGGGGCCGGGGTGCGGTGGACCGGTGAACCGGGTGTACGAAGGGGTAGACTAAGTGGGGCCCACAGCGCCTGCTGCCCGCGGGATGGGATCCAAGGCTCTGCCATGTGGGGCCCGCCCGTCATAGAGACAACGAAAAATGAAATTTCGGAAAAAGGAAAAGGATGGTTTGACCGGCTGGAGACATGATTTAAACTCTCCATTTTGAATGATTTAGGGGCCGAATCTGGGAAAACTCCAAATACAAGAAACGTTCTAAATTTAATTCTCTACAACTTTGTTATAGACATCTATACCAAGTTCTGTGGAAAATATAGGTTAAATTTGAATTGAATCAACTAACTCTAGTTTGACCATTTGAAACCCTCAGCTTAGCAATTATAAAAGTCTATTTTAGGTGCATTTTCATGTAAACTTTTCTATACCAATGTTGTTCACAACTTCATTTTCTACAACTTTCATATTCAAAGTTTTGCATGACCATGTCTTTTGTTTGCTCAAAATTTGAATTTTCCATTGAGGTCTATTTGGACAAAATTCACTAGAAGACAGAAAATGAGCTAAAACACCTTGCAGACCTTTATGCATGTCAACACACAAAATACCAAAGTTATTAATCATGAAGTTGTCTACAAGTTTGGTATATAAAGTTCTGTCTAATTCACCGCAGATTTTGAAATACCATTTCAAACATACTCAGAGTTTTGGTAAAACAGCACTTTTCCCTTTTGTAGAGTCTTTCTTATTTTCAACTTTTGTAGTATCAAATGGAGTCCAATCATATCAAGGTCTAGTGCATCTGAAAGGTTATGAGTTCAATTTCATTTCATAGAAAGGAATATTTTGAAGTTGTATGGTCAAATCGAAAGTAATTTCAAAATGAAATTTGAGAAAGAGTGTCGACCCTAAACTTAGCAAAATTTCCTGAGTGTAGGTTAACTGGGCTTGGTTCGAACTTTTGAGCCCCTTAACATCTGATTTTGAAAACGGTAAAAATAGCACATTTGAAGGAAATTTCTTGAACTAAAACTTTTGTGTTTGATGTCTTGCATGAAAATGTATAAATGTCTAACTACTCAACCAAGTAACGTGCGACTTTCCATTTTGAATAGAAAAATTTCGACTTAGTGATTTTTCCACCAATCCTCATTACTCTCTAAGCATAATTAAATCCAAACTCACCATTAGTGTTCATGTAATCGTGTGTCAGGGCTTTCGAGATGCCGGGGGCATCACAATATTCCTTTTTCTCTTACTTGAGAATAATTCTCAAGTTTCAGTACCAATTTGGAGGATAGATATCCCCTAGGTCCTTATAAAGTGTATTCTCTACATGGGCCGTCGGAAGGCCTCACCCAAGAGCCGACTGACCGACTTTGGCCCGCGGTGCAGAGCAACTTGGCACAGAAGACAAGGACTCTCTAGGAAAGATATGGAACGCGAATTCTATGTGATCTCTTATAATCTAAACCATCTAGGAGACATAGAAGGAAACTAACTTGTAACCCAAGCCACACCAAACTATATAGGGTGGGCTAGGGACCCCTCCCAAATGACTCTCTTGACCTCAGGCAGATCATCCAATCTCTCTAGCCTTCATACATACTCAAAGCAATACAAACCACCACACACAGGACATAGGGTATTATGCGATTTAGCTGCTCGAACCTATATAAATCGTGTTTTTCCCTGAGTTGTGTGTGACCATCGAGCTACGTGTTGATCCAGACGCCCAAAAAAGCATCCCATGGTACATCCCGTGGTGCATTGCCAGTACTAAACAACGACACCAATCAGTAATTTTTTTCCAGACAACATCTCTTTATCCAAAATAGATCACAAATTAAAACTAGAACTTAGAGTGGGATTAGTGACCATGATCACTACCACAGGAAGTAAATATGCAAAGTTTCAACATAATGTTTTATATAGATCTTTTATAAAAACAATTTTAACAAAAGATGCTCCCACTATATGTTTTGCAATTGTTTTTCCCTTCAACGACACATAGTGGACAAGATCCATATTCACCTAAGCCTCTAGTGAGTTTTGGCATCACAGCTAGAAACTTAGCAAAATAGGTAGACAACCATTGTCGATCACATCCTATGTGACTCTTATTTGTTGAGCGACATCCAATGTCAAGGCATCCAACACCATCGCCAAGACCCAAATCCGAATTGATAGCCTCATCAAGTAAACCAATTCCGTACTCACAGATGTCCGATATCCACCCTATTTGATTAAGGCAATTGAAGGCACCCTACTTTAGTGGACCCACCAAACAACTATCGAACTCCTTATAGGTGTAGCGATTGGAATGGCACCAACATGATTTCTCTAAGGGGATCTATTCTAACACATCCAATGGAAGAAAGAATAGGCATAAAAATAACTATTATGGATCACAACTCAAATTTTTGGAAAACCCATCGGGTTGATCCAATCAAGCTGAGTCTGAGTCATGTCCATGTATACCGCATCGGTTCATCCAATGAACCATGCAAAAAGCCTACAACAGATCCAATCTGTTACCATGGAGCCACAATAGATCCAATCCATCATGGTAATAGATCCCACTATAGGAAACAGGACTATTTTCGTTAGCCATAAACCCACGAAAACAGGCCAAAAACCGGAGTCAGTTTTCCCTTTTTTTCGTCGGTTTTTAGCCGTCTAAGTATACTTGACAAAAAATAACTAACTTTCATCGACTGCCGACCAAAATTTTCCACCTTTCATCAGCCCAAGGTGGCCCACAAAAACTAGAGCGGGCCCAGCTGTGCTAGCCTCACAGGCCATTTTTGGTGGCCAAGCTGGCCAACGAAAATTAGCTGCCACGTGGCAGGCACCTGGAGGAGCAGCGGCCGGCACTAGTTTTTGTCGACAAAAGAAAACCGATGAAAGAAGGCCACCTTTCGTTGGCCATCAGAGCAGCCGACAAAAGTTATTTCAGCCTTTTTTCGTCGGCCAAGCGCCAGACCGATGAAAACTATCCTAGCCAGCCAGCCAAATTAGCTGGTTTTTCCTCCAAAATTACATATTTAAATACATTTTGCACACAACACCTATTCACCAATGTATATATACATTCTCAGCATTCATCGCACAACATAGAGTCATAATGCATCATAATTGAGTCCAAATCCAACACATACAACAATGAATGTCCAACATAGCCTCTATGCAACAAGTCACAAACTCAAGTGTACTAACTTGTCCATACAACAAGTGATCTAAATAGTACAACACATGTTCATTGCAAAATGAAAGAAAACAAGTCCAATGTGCATACAAATCTAGCCCTCACATCATGTACTGATCGTCAAGGTTCATATGGCTGCTACCTCCAAAGGCAAATAGGTTGTTAACGAAGTTGGAAGCCCTATCGGTCTCCTGAAACAGTAACAAATTGTATACACATGATTTGGTAGTAGTATTGATATGACTTAAGCAACCTAAAAAAATGAAAAGTGCCACACTAACCTGTGACCTAGGTGTTGGTAGTACCGTAGGTGGAGTTCCCACAACATTTGAGGCATGTACCCCTGATCCCTACAAGAGAGGTGAAATAGTATACCAAGTCCTGCTAAAGTGAGCAAATGTTGTGGGAATATGAAGTCATGCATTTTTTAGCTAAAGTAACCACAACTACCTATGTTGATGAAACTAAGGTCGAATATACTAAGTTTGGCTAGCATTGCTAAATATAGCTAGTCTAGTTGGAGTTTGCAAGATTGACCTAGTTCGATCTATTTTGACAATGATATATCTAGTTTGACAATAATAGGAAAAGTATACATGCAATACCACAAGGCTACCCTTAAGTTTTGTAAAGAATGGCCTTTCGCGCATACCTAAGCTTATGGAGAAACCACGAGAACTGAGGGCCACTGTCGTGGTGTTGGAGGATCTTGAACCGAGAGCCACGCGATTGTCACTCGCTGCAACCCTAATGCTGCCTGTAAAAAGTTATGTACGATAGGCTCTGATGCTACTATAGGGATACGGGGTAGGCTACCATAGCACAAAAATTTTTCATCTACTGTGTAAATATAGGAACTCTTACAAGCAAGAGATCATATATTGTTACCACTAGACGTGCAGTTTAGTGGAAGACGAGTTGGTGTCACTGAGTGCCCACGTCGTGCGCTGAGTCGATGTGGTCAAAAGAAACAATGCCTATCTAGCCAGTCAACCTCGATCATGAACTAGTCGTTTGTCCTCAAAACCAATCAATTGATGAGTGTAGCAGTCGCAGCAACACCTCTACGGTATCCACATGTATGGGAAGGAGACACCGATTCCTAACGTTGTAGCACCACGACCTTGGCAGAGGATCTTGAAAGATTGGACCATGGCACAACTAGGATTTCATAGAAACCTTTTCTGTGATGGTTCTCACCCACAACTCTTCTCCAAAGTCGTACCCTCCCATGCACATTTATAGTCTCCACTTAATGGGCCTCAACCTCATAAAGGCTCATCAGGATTCTAATTGCTTGCGGATCAATTATTAGAGTCCTGATTGAGGTCCAACTTGCACAGACGTGTGACTCAGAGTCGGACCTGGAAATTGCCACATGGGCATATCTCCATCAGGTATATTATAGAGCCTTAGTAATTTTGTTTTCCTAATGAAATGTGAAGAAATTCAAATGAATTTTCACCAACTCCGTTTGTGCCTAGTGAAGATCATCTCTTCCCACTTCTAACTTGGCTCTTAGGGTTGAATCCTTTGTCTTTTTGGCATTTCTCTTTTGCCAAGGATCAATCCGTGATTATTTTTGTTCTTACGTATAGCTAGGACATAGTTAAATTATTTAAGTCATGGATTGACTCAAGAAAGCCATGATCTTACCCTAGTTTTGTTTCTATGGTGTTTGGCCAAGTTCTTGTCTTGTCCCATGGTGTGAACTAATTTTGGAGATCCCTTGATATTTTCTCTAGTTCTTGTGGAGTACCATCTAGATGGGTTGAAGATTGTAACCTTACACTTTCATTCCATTTGGATTTGATTTAATTTGGTTTTGATCAGATTTGTCCGAACGGCGGAGTTTCTAGTTGGCTAGGCATTTTTCCATATCACCAAATAGTCCAGTAATTAAGTAACACCCTCGGTAAGTAAAGTTTTGCCTAGGGATTAAGTGACAACCTTGGTCACTTTATTTGGTGTTATCACTATCATTTGACTGACCCATGAGTAAAAGCCTGATAGTTGGCTTTTGTGTCTTTTATCCGATGTATACACTGAACCATCTAGTGCTCACTGTGAGCGTGTTTCTTGCTCATTTCATATCTATTCTCATGGGCATTTGAGTAAGTAATTTTCTAAGTTCTTTCTAGTTCTGTGCTTGTTTGTTTTACATAACCATGCTTGGGCTAGAAGAGGGGTCTGAGGTTGAGTTTTTCAAGAGCCTCATATTCACCACACACTGGACCCTTAGTCACCTTTCTTTATCCATCAACCGCAAAGTTCTATGCACAAATTCAGAGATTCTAAGGGACCAAAAGGTGACATAGAGGGGTGGTGAATAAGCCTTCAACCCCAAAAACCACCCTCTCTTGTTGAACCATGCAACAACACATAGCTATTAGGGTCCTACTAGTCTTAGGACATGACAATGAAAGCTTAGTGGAACCACTCACTCAAACGCCCAAGAGAAAGGACGCAAGACGAGTCAAAACCACCCTATAGATAGCACCAGATGATCCGACGTGAGCAAACAATAGGGGCAACAAAACTAGCTGGCAACTCGCACTGGACGGTCCAATGTGCACCACTAGACAAAACTGGGTTGAGGGACCTCTAATGTGCATTGACACGCACCGGGCGGTCTGACTTACACTCTGGATGGTCATGTGTGCACAAAAAGCCTACAGCAGTGGCTAGGCCTCGTGAACTCTGCCCAAAGCCGGACTACGCATTGGATGGTCTTGTGTGCAGTCCAACGGATGATTCAATCTACAAAAATGTAGCCCAAGCATAGGAAAAGGAATATAGCTCAAGAATCCATAGAACTTGGTGAAAACTTGCACAAACGAGTTCCAGTCTTCATGAAACTTTGCATGGATCTTGTCTAGGCCTTGGAGAGATGGTTCCCACATCAACTCCAAAAGATCCCAGATTTTCCATGAACTCGACTCTCCAAGAAGTGAAGAACACTAATCCACCACATCCTAGCCAGCCAAAACCGCTAAAAAGAAAGGTTCCAACACTTGGAAAAACACCCAAAAACCAAGTGTTTTCATCATACCAAATTAGAGGAGGGAGGAACAAGAAAACTCAATTACCTGCTATGAGATCCATTCCATTGATTGACCCAAAAGGATATCAATATTACACAGGATCAGTTTGGATCAAGCCCAAGCTTTCCACCCTCTCTTATCCTCTATTGGTGTAGTCAAATGAAATCTCAGGAATCTCTCATGAAGCTCTTGCTTGAGGCTAACCTTATATGTTACAAAGAGAGAAGTGAAGGCCTAAGCAGCCTACCCCTCTTGTTTATAGTACAAGACTCCATCCCTAAACTAGTATTTTGGCAAACAACTCCCTATGATAAAACTCAACACTAAAAGGCCTTAAGGGTTTAAATGAAAATGTTGTGTAACTCAGATGGACGAACACGATGAAGTCCTAATCTTCTTGGCCTCAAAGCAATCTCCTAATGTCCTCCACGTGTCCAATAATAAAACCCTTGGGTAGCTCTGATTTTAATGGTGGCAACTGCTTGTCTAGCCCCCTAGTTTTGATGCTCGAACTAGGAAATGATCTTGGGACTTGGTTTTGACCATGGAACCAAGAAATTATGTTGGGATTCTCCACCAGTAGGTGGTGGTTTTAAGGCCCACCAAACCTTCGCCTAACTCCAAGTCCTTTGGAAGCCAGGCATAGACCTAAGTACCCACTAGGCCAGCTACCAGTGCACTCAGTAGGGTTTTATCATGCCAAGTTCACTCTCGCGCCGCCTCTATGTACACTCAAGAGGTCTTTTCCTCCTGTTCACACTTTGATAGTCCATCAAGAGTCAGTTAGATTCCCTAGAGGATTGCTTAATGTGTGATCTTGGTTTCATTGGTGATCCCTTCACCTGGAGGAACCACATCAAATCCAGTGACTCGTAGATCAAGGAGAGGCTAGATAGAGCTATAGTAGATAGGTAGTGGAGGGACCATTTTCTATCTTTCCATATGCATAATGGTACCCTAAACACTTTGATCATAGACCCATCAGCATCAAGGGGGAAAGGGGGTAAGTGAAGAGGGTCCTAGTGCCACTACAGGAAACAGGACTATTTTCATCAGCCAAATACCCACGAAAACAAGCCCATCGTCGGTTTTTCCACTTTTTTCGTCGGTTTCCAACCGACAAAAGATACTTGACGAAAAATAACTAGCTTTCCTCGGCTGCCGATGAAGAATAAGCTTCTTTCGTCGGCCATAACTTGCCGACAAAAACTTGCTATGACCCAAGTGTTTTGGCACACGGGGCATTAATTTTTGTCGGTTTTTGTAGGCCGACAAAAATTATGGTTTTTTAGGCCGACAAAATTTATAATTTTTTATCAAAAAAATAAATGTCAAAATATTCACGTCTCCAGTATTTTGCTCCAGTATTCAGAGTTATTCGCTGCAAATCAAACTGTTCATTTTTCCAGCTGACCAATCATATGCAGGAAGCGCAATTAAAATATTCCATTGTTTACATACAGACCAATATGAATACATACCGACCAATGGAAAGATGCAGAACAGTATTTAATACGATTACATACAGTTGTTTATACAGATTAGAGTGCATGGAAATATTCCATACAGTTTACACAGATTAGAGTGCAATGGAAATATTCAAGTGCAGCACATGATCGGCCTCACTGACACAGCCACAGTAACAGTTGAATTATTCAAGCATTGCTGCCTTTTCTGTTCAACACACAACTAAAGTACTACTGCAAGCATGCCCAGCACATAAGTAATTCCCAAGCACATGAACTGGCAGTTAGGTAGATGATCCTTACCTCCTCGTTGTGCTGGGCATCACCAAGCATGCAGACCTTCATCTTTGGGAGGGGGATGTGGGGCAGCTTAATAGAGCCATTGAAATGCTTGTCCTTATGCGGGTCATAGTTCTTCATACCAATCTGGAGCTCCATGGTCTCGGTGAACTTCCTGTTCTTCTCCTTGGCATCCACAACAATCTGGGAGATGGCTTCCTTGAGAACGTCGGACTGCAAATTACTGCAGGAAATCAAACAATCTTTGCACACGGAATTTATTTGAAAACTTGGATTGGGACTCTTCTCTAGTATTCCAGTGATTCAGTAGGTAGAATTCAACAAGACCTTTTTGATTTAAAGCTTGGTGGGTGCCAAAGGAAGTGTGTGATGCAATCATAAATAATGCAACAAAAACTATGCATGAAGCTCTTGGAGAAGTGGCAATCTAGCTATGGGACTGAAGTAGAAATGTTCTTAGGGACTTCGAGAAGCAGCTCAAGTGTGTTAAAAAGATCCAGAGGATTACAGAAAACGAGAGATATCGCAATTGAACTTATCTCAGGACGATCTGTAGGGTACTATTGATGTAGAACTAAACTAATGAGTAGGCCCCACTATGCATAGTCAACTTTTAGTCCGGGAGCTTTGTGCTCTCCTATGACACATGCCCATAAATTCTTGGCTCCTTGATAAGTCAAGGGCGTACCACCTAGCTTGACTAGCTAACAAAGGATGTTGGGTGCATTTGGCGAATCACTCTATAGAAACATCATGGAAAGAACATGAGATCCTGAACCCCACTGATCAGGTACATATCATAGCCTGATTGGGAGTAGTGATTAGATAAGATCTGGTCGGCCAACATAGCTTTCCATTGCTCGAAACAATTAAAACATAGAGTAGAGCTCGTGATGCTTGGTATAACAGACATGTCTGTAGGACATCTCACCTTGTACAAACCAGTCTTCCTATACCATCACCGAGTGTGAAGAAAGGTCGACCCAAGACAAGAACCATTACACTTAACCGCTCAATGATGACAACATTCTACTGTTGATCTCACAAGAACAGCGATAAAAAAATGTGGGCCAGAAACCCACGTGTTTAGTCCTATACCCAAGAATTTACGCTAAGTTCGAGGGTGCTCCCATGAATTTATCCCACAAATTTAACTCCACAAAATTAATGGATTAAATTCGTAGGCCCCCACAAAATTAGTACAAATTCATTGGTTTTCAGAAGCCCCATGAACTTAAATGCAGGACGTCATTAAATTCATGGGCTAGAGGAAACCTACAAACTTAACTTTAAATTCATGGGCCCCAAAACCCACGAACTTAAAAGCCACGTGGCAATTAAATTCGTGGGCTAAAACCCACAAACTTAACAGCCACGTGGCACTTAAGTTCGTGGTTTTCTGGCCCACGAGTTCAGCTGTACCATAGCTCGTAAGTTCATGGCTCCCTCACCAGCTTAATTCGTTTCAAATTACAGAATGCATTTCACATAACAACCATCACATGCATTTTAAATAACAGAATTCATCACAGGCTTTTTGAATAACACAATTCATCACAAGCAGTTCAATTCACCATACACATGCAGCATCCATCACAGTCCAAGTTTAACACAAGTATCAATCCAACACATGCATGTAGAGGTATTCAAAAGTTCATACAAATAAAGTTGACATCAAATACTAGATATCGATCCATCAGCTCCCATGATTGTTTGAGTTGTGGCCAGAACCCTGAAAGGTGTGGAGGAACTCGCCGATGACATCATCAGGAGTGCGAGCACGTGACGTTGAACCCTGAAAAAGGATAGAAGAATTATGTTCGAATAAGAATAAACTAACTTGAATTATGTTCGAATAAGAATAAACTAACTTGAATGCTTTCTAACCCTTGATGTGTATGTTTGTAGGCAAAATTGCGAAGTTTTGCACCTTTCGGTATACTAACACATCAAATCCCAAATTCTTCTAAGTCTTGTCTATATGACTAAACGGGTTAGGTTTCACTCGATTGATTATCTAGGATGTCAAAATATTATAATTTATCTAATTTTGGCTCCGTCCATAATGACAAAGTTGGGCAAACTTTTGCTTAAATTTGCATCCTAGCCAACACTTGACCTACAGTTGCATCTAAGGCCTAAATGCTGCTAGATTAACCAAAACATGGCTAGACTATGCCTAAGTTTATATTGTGATGACCATATGTGCTAGAATTGACCCAAAATTGCATCCAAGACTAGAACTGACCCAAAATTCTATCCAAGGACTAAGTGCTGCTAGATTAACCAAATATTGCATCTAGACCATACGCCTGCTTACTTTGTCTCTATTCATGTCAAAATATTGCATTTTGCCTAAGTTTAGTCCATAATGACCATGTTGGGCTAGTTTTGATCAAATTTGCATGTAAGCCAAGAATCACCAAAGTTACCTCATATTTTCATCCATACCTGTGGTGTTGGGGTGCGAGCTGCCTGGAGGGGACATAGCTGATCGAAATACGTCATCGCCTCTGGTGGAGTTGTTTGGTACATGTAGAAGTGGCCCTAGGAGCCCTGTGGATCATATGAACAAAAATTACTATGAAACATCTAGATCATGGAAAGAAGTACATGACAAGTTGTCAAATTTTCGAAGAATATAGGTTGAACATATCCATCGTTACCTGGGGTGCATCTCCTATCGGTGACGGATGCATGTTAGGAGGGAACATGTAGAAAGGACGAGGATGGGAGCTCTATGCATCAGTTTATGATATATATTATATCACACATCTGGACTCAAATACAAACTCGTTTGACAAAAAAAGTTAACGGTCAAACAAATAAGTTTTACCTGGGGTGCATCTCCTATCAGTGGCGGCTGCATGTTAGGAGGGAACATGTAGAAAGGACGAGGAGGCTAGGAGCTCTGTGCATCATAGTTTATGATATATATTATGTCACATCTAGACTTAACTGACAAACTCATTCAAGGAAAAAGAGTAAACGTTCAAATACATAAGAGTTATCTGGGGTGCATCTCCTTGGTTTGCTGCCAGCATGGCTGGATCTTGCTTGTGTTGGTGTCTACATGGCTGGGGATCCTGCTTGTGTTGGTGTCTACATGTGTGGAGTGAACCCGTGGAAAGAAGCCTAGAATGCATATGACAGGGTTAGACAATTTGTAATCAATCTCCAGTATGTACGCCACATCTAGAGTTACCTGATAGTGTTGAGTCATAATTGGTTGGTGGACAAAACAAAGGCATGTTTGGAATTGTTTGTGATACTTGCTATAAACATAGATCGTTCGTTAGGCATCACATTCACAATATTAAGAATTGAGCAAATTGATCACAAGTTAGATCCATACCGGCAGGTACATTTTCATGTAATCTGAGTCTTCCATGCCTGACGAGCTTTTTCCCGAGCCTGACGAGCTTCTTCCTGTGTTTGATGATCCTCTTCTTGCACTTGTGCTCCTCTTGTGGAACTTGATGAGCAGTTGCTCATTGCGAGGAACCAGCTCGCGCAACAGGTGGGACCTCCACAACACCATCCCCCATGGGCTACCTAAGAACAGTATATTGAGATTGGAAGTGCAATAAATGTATGAATCAAGTATCTCAAAATAAAAATGGTTTTCTGATTTAGAAACCTGCCATGCTTTTTTGCACCACTGGCATAGTACAAAGCTTCGACATCGAGCGGTGCATTCCTCCAATCAAACTCTGGTCCATGATGCTCCGTCATTTGTTCTTTATATGCCACCTGCAAAAAGTATATGATTAGAGAATACCTAGCAGAGTTAAACACATGTAACTGAATTGAACATATGTAACTAACTTACCATCCTCTCACTCGCATACTCGTCACATAAAGTATCTGGGTTTTATGGATCTTGTCATTTGTGTCCCTCGATGTAAACTTGGACAATGATAGGAGTAATACCAGTTTCAGCCTCCTTTGATGCAAAGTAAAAAACGTGGTCAGTTGTAAACATGATGACAAGCTCACATCAAATTAGATTATATTGATACACCATGCGTTGGTCTTTTCCGATGTGTCCGTCTGCGCTGTTCGTGTGCTTCCCTTTTTTTAGTCCTATTTTCACGGTGTGAATCTGATTTTTCTTGAAAAACTTCGACCCCCAGTACGCGGGCATCCACCTCAAAGACTCCATGTCCTTCATTATCCAATTGACAGAGCTTTGAAGGTACTGTTCTTCTGTTAAGTGTATCTTCCTCGTCTCAGACCCTCTTTTCACGTTCAATTTCTTCACCTTCTTGTAATAGTTGAGCACAACCTGAATCCGTGCATTGGAGAATGAATCTCCAATGACCTTTGTTGCAGACCTATTGAACACGCTTTTGGCCTTCTTGACCGTATCGTAATCTTCTTCATTCTTTAGACAAAACCTCTCCTGCATATACCCAGAGGATGTCACTTTCTTCAGCTTCCAAAATTGGCAACCAAACAACAATCAAATTGAGTACAAGTACAAAGCTAACTCACCCAGAAGGCCACCCAAACCGCCCCCTGACATGTCATATTTCCTTCTTCACCTTCCACGTGTTCAGCCAATGCCCAATGCTTCCAATGCTGGGCCGCTAGACTTTCCCCGTCGATCATTACCATGCCGAAGTAGGCGGCAACTGGAGAGGTTGACTGGGGTGACCGCTGGTTGCCAGTGTGGAGGGGCCGGCGGCCGGCGCAGACCAGAGGAGGCAAGCGGCAGAGGCATCGACTAGAGGAGACGGCTGGCGGCCAGTGGCGGACCCAGCTTCCATGCAAAGGGTATGCCAGGGCAAAAAAGATAGCAAAAATAGCCTTCTCAGGATTCGTACCACTAGGATAAGTAGTGTTATGTGTCCTAAGGGTACGCGCAAGGTGGGCATGAGCGCAAGGGGCAAGAGCGGTGCACATGCAGGAGAGGTGCTAGGGCTGGAAGGGGGGTGTTTTTGGGTGAAAGTTAAATTCGTGGGCACCAAACGGCCTATGAATTTAATACCGCCGAGCATGTGACAACGCGGTACTGGCCAATAATACAAGCCTTTAGGAAGCAGCCACGTTGATCACCTCAGTTAAGTTTGTGGGCGCGAGGAAGTCCACGAATTTAATAGAAAATTTTGAAATAGTTGGCGCCCAGTTAAATTCACATTTAAATTCATGGGCTAGCCCATGAAATTAGTTAAATTCGTGAGCACTGGGCACCGATCCATGAACTTAATTAAATTCGTGCTTTGTTCGCTGACTTCATGAAGGGTTCATTTTTGCTCACAAATAAAAAAAACGACAAATCATCTCACGTTTCTTGTATGCCTAGAGCTAGAAGTAGAACATCCACACCTATCCAGGATCGGACCAAATCAAAATAGTTACGGATTTAGGCGTGGGCCAAACCATAGCCTTAATTCGATCCATAGACATGAGGGGAGACATAGTCAAACCATAATGTGGCTTGGTAGGTGGCAGTCAAGGTAGAAACCTCTCACACAACATGTCTTTAGGTGCAAACATGAAGACCAGTCCAATCTCGGTGAAGCATCCTAACACATGCAGCTAACTAACGATCTCTAGCCAAACGAACACAAACCAATGGCTGTCATTGTAAAAATAATAAAGATGAAGTCATGATAGTAGAAGATGTGCCAAGAGTGGTGATGTGCCAAGAGTAATTGAGTAAAAGATGTTTGTGTTTATTATCAAATCCTATATAGCCAACTGAAGGACAAAAAGGTGACCAGAGGGGGGGTGAATATAAGCCTCTCAAAAATTCAGCCCACCAACCTCTCTTCTTGCACTGTGTAGGTTCACGTAGCAACAAAGATGCTACTGCATCTAGGACACATCAAGGAAAGCAACCGGAACATTCGACTCTCATCGATCAAGCAAAAATCACAAGCCAAGCAAAACAACGACTCACGCACAAGTTACCCACTAGCCACTCAACACTCCGAAAAGTGCCTCACCAATGACAAGAAAGCAAGAGTATGGGAATACAGTGAGAAAACCAAAGGCAAGCTCAAAGCAAAACACCAAGAAGCAAAAACACCAAAGAAGAGGCAGTCTGCCATGACCACGTCGGACTATCCGGTGGAACTGGACTTTGCGGGGCCCTGCATCGGACAATCCAGTGAAAGGCCCAGCAAAGCCGAGCCAAAGACCAGCTGCTAGACTATTTGAGGCTTGCCACTGGATTATCCAATGGTTGAAACAGATTGTCCGGTGGTTGAACTAGACTATCCGATGCATAAAAAACAGCATCGGTTCTTGAGCTCCCAAACCCAAAACTTTACCAAGCCTTCACCAATCTTCACGAAAGTTGGCACATAGCAACACTGCACTTATACAAAGGTATTCCCAAAATATCTATTGGAAAAGATCGAGGAATAAGTAGGAATTTTAGATCTCATGAAGATGGGAATTTTTGGGCAAGAAGGGGAAACACAATAATGACTTGCTCATGGATTCCCTAAGGGATCGCAGTGATCTAATTAAGTCATATTGTCCATGTCATGGCATGTCCAAAACATGGCAAAAGAACTAGATTCACTCAAAGGTGAATCAAACACACCAAAGCCTTAAGTTTCCTCCAAAATTCAAACTAGAAGGGAAAGAGAGAGGAGGCTACACACATGCTCTCGAATTTCAGAGGAATCTTGTTGTATTGACTGTGGAATTGAAGGATACAAGAGTTCCCTATAGCTTACCACCCTTCATCCTCCCTATAATGGTGAAGAACTAGACTAGATCACTCAAAACCTAAGTCTAGTGCTCTCCAAAGCATGTAGGCACTTGATTGTAGCAATTTTGCCTAAGCTAGGGTTTCCAAGTGGGAGAGAAGTCTAAATGACCATCCATATACTTATTTATACCCCCTAGCCTAAAGAGGACACTTTTACGCTAAGACCCCTAAGACTATAATGCCCTAAGGGGTGAGGGAGAAACTCGATCGGACGGCCACGATGGAATCTTTGATTCACCCGATGTCGTCCATGTGTCCAGTAGTCCAATCCTCACACCCACGGTTTTGAAGAGGAAACCGGGAAACTGCCCGCAGTTTTTGGAGGACTGCAAACCCAGAGAAAGTGGAGGTATTGAGGAAAACCGCCAAACCCTCTCAATGTTGGCCCATGTCCAAAGACCAAGCCCCTTGGCACCTCCAAGGTTAGGCCCACGCGTGAGACAATGCCCCTCGATAGTTTTGAGGCCCAAACTACCAAACCGTATGTCCATCGTGATGGTTTTGAGGGAGCAAATCACAAAACCTTCTAGCTTCAACATGTGTCACTCAGATGCCAGCTCCCATCTACCCTGTCCAGGAACCACACCACAACCACATGCCGTAGCCTCCCTCACATGCCCTTCCACTCCTTGGACTGTTGGATTGGACACCTACGGCCTCACCCAGCACATCATGAGCAAAGGGTCACATGCACACATGTTGACAATCACTCATCATACGAGGAAGATGATCACCTTTGATCTCTCATCCAGAGACTTTACTAATTTAGTTTACAATTCGAATATGATTATAACTCTATTGACTCATTTCCAACTTTTATAAGATTTTCCTAATTAATACTAGCATTCATTACAATGAGTCATCTTCTGCTTCACCTTTCTTCTTAGCTTGGCTTCTGTCCTCGACTCAAAATACGATGATACCTCTATTGGCTCTTTATCTACATCCACTATGATAGCCGATTGGTCAAACTTTGGTGCCAACAAGTACAAGTTGCTTAAGCCTAAAGGAACAAAACATCTCTATTGGAGAATTTAATAAAAATAACACCTTTTATGGTCATTAATAAATATTTATTTCCTTTGCTTACTTTCTTTGTTTAATATATTTGTGGAATAATGAAGTGGAAAGCAAAAACCTATGATGTGTGGGACTGTCTTAACCAAGTAGTTGTGGGACACAGATGGATTGGTGGTCCAACGCTGCCAAAAGGGATGTCGCATTGCCATTGTGGAGCTCCACATTAATAACCTTTATGGCAAAGAACATTCTATGATATTTGGGGGATTTTCATATTATGAAAATATAAGGGTTAATTGGATACAACCCATTAATTATAAATATCATGGTTTGGAGATTTACCATTACTATTCGTCATATTGCAACCAGACCATTGCAACTTACCATGCTTTGCAATATGACACTAAATATGTATTCACGGCGTTCAGTCCCACTTCTAGGAGCACATATACATTACTAACTTTTATATAGACAGAAATGCCATCACCGAACCCCACTAGTCATCTTTTTCCTCTACTTCTCCCAATCCAGCAAAGCGTTGCATCGTTGGGCTCGCCGCCGTCAGCCCACATAGCACTGCACCACCGTCACCATCCCACATGGCACCGCACCACCATCTTCCTCCCCGCAGGCTGCGGCGCTGCGCTGCCGCCGTCCTCACCCATGGGAAGTGGCACCACGTCATCGTGGCTGGCTCATCTGCATCATTGCCACGATGGCAGGTAGGAGCTTGCAACGCAGGGGGGGGGATTGGGGATGTGGAGGGTGTTTTTCTCTCCCATCACTTCTCAACCACGGTCGTTGCTCACTGGCGATGGCCATTGGCCACTGGCAGAGGCGGTGGCGCTAACCACGAGGCCCGTGTGGAGAAGCTAGAGGTTGAGGCCAATGTAGAGGCGTGCGGGGACGTGATGGTCGTGGCTGAGGTTGGCAATGAGGTGGCAGTGTAGGGCAATGCCATGGTTTCCATCTCCACCGGCCGTTAGCAGATTTTTGTGCTAGCAGCACTAGCTAGCTAGGAGTGGAGAGGAGCGTAGACTCAAGATTACTGTCAAATTCAAGACTCCATGGTCGGGAAAGAGGAAGATGGATTGGGGGAGGGGCTAAGCTCATCGGCTCAGTCTGTCTAGGGCGGTGGTGGCTAAAGAAGACATGGAGGAGGTATCGCCATGGAGGGATGACATGTGGGGCCAACACATCATAGACTCGAGGAGTAGAGTAGGATTAGGGGTATTAGTGTCCATACGGAAATATAGTACCCTAAGGATGGGCCCAAAACATATGCAATGGTATATTTCAAATGCTTGGTAAATTGTAGTGACATAGGTATAAATATGTGAAATAGTAATGACAGATCTCCAAACCATGGCATTTATAATGGCCTCTATCCAATTAACCCAAAATATAGTGGCAGTCGTCGAAACAAGATATTGAACAAGTTTATTATTCCTAGTTGGTTTTATTGATGAACACCTCACTTCCGTCACAAAGTCACACAAGTCCATCAATATGTTATACAACAGGTTAGCATAATGACGTTTTGATCGATTATCACAGGAAAACATCATAGTTTGGCAAATTTCTTAGAGTGAGTATTGTCTAGTCAAATTCTTGATCATTGAAAACTATGTATCAGTACACATTTAGTTACACTCATGATAGATACATGTCCATGTCAAGGAATTCGGTACATCATGTCCACATAATATATTCTCATTTATTCATATGTTGAAAACTTACAGATTACCTTATTTAAGAAACAAAACTTACATATTAATGTATACAAAGTAGAGAAACTCTCAATTGAAACCACATATATATAAATTTACTTCATAAATTGATGTATCTGCATATGTGAGGTTCTAACTGTTGAAAAAATATCTTATGCCAGAAATGATGTTGCTATATATTTTTCCATATGTAGATTATTATTTTTTATGTTAAGGTTATGCAGTCGGGTAGGAGGCATGTAGGGCAACACCGCAGGCGTTGGTGCCTCTCTCGAGCAACATATACCCTCCGATACCCCAGTTTATGCCCCACTGATTCTTGAGCAGCCAGTAGGGGGTGCCATCGTCAGCCGTGCCATAGCCTACAACCGTGACGGCATGGTTCACGTTTGTGCCACAGGCGTCCGCGGTCATGACACCACCACTGTACATGTGGAAGCTTTGGGAACTGGCATCGATGCCGACGGACACTGGCTGGTTCGCGACAGCCATGGCGAGTGAGGTCTCGTCGGCAGGCACGTCCTGGAAGCCCCTGATTGTGACGGCTGCCTGGACGGAGTCGGATTGGCAGGTGCCCTCGACGGCGGTGTATGGGTATGAATCCTCGGTGGTGATACCACCGTTGCTGATGATGTACTGGAAGGCATTGTCCATGTTACCTCCTTGACAGCCGTCGGTAGATGTGGAGCAGTCCAGCAGCTGCTGCTCAGACAGTGACAGCAGCTGGCCAGTCGTGATCTGGTTGATGCCCTCCACGGCCGCCACCGCCGAGAACGCCCAGCAGCAGCCTGCAAAAATTAGAGGTGAATATACATGCATATTAGATCCTTCATTCAATCATGTATGGATGTAGTGTATGATCAATTAATCACTGTGTACGTACGTACCACAGGTGCCTTGGTCCTTGACGTCGGTGACAGCGCCTTGCTGCCTCCAGTCAACCGCCTGTTGGTAGTCCTCTGACAGTGTAAAATTCTCATACTTGAAGCCGGGCAACTTGCTGGCTCCGAACAACGACGACGACAGGGGCTTGAAACCGGTGCGCATGGCCATGAACTCGTCACCGGTCATGTCGGCGAACCGGTTCGTCGCCAGACGGTACTTCCTGCTACCGTCGGCGTTGGACCTGTGGACAAAGTTGGCGTTCGCCTTGAACACCTCGAACCGGCGTGCCTTCTCAGCCTCGTCCCTGTACGTGCGGCCGTGCTTCGCCATCCATGTCTTGTGTCTTGCCTTCATGGCCTCCTCGCCGTAGCTGCCACCGCCAACGGAGAGCTCCCGGGCCGCGATGGCACAGGGGATGCTCTCCCAGCTGATGGCTATGGCGACGACGAAGACGGTGAGCAGCATCTTGAACTGAGCCTTGTTACCAAAGTATGGCGCCATGTTATGTTCTTACCTGGCTGGCTACCTGATCTGAGTACTATAGCTAGGCTATAAGGAGTGTCTGTATGTTTCTGTGCGTAGTGTGTATACGTGTGTGAAAAGATGAAGCAAGCTATACTTGTGTAGTGTTGCTCTGATCACGTTCGTCTCCCAGAGGGTTGATATTTATAAAGTTATAGGAGACACAGGAGCTGCGCCGCCTCCGTGAAGGACTGTGGACTGATCTAGGGCTGATTGTTGACGTCAAGAGACTCGTGAAATTGACAGGAAAAAATGGCAGTCAGCCAGTCCAGTCCAGTAGAAATTTCTCGCCAAATTTCTTCATTCCTCGGAACTCGGAAGAGTACTACTCCTACAGACCAAGCAGCTGATTGCTCTTGCTCCACAGTCTACACGGTATCAATAGGCACTAGCTGGCTAGCAGCCAGGACGGTTTCTGATTAAGAACACTACTGCACACGGATCGGAAGAAGTCGTAAATTTTTGAATATGCGTCGTTGCCAACATATAGACTAGGTGTTGTTAGCAAATTACGCATTCAATGATATAATTATTAATCCCTAAAATTTCAAACTATACGAATTAAAGATAAACCATGCATGGCAACTCGGCGGTTGTGTTCTTGACGAAATCTGTAGAGCAAGCATCGCAGACCAACTCAGCGAGCAGTCGTCCGTGCAAATTCTTAAGGGGAGAGGATTCGAAGACGCAGCTCTCTCCACGCCAGTGCCGGGCATGGAGAAACGCTGAGATCGCATAACAGCGAGGAAAAGAACACATTTTCTTATTTATAGACCAGTGGACTTGGGATAACCTTGTGCAAGAAAGGAAACCCACTTGCCCGTGATCTGATCAATTCTGTTCTAGTATATACTTATGTAAAAGATAAAGTCAAATTAAATTAAATTAATTGGCAAAAAAATAGAAAAAGGAAATAACATCACGTGCGGGCAAATTTAAGTTGCTTTCTTCCATCTCTAGTTTCTGTATGGGATTGAACTTTCGCCAAGCTTTCATGTATAGATTGCTCTTTTACTTTGACATTTATTATTCCGGTTTCATTGAAAGGATATGGACCTCTCCAACAGTTCTACTCGTTTTATTTTACTCAAACTCATTGTTCGATCGATCTAATTAAAACTAAGAGCGTTTCACAAACATTTGATTCATTCCCAGTACTAGTCACCGGGTGACGACATAATTTGTCCCCGCCCACACCGCACGGTTTGACCGCGTCCGCGAGCCAGCAGAGGCCTTGTCCAACACCCCACGGTCCAGCGCACAAGGTGAGCGGCCCAGTCAACACGGTCACTCTTAACACCTAAGCACGCCATGCAAGTACCAGCGCTCCTCGCCGAGTGGTTTTTCTTAATTTGGCCCTTTTCCCAAACTTTTTCACAAATAAACCCCTACGGAAACTTTGTCCAAAAATGGACCCGAAGCTCGGTGCCTTAGGACCCAACGCCGAGGTAAGACTACTCGGAGTTGGGGACATGCTATGCCAGCCACCGAGCTACACAAAGTCAGTACACCGCGTGGCTGCAGGTCAGTGAGCTCGACGCTCTTTGACCCAGCGCCGGGCAGTCTTACCTCAGCGTTCGGTCACTTAGCGCCGAGGCTCGGGATGCAAAGCGCGGGTTCTAGAGCTCCCGAGCCTCGGCGTTGGATACGTTAGCGCTGGGCCATGCTGCGCCGAGCTCCGGAGCGCAAAAGCTCGGGGGGGGGGGGGGGGGGGGCTTCCTTTCTTCCTCCTCCATCCACTCCCTCCCACCCACGCTTCCCTTTCTCTCTCCCACCCGAGGTCGCCCGAACCCTAGGGCCCGATTCCAGTCAACTGGATGCCGGATCGAGGGCGCCCACCCTCCCCTAAGGTATCCCTCTCTCTCCTCTCTCTCTCTCTCTCCCTACCCGCTTATTTTTCCTTACATTGCTTTGGAGATGTTGGAACCCTAGGTTTTGCGGAAACCTATAAATCGAAATTTTTTGTTCGGATTGACGTTCAGGATTGAATCTATGTTGTATTGTAGATAGTTTAGTCGGTCAAATTTGCCTGTGTGATGTCATTTTAACCATCATGAACTAATTTTTTAGATTTATTCCATTTATAGATATTGTGACCATGTACTTAGATAAATTATTATTGCCACTCGTATTAGGTATATTAGATGCATCTATGTAGTTTTAATTGTAGGTAGGAGGCCTTATTTGTTCTTTACGGTTTTTTGTTGTTGTTGTGACATGAGTGATCTATTTTTTTGGTAGATGGATAAGTTAGCGAGAGTCTGACACGGTGGTAATATGTTGAGGACAGTTAGTGACAATGTGGAATTTGAAGATATGGCAGAGGATGTGTTTCTATCTGGTCAATCACCGAGTTTTAGTGATTTGGTTGATCGGATAAAATGTAGTCTAGGTTGTTTGGAAGAGGATATGATTTTAAAAGTAGATGGAGTGATCGATGTCGGGTCATCGAATGGACCATGGGTGAAGAGGTTGGCTCCAATCAAGAGTGAAAGTGATTGGGTTGCATATAAGGAAATTGTTATGTCCTCTGAAGTTCAATCACTTGATTTGATTCTGAGGAGAGAATTGACTCAAAGGGAATAGGTAGAATTGGCTTCGAGGTGAGGAAAGATCCAAGTAGTGAATATGTAGTACCTCAACAAGAGGTAGTAGTATCTGAACAAGACCTTCTGGTGACACAATACACCGACTGTGGGGAATATGGTGTACCCGAGGACTGTGGTACATTGGATGGCCATGTGGAGGTGCTTATCCCAAGCAACTTGACTATGAAGGTCGGGATGCATACCACGACAATGTGGATGTCCATGGCAATGGTGGAGTGGGTCGAGATGGTGAAGACGAACGGGTTTGGGTGGCTATGGCATCGAATCGGGTAGACATTGATGTGGAAGGAGATGATGCTACATATGTCGATGATAGGGGATCTAATTCAGATGATGATCGTCCACTACCACGCTAAGTTCTAGGGAGATCCAAATAATAAAGGAAGTGGTGACATGTCGTGATCCTCTTGTCCCTGGTAACTTTGATTTGAGCCAAGGGTACCATGCAGTAGCCGATGGACGGAGTGCAATGCCATGTGATCCGAGCAAAGGTGAAATCATTGAGAAGGGCACGGTGTTTCCAGATATGGTGGAACTTAAAACATGGTTGCAAGAGTATTGCATAGTTCACCTTCTACAGGTGCAACCAATGGTTTTTCCAATGCTTCCACCTTGCGACAACTCTTTACAACATACATAAGGAATTGCCTACCCGTGTAGATGATTTGATTGGGTAGACAAAGAAGAAATCCAAGCGTCAGACCGCCACATGCTTTGACAAGGCCTCCGGCACTTATGAGGTTTTGGAGGCGGGTGGAACAAACATAGGTGGAGAGGATCGTCACACTAGGAAGCACTAGGTGGTGATTACTAGGAACACTTGCACATGTGAGAAACCCATGTTGTTGCACATTGCGTGTTCGCATATGCATAACGCTTGCAGGGTGCATAGAGTCGACCCATTGGTACCTTCAAGGACCGCCAAAAGAATTTGGCCTACCGTATCTAATTAACTGATGGGCACCTCGGTTTGAGTCTTTTAGAGATGAAGAGGAGTGGCCAAAGTAAGGACCCAAATTGTAGTTGATTGAGCTTTGCTATGGAAAAGTAAGGGGCCTAGGAGAAGGAAGCACTTTGCAATGGACATGGACTGGGCTGTGAAAGGGAAATCCAAGCGTTGTCTAGTTGGTTCTCATTTCATAGAGGACACACAGCACAACAGTTGCTCTTTATGCCACAAGAAGAAGCATAACAAAAGAAAATGTCAATTTTCTCAACCTACTCAAGTAATGCATTAGTATACATGCACATTTATTAACTCCTTGTTCAATACTACTTTGTTTCTTAAAATTGTGTACTAACCATGTTTTTCCCATAATGCAGGATGGACCGGTACCCTCTTCTGGACAAGCGGTATGATGCAGAGCACTGAACCAGGCGGATCAAGCAGGGGGAGGTAACATCATCGCACATAAATTCGTTGCCATGACGTATGCATGCTTAGTGAGCTAACATTATGATAGCCTTGTTTTTCACAGGTGTTGCACGTCTTGAGGCCTATGACCCATGAGGATCATCTGGTGATGCACAACAACCACTGGTACACACCCCTGCTACACCGAGCTAATCTGTTGACGGTGTCGACGATATATCGGTGCGGACTGCCACCGTTCACCCACCCGCTCTCACCGCGCTTGTGGACTGCTAGCGATTGGAGACCCACACCTTCCACCTTCCTATGGGAAAGATGATGGTGACCCTCGAGGATGTCGCCATGATCCTCAAAGTCCCCATCATGGGGGCCCCAGTGACTGGTGATGCACCCCTCCCCCTATGGGTGGGTAGGCCGTATCGAGGCTATTCCTCGGCTGACCCCTTCCTGCTCTGTAGGATGGCCACAAGAGGCAGAGCAGTGGAGTCCCACTTCGGTGGACCAGCCAGGAGTTTGAGAGTGTCCTGAAGATGAGGAGGTAGAGGCTCCTAAATATATATCTGGGGAAAAGGTTAGATGGAAACAATTAAAGTGAAGCAATATTTTCTATCGGCAGAAACATTTTATTACTTACAAGTTGCACTCTTATTACTGCCTGCTCCAGAGGTTCAAAATCCCAATTTGCACACATCCAGTACCTTCACCTGTATGTCTCCTCCTAATCAAACAATTCCATTTTACATGGGTCACCACAAAAACAAATGGGCAGAACCATACCGGCAGGTATCGCCATACGAGAGTACCCCACGACAACCTACAAAATAATGGTACTGCCACATCAACTAGGGCATCTTAGCAACAATAAACCTAATGAACTCTAATTAGGGCTTCTCAAAACAAGTACTAAACTTGCCCAAAACCTACTGTCCACCATAACCTAGCCATCATGGTTTCCCAACAGTAAATCGTACACAAACATTCGTATCCTTAACTTTTCCCCAAAACCTAGGGATTCTACAAATGAAACAAAGTACATACTGAAATAGCGGATACCCAAGAAGAGGAGAAGGAGCACTACCTCGTGGATGATGTCACACACTGGATCCGCCTCCAAAACAACCGGAGCAAGGACCTAGAGTTCACCTACCACGGAGAGGGGAGTGAGGACGATGTGTCTTCAAACTTGTGTGAGAAACTAGGGTTGTGGTCCGTGTGGGAGTTTTATGGGGTTCAGACCTTAGCGCGGCATGACCCAATGTCGAGGTAAGGAGGGTTTGTTCTAATGCATCTAATGCCGAGCTTTGGAACTCTACGCTATGCGTCCCTAGCCTCGGCGATAACTGACCCAATGCTGAGGTAAGACTGCTTGGCGCTAACCCACAGCCACACAGTATGCTGATGTTGCGCAGCTCGGCACACATCTCCCCAGTGCCGAGGAGTCTTACCTCAGCGCTGGGTCCTAAGGAGCTGAGCTTCAGGTACATTTTACAAAGTTTCTCCTAGGTTCTATTTGTGAAAACAGTTTAGGAAAAGGGCAAATTTAAAAAACACTTCTCGGTGACCTCTACGGAAACCACAGCCTAGGTAGCAGCTAGTTTGCCAAATCAGACGACTCCATTTCTCAACCATAATTTGTCAGAAAATCATCCAACGCTCATCGGAAAAGGCTACATGTCATACTATCATGGTGATGTATATATGCCATGCATGGTTTACATACTACTAGATGTGTAACTATCGTGTTTACGTGAAGACGAGCGACTAGATTTGAGGTAGACTAGCTATTGACCCATAATACTAACAGGCCCTCTACATGGTCAATTGCTAGCGCGGCAAATTTATTTGCCCCTATGATGTGTGTCCAAAAATACTTTTAGCAAATGGTGAATATTGGGGTACCACTTGGCTTGACTCGCCAAATAGGAAGGTTGAGTCAATTGCGGACCGTTGTACGGTACAAATAAACATGAGGAAATGTATAAGAAACCTGAATGTGGATTGGCTACTTTGATTAAGGCGATCAGCTGTTATCCAAATCAATCAGGTGAGAATCTAATGAGGACATTCCTAGATAAATAAAATTAAATTAAATATAATGAAAATTGATGTATCCGAAAAAACTTTTATTTCTTTGCATAGTTGGTTTTTGTTAACAACCGAGAATGGTATATTTGCCTTTGTGGTTGGTTTTTGTGTCTAAGATGAAAGCAGGTTGGATATTATCGGCAGGATAATCCGTACGAAGGGGTTTAGACACTAAATGGGAAGTCCGATATCTAAATCCGAACAGTTAATATCCGATATGTATCTATATCTAAAGACTAAAAGTTGGATATTATTATGCATTAGGGGCATATATCAATATCTGGTGCATTATGACACTATCCATATTCGAACCAGATCTGAGAAAAAATAACTATATCCATCTGTATCCGTGTATATTCGGTCGTATCCGATCGGGTTTCATCCCTACTAACTGGCAATGATGGTAAGATTGCAAATCTGGCTTACATGTGTAACAACTTGTAAGAAAAATGGACTCTGATAAGCCTCAGGCTTAGTATGCTTATTATGATTTTAGTGGTTGAGTGTGAAAGTGATCGAGATGTCCTAGGAGAAGAGCTGAATTAGGAATTTAAAAACTAAAGCTCTCTAAAAACAACTTATCAAAACCTATGTAAGATAAGCAAGATATGTACACTAAGGTTTTACTAAGTGTTGCTAACTCTATCGTGGCTAAGTCTTCAAACCTAGTTCCACCTAGAAACTAACATTGGATGAGCTTCAACACTTGGCTTTCTAACTTGAGACCATTTTCAACCAAATGTAGCCAAGTCTCCAAATCCTCTCGAGCCCTTATGGCTCTACGTTGCCTCAAGAATCCACACCTTCTTAGATGCCTTCATGGTATGGATGATGTCCTTGGGCAACCAAATAAGTTGGTTCCACCCCTTGCCTTGCTTGTTGATCTTGTGAGCAGCCACCTTGTTGTTGTTCTTGAGCAAATATGGTGTGCTCTTCTTCTTGTCTTCCTTCAAGATTGGCTTGGGGTTGTTTGGAGTGACAATCTTCTTTTGTTCTCCCTCTCTCTCTTCTTGTAATCTCCCTTTTTCTTGACTGCACACATGTAGGACTTATGGCCTTCTTTATGGCAAAGGAAGCACACCACAGTTTGACTCTCCTCAAGCTTCTTCACCACCTTGGGCAGTTATCTTGAGAAGGTTGGGCTTGCTTCCTTTGGCTTTACAACCTCACCACTGTTCTTCATGAGCCGTTCCTCCTCTTCCTTATGCACCTCATTCGCCATTGCAACCTCATTATTAAAAGATTCTACATACCAATTCTCAACCATAGGCTTCCAAGAGGGTGAGCAAGGTACAACAATTTGTTAGGAATTTAGGCATTTTCATGTTAAATTTAATCCACATAAACCATGCTAAATTTGTGATGACAATTATGTGCATGTGTGTGAGGCTATCAAGCACAACAGTAATGCACAACATACTAATCATAGACAAAATCATCAACAAGAAAGGTATAGGATTATACCCCGTGGAGGGACCCATGCCTAATGGCACTGGTTGCTCCATTCCCATTAGTCGACATGATGAGTTGCTCGAAGTAGCTGATCAAAAGTTGTTGCAGGATGAGGATCGCAGTGCAGTCCCTCGAACAGTCCACCAAGAAGAAGAACCAAAACGATCCTATGAATGGTCACCAGGAAGACGACGGACAACGGCAGAGCAGAACAAGACGATCGATCCCTCGAGCGGCGTCCACCAAGAACGCGAACGGATCACCACCAGAAAGAAGCGAGCAGTCATGGCGACGCTCCCCAAAAACCTTGATCTCCCGTGCACCCAGCAGATGTCTCGAGCGGACGGCGGTTCTGGAGGCCTGCTCTCCCGAGTCTCCATGTGCGGAGCACAATAGGAAGACAACAATGTTTCACATGCGCCTACCATGACAGACAGTGCCCTCCTATAGTCACGCAAAGAGGAAATTGAAAGGACACCATTACTATTCATAAGAGCAATAACGACTTTCATAAAATGGTTGTAATGTCTATTATCAAAAAGACTGTTACCAGTAACCTCAGCCATCAAGGTAGCCGTTACTAGTAACTGACTATTAACAACCATTATTCCACTTTATACTCCACCTTTTGCCATAACTTCTAGCATTAACGTGACATTTCAAATTTTATTGAATATAAAATAAATGAGTTTTTAGCCCAAATATTCCAACAATCCCCATCAAAATCCAAGGATCATGAGAAATGCTCTCAGCTTCACTGTTGTTTGATATACCAGTGTTTCAATAGAGACTATTAAGTTGAACATCCATCTAGAACAAAGGTTACACTAATTCACAACTGAACAATGGACTGTGCCTTGTAATTAGCAGTTTTGTGCGAATGAGTTTCACCAAAGCCCTTAACTGATACGAGACTACCAAAATTATCCCCTCTATTTGGAGCATATAAGTCGTACTCCTCGACCTTTCATGAGTATCTAGAGACCACCCAAATCTCATAAACCGTGACTAGCTGTTGAACTCATATAAGTGTGTTCCTTAAAAGATGTCCTATAGGACAACATCTTTTGCTTCAACAAGCCATTCAGAACACATTAAAGTAAAAACCATCTTGCCTTATAGAAAAGGAAAGACGTGCATCTGACATGGACCTTTTTAAGGGTCTTTCCTCACAGTCTATCACCAACTTGTTTCACCATTTTAATTCACGGGATATCCGATCACAAAGAATAGGCTACCACTGTGGTAGACTACATGTGGCTCTCACGCCCATCTCACTCAATGCACTATCTATCACTTTATGTGACAGACCCTTAGTGAACTGATCTGCCAGATTTTTAGACGTATGGATATAATCCACCGCTATCACTCCGGAGTTTCTCAATTCTCTAGCAGACTTCAAATGCCTCCTTATATGCATTGATGACTTCAGGTTATCCTTAGAACTGTTCACTTTAGTTGTGACAGTCTGATTATCACAGTTTATAGAAATAGCTAGTACAGGTTTTTCAACCACCAGCAAATCCATAAGGAGTTCCTGAAGCCACTCGGCTTCAACTGAAGCCGTGTCCAATGCTGTGAGTTTTGCTTCCATTGTTGACCTCGTTAAGATGGTCTACTTGCAAGACTTCCATGAAACAGCGCCACCTCCAAATAAGAACACATATCCACTTGTGGCGTATAACTCATCAGCATTAGATATCTAATTTGCATCATAGTAACCCTCTAGTACCATCGAGTACCCACTGTAGTGAATGCCATAAGACATGATTCCTTTTAGATAGCAAAAAACTCTCCCAAGAGCACGCCAATGATCATCTCTCGGATTTGACACAAATCGGCTCAACTTGCTCAGAGCAAACGAGATATCAGGCCTTGTAGCGCTAGCTAAATACATAAGCGAACCAATTATTTAGGAGTGTCTCAATTGATCCCTAGCTATTCTCCGATTTTTCGTTAATAGCACAGTAGGGTCATAAGGCGTAGGAGCAGGCTCACAGTCACTAAACCCAAAGCGACTTAAAACATTTTCCACATAATGGGATTGCACAAGTGTAACTCCACCATTGCCTTCTCTTAGTAGCTTAATGTTAAGAATAACATCAGCTTCTCCCAAATCTTTCATCTCAAAATGATTGGACAAAAAGTCCTTCACATCCTTGATCACATTAAGGTTAGTGCCAAAGATCAGTACGTTGTTAACATATAAACACAAGATCACTCTTTGGCCTCCCACCGTATCGATAGTACATGCATTTGTCATCTTCGTTCACAACAAAGCCGGCAGATGTCAAAGTTTTGTTGAACTTTTCATGCCATTGCCTAGGTGCTTGTATAAGGCCATATAAAGATTTCAATAATTTACACACCATGCCTTCTTGACCGTTTGCTACAAACCCAGCTGGCTGATCCATATAGATCTCCTCATCTAACTCTCCATTTAGGAAAGCTGTCTTAACGTCCATCTGATGAATGTGAAGACCATGTGAGGCTGCCAATGAAAGTGATACTCGAATTGTGGTCAGTCGAGCAACAGGTGAATAAGTGTCAAAGAAATCTTCACCTTCTTTTTGGGAGAAATCTTCACCTTCTTTTGGGGAATAGCCCTTAATCACAAGCCTCGCCTTGTACCTCTCAATAGTACTATCAGGTCTAAACTTTTTCTTGAACATCCATTAGCACCCTATAGGTTTACACCCATAAGGATGTTCAACAACTTCCCAAGTTCCATTAGACATAATAGAATCTATCTCACTCCTTACTACCTGTTTCCAGAGATCAGCATCAGGAGAGGAATATGCCTCTTCAATGGTTCTCGGTGTATCATCCATAAAGTATACAATATAGTAATCACCAAATGACTTTGCAGTCCTTTGTCCCTTACTCTTTCAAGTTACTATATTGTCATCCTTCTTAGGATTTTGCACACAGGGTTCCTCAAAATGTTCTATCGGAATAAAATGCTCATGGGGTATTTCAGATTCATGACTAATGTAGTAGGTGCATTTTTTATAGGAAATTCATTCTCAAAAAATATAGCATCTCTAGACTCCATTATAGTACCAACCAGCATGTCAGGTACTCCAGAGTTTATTGTTAAGAACCTATATCCAACGCTATGAAAAGCATAACATAGCAAAACACAATCAACAGTTTTAGGTCCAAGTTTGCGCTTCTTGTTTATTGGCACACTCACTTTGGCCCGACAACCCATAGTGCGCAAATAAAAGAGATTTAATATTTTATTTTCTCATTCCTCAAATGGTGTAATTTCATTGTTCTTTGTGGGAACTCTATTCAGGATGTGACATGCAGTCAAAATAGCCTCACCCCACTATTCCTTAGATAGTTTGTTCTTTGTGGGAACTCTATTCAGGATGTGACATGCAGTCAAAATAGCCTCACCCCACCATTCCTTAGATAGTTTGTTCTTTGTGGGAACTCTATTCAGGATGTGACATGCAGTCAAAATAGCCTCACCCCACCATTCCTTAGATAGTCCCGCCGTTTCTAACGTGGCATTAACCAAATCAGTTAGAGTGCGGTTCTTTCTTTCCGCAATCTCATTGGACTGTGGTGATTATGGCAGCGTCCACTCGTGAATAATCCCATGTCCCACGCAGAACTTAGAAAACTCGTTAGAAAAATATTCTCCACCACGATCGGACCTTAACCGTTTAATTTTTTTCTCAAGTTGGTTCTCAACTTCAGCTTTGTAGGTATTAAAATAATGCAACGCTTCATTTTTTGTTTTCAACAGATACACGTAGCAAAATCTACTAGAATCATCGATAAGAGTAATAAAGGATCTTTTGCCATCTTTAGTCAACTCGCCATTCATCTCGTACAAATCGGAACGAACAAGTTCTAGTGTTGCCAAGTTTCTTGTCTCGGCAGCCTTGTGAAGCTTGCGAGTTTGCTTCGATTGCACGCACACATGACACTTATAACTCTTGACTAAATTAAATTTTGGGATTAAATTCATATTTGCTAGCCGCGAAAGACAACCAAAATTAACATGACAAAGCCGCGAATGCCAAATATTCGAACTCATTCGAAATAACCACATTGTTCGCAGCATTCATATAGTCATGCAAGGATAAGCAGAACAAGCCTCCGCTGTCATAACATTTACCAACAAAAGTACCATACTTAGATATCAAAGACAAGTTTAAAACCATCTCGAATACAATTGAGAGCCGCTAACTAGATTCTTTTTTATAGAGGGGACTAACACCAAGAACACGCGCATGTGATCCCGTTCCCCATCAACAAGGCTCTAGTCCCGCCGATCTGGTAAGAAGAAAACAAAAAAATATCAGCACACACATGAATATTAGCACCAGTGCCAATCCACTACTTAGTTGAATGACAAACTGAAAGAACAGTAGGTAAAAAATTACCATATCAAGATATTCCTTCTCTAGCCTCACTAACAACCTATGTTTGCAGATTTCTTCTCTTGATTATATTTGCGGTCTGGGCACGCACTTGCCCAATGCTCACTGCTCCCGTAAACAAAACAACCATCATTTTTGGTCTTTTCCTTCTTGAACGTGGCTGTTTGCTTAGGCTTTGAGAGGTTTTTCTGCTTGTTCTTCTTTTTCCTGCTGTTACGGGGTGCATTGGAATTTTTCTTCTGTACAGTATTGGCACTAGAAGGCTCGGCTCAATTCTTTTTCCATGTGAGACTTTTGCTCTCGTTTTCTCCTTAACATCTAAAGAGCCAATCAGTTCAGCCATGCTAAATTGTTGCCTCTAATGTTTTAGAGAAGTAGCAAAATCCCTCTAAAAAAGTGGCAGCTTAGCGATAATACCGCCGGCCACAAACTTGTCGGGCAACTCACACGGAAATTATTCGAGTTCCTTAGGGGAATTTCATGAGCTTGTTCAACTACAGAACAATTATTAACCATTTTGTAGTCGTACAGCTGCTCCTAATGTACAGCTCACTACCAGCATCAGAAATACCTAAACTTTTTCTCAAGTGCATCCCATAATTCTTTGCCTGTCGTGAACGTTACTGTAAGAATCCACATGCTTGTCAGCCAAGGCACTAATCACCGCGCCTCGAAACAGGCTTATAGGCAACCTGTGAACTCTCTCTCCTGTTCAAGAGTGAATTGTTCAGTTTTTCCTTGCACGGCATGAAAACAATGCATAGCCATCAACCACAGGATCATCTTAAAATTGACTAACATCAGGTTTTTAGATTGTTAGGAATTTAGGCACTTTTCATATTAAATTTAATCCACATAAACCATGCTAAATTTGTAACGACAATTATATGCACGTGTGTGAGGCTATCAAGCGCAACAGTAACGCAAAACATACTGATCATAGACAAAATCATCAACAAGAAAGGCATAGGATTATACCCCGCGGAGGGACCTATGCTCATGCCACTGGTTGCTCCATTCCCATCAGCCAATCAAAAGTTGTTGCAGTACCTCGAACAGTCCACCAAGAAGAAGAACCAGAACGATCCCACGAACAGCCACCGGGAGGAAGACGGACGACAGCGGAGCGGAACAATGACGATCGATCCCTCGAGTGGCGCCCACAAAGAACACAAACGGATCACCACTAGAAAGAAGCGAGCAGTCATGGCGACACTCCATGAAAACCTGATCGCCCACACATCCGGTAGATGTCACAGAGCGGAAGGCGGTTCCGAAAGCCTGCTCTCCCGAGTCTCCATACGAGCAGAGGTTCGAGACGGGGAAACAAGAATGTAGCACAACAGGAAGACGACGATGTTTCACACGCGACTACCATGAGAGGCAGTGCCCTCCAATAGTCAAGTAAAGAGGAAATTGAAAGGACACCATTACTATTCATAAGAGCAATAACGGCTTTCATAAAATGGCTGTAATGGCTATTATCAAAAAGACTGTTACTAGTAACCTCAGCCATCAAGGTAGCTGTTACTAGTAACTGACTATTAACAACCATTATTCCACTTTATACTCCACCTTTTCCCATAACTTCTAGCATTAACATGACCTTTGGAATTTTATTGGATATCAAATAAATGAGTTTTTAGCCCAAATATTCCAACACAATTAAATCAAAACAAGAGGTGGAAGCATCCATTTTAAATTTTTCAAAATAGGGTGTGGATGCATCACTTGAAGTAGCTTTTAGTTCAAGAGCCTCAACTTTCTTGTTAGCTCATCATTATGGTTTACAACCGTATCAAATTTAACCACCAATTCTTCGTAATTGGTTGATGATCTAGTCCAATTATCTTTAAGGCTCTTATTTTTGCAAATTAAATCATCTATAGCTACTTGTTACTCAGACTAAAGAATCAAGCTCATTATATGATAGGGCATCACCGGTCACTTTTATTTTTACCTTTGGCTATGAGGCACTTGTGCGATGAATAGGATGGTGCCAGCATTTCTAGGGATATTGATGTCGGCTTCCTCTTCTTGCTTGGTATTAATTTTGTTAAAACTACAGTATCAATGCCATGCACCCAAAGACCAGGAAGATCTTGCAGCTTCTGCTTTTGAGGCAGGTGTGTTCTCCGATAAGCTGTATTTACAATTGCACCTGCTATTTATATTTTGTTTGATCATGTAACTGAACATTTAACTTGCAGATCTTCAATGGTGTGTTCCTGAAGGTCAACAAGGCTACCATTAACATGCTGCGCAGGGTTGAGCCCTATGTTGCCTATGGGTAGGTTTCCTTATGAGTTAGTTCATAGGTTTCTCTTCATTATGTTGCCAGGCTACCATTTAGAGAGTTGATAACTTATCATGAGTAAGTTTTAAAAAATAACATGTCATGATGTCATGCTTTGTGGCCTTGTTGCTCAGAAATCTACAGGATCATATTCTGTTACAATAAGAAACCTTTGACTTTAGTTTCAAAACTCCTTCCAAGTCTCTGGTGGTTGTTTTTTAGTTCGTTAATCAAGAGTTGAGTTTTTGGATTGACATTCGCAGCCATTGCTGGTAGTATTTAGTGGCAGTTATTTTGTAAAACAATTTCTGTTAGGTCATTCACGTATACTCAGTATTTTTATCTGAAACAGTAGATTGAATGCTAGCAAGTGACTCTAGGCATCTGGAGTATCTACAGCAGCTTAATTCGGTGACCTTGAGTTTTCGAATACTTAACTTAGCAGGTAAATCATGGTTTGTCTAGGTACCCGAACTTGAAGAGTGTCAGGGAGTTGATCTACATGAGGGGCTACGGGAAGCCTGAACAAGCAGAGGATTCCTCTGTCCAACAATCAAGTCATCGAGGAGGTTTGCCATCTTGAACTCTTTTCTTTTGTATCTTGTGATGTGATTTTATTTGACAGCCTAATGATGTTATCTCAGGGCTTGGGTAAGCACAACATAATCTGCATTGAGGATCTTGTTCATGAGATCATGACTGTAGGTCCACATTTCAAGGAGGCAAACAACTTCCTCTGGTCATTTAAGCTGAAGGCGCCACTGGGAGGCCTGAAGAAGAAGAGGAACCACTATGTGGAGGGTGGTGATGCTGGCAACCGCGAGAACTACATCAACGAGCTAATCAAAAGGATGAACTATGCCGTTCATTAGCAAATTAGTAGTGTGCCATGTGTTGGAACTTGGAAGGAGACTTTCTATGTTATCTTTGCTTTGCACTAGGAGGTCGGTTCCTGGATGAATGTGCATGCAGTTTTGATGTTTGGACCTAGATGTGTATGGGAGAAGTCTTACCTTTTGTCTGGAGGTTTGGAATTTTGTTTAATGCCTTTCGTATCCTGAGATAGTGAGATTTGAAGATCGGTACACCTGTATCATTAGTTGCTAAGGTAGATGGTATGATACATCATCTGTGGATTTGGTTCCTTCTGGATCTATGCAAGCAGTACGGTCAATCATACGCATGATCTGAATTTGTTTCTTGGAAGAAATATATGATCTGCTCTGTATGTCCCATCGTTACGGGATTTATACGTTTAGCTGCTTGATGGTACTAAACAAAATTTCAGCACGGAGTCGAGAAGGGAGTTATCAAATCCTAACGTCCGGTGGTGAGACCATGAGACCATCCATTGTGACCATCAGACCGTCTGGTGTGTATAAACTGCACTGGGTCTTAATCTTCAGTGTTGAGGCTTCTTCTACTTATCGGAGCATCCAGTGCGTGCAAAAATCTATCCCGCTGTCCGGCCAATGGGACCGAGTGTCGTGCTTCACGATTTTCATCGTTGATGTCTTTGGTCTTCTCTTGTGCTCTTTAAGCCGTCATTTGAGGTGTTTGTACCTCAAGTCCATCTCTTGCACCTGAAACTTAAATAAATAGACTTGCACATACATTAATCCCAAATGGTACATGTTGTCACATCAACCAGCAAAATCACATTAGAGAAGTAAACGCCAGTCTCAGGGCCCATTTTCCTTACACTACTAATTTTCCTATGTAGACCCATCCGTAGTCTCATCAACTATAAGAATAAATACATGAATACTATAACTCAATCGATTGTTTCAGCCACCTCACTTGGATTTTCCAAACAATCCAAGAACCCTTTTAAGATAAGAATAAATACATGAATACTATAACTCAATCGATTGTTTCAGCCACCTCACTTGAATTTTCCAAACAATCCAAGAACCCCACGCCACCCTTCTTTTCCAACTCCGATCGGCGATATTAGGGTTCAAGTGAAGGTTAGGGTTTGGGATGGGGGTTATCTGTGTCGTCTCCGACCTTAGAAGGGTCACGGTGCCAGGGGAGGCCGGCAGTGGTGGCGGATCATGGCAGCGTGGTGATGAGGCGCTGCCGGCCGCGGGTGGCAGAGGAGAGCGATTGGGCTGGTACCAGCGGCGGGGGCGTCGACTCCACCCCGGTTAGTGGCAACAGCGGTGGAGGGCGATGGCGGTGACGCCGCCAAAGCTGTGGGAGGCAGAGGCGCAGCATGGAAGGCAGGCGTAGCCACTCAAGCGAAGCTAGGTTAGCTTGGGAAGGAAGGCGATGGCGGTAGCTACCGGAGATGCAGTTAGGAGGGCGAGGCAAGGGCAACGGCAGCGAGGAGGAGGCGCACAGTGCAGGGCAAGGGCAACGGCAGCAAGGAGGCGGCGGCGCACTGAGAGAAAAGCGCTAGGTAGGGTAGAGAGGGAGAGTAAGGGGAATCCTTGCCCTCCATCTTAAGATCTGATGGTCCAAAAATCGGATGTTGGACCCACCAAAACAATCTATTGTTGGGTAAGACAGACTCAATAGGGGAGTATCGTCCTGTTTGTCCACAAGCCCTTTGATCGGCAATTGTTCTTTAGTCTCTTTATTTTATCGATCTTCTGCTCCATGCCTTCACGTGCAACTTCTGATTTTGGACCTGGACAACCACGGGGCGGTTGGCCTCCTATTGCTTGATTCTTCTTAGTCATATTATGAAGTCAAACTATTAAAGATAGTATCATCCATAACACTAATGTATTTTTCTGAACTACACAAGAGAACTGTGTGTCATTTCATTAAGCAAGAGTGAAAGTTACATAGGGGGGCATAGTGCCAGCAACCACCCAAAGACACACACATCCAGGCTAAACCCTTACAGACGCGCCCAAAAACAAAGTAGAAATCGACCAGGGCCAAGGCTCAAGATCGTAAGGAAGCATTAATGTATTTGACAATATCATTCAAAACACCAGTATAATTGAACTCAAACCATCATTCTGAGCATCAGTTCTAATATTCTATTGAATTCACCTTTTGTAACCAAATTCATTTTTATAAGAGGTGTATTTACAAATATGAATGTGTCATGGTCTGTATGGTTCAGTGTTGAAGTCCACTTCACCACAGATTCCAGTTACTAAACTTTACCTTCAATCAGCCTTTGATTGCTTAGATGACGATTGGGGAAGGTTATACAAAATCAAGCCCCCCAGCAATACAACAGCACCAATGATGAAAGACATGCTCAACCGTGCACCATGAGGGATGTAGGGCAAAGGAAGCGAAAGGATGTAGATTGATAGTGGCACTACAAGTACAATTGGAAACAAGCATAATCAGCATGGTATGGTTATATTCCTCTCTGATCATCAAGTCTACCCAGTGTCATAAGATCAAGAAAGGAGATGAAAAATGCAAACAAGACTCAAAAAACAATAAGGGACCTGCTGAAGTTGCTGTAAGGGAAGCAACGAGGGCAGATGACATCTTCACCAAATTGAGGAGAGAGATATTGAATGCCATATTCACGAGTATGAACAGCAAAGGCAGGAATGGAGCTCCTCCACAATCTGTAAGAACAGTTGAAAGTGAGCAAAATACACATGCAGGTTTTCCCAAAGCAAAAGAGGAGCCATAGAATGTCAGAAAATGTAGTAGTTTATTAGTCTGAAGGTTCCTCGAGATTTCCGCAGAAACCCAACAAAAAATGTAGGATCTCTCTATCAGGATTCATAAGAATTTACTCCTGTATATTTTTGTACCCTGCTAACAAAATTGCACATATTTAACAACAAGAATTCATACACTGAAAGTGTTCAGTTCTGTGCAAGAAGCATTACCGATTGGACTTTCCGCAACATTTAAGAAGCACTCAGCACCACCATTTAGATAAGCAGGAAGCTCAGCAAACTTAATGCCCCTCAAATTAGAAAGAAATGGAAGGAGAATAAAGACAAAAAGAGCCTGAAAAAAATATTACATAGTACGCGATATTAAATCCAGGTCTAAAGACATGATGAAGCAGTCAAGTACAAAGCAAGAAAGTACACAATATAACAGCCTGACTTTGTTCAATTTTTAAAATCACCTGAAATCCAGATCCAAATGAATTGACCACAAAAATGTCTGGCCGCTTCCCCTGCACAGATCATGAACATTTGACCATGAAGTCACAAATCATGTGTACAAATCAACAAACAAAATCACCATGGAGAAAATGTGCTTCAACCTTAAGACGTTTTGCACCATCAATGAAAACAGCTTCCTGTAATATGCAATTAACATATTAGAGTTATGTGTCGACACCAGCAGCAAAAAAGAGTAATCTGATCGAAAATACAAATATACCTTCAGAATAGATGCACCAGCTTGAAATGCAGATGAAGCAATCATCAATGCTGGCCAAATTAACTTGACTTCTGACAGAAACTGACCCTCAGTTGCTCCACTAAAAAGCAAAAGTTTTGTGACAATCAATCGATTTAAATTTAGCAATATGGCAGTAACCATTGATAGTAAAATAATGGAACAATAACACTTCTCTAGTAAACTAACAGAATATTGCTGATGTACAAGGGCATGTGTAGCACGTTTTCCTCCAAACATAAATGCTGTGCCACAAGAACCGTAAGAATGAAACAGATGTTTGAAGTGGCATACCTTGCAACAGCAAGAATCACACCAGAAGTTACTAGGAAACAACCAATGATTTGTCTAACTGAATACGTCCTCCCTAGAAGAAGGGCAGAGAAGATAAGCTGCCACACCAGGAATGACTGGAGCAAACATCCAAAGGAATACCTCAGTCCACATAATTATGGAGCCATAACAGGTCTAACGACAGGTGATCAAATGAAACTGGCAAGACTAGTTGGAAGCCAATCCCCTGCCGTTTGTCCCCTGGCAGTTGGGTCACTGCCACGCAGGCCCCACGCGAAGTGACTCAATGGCAGAGGGACCAGCAACTACCCAAAATCTTAGGGTGACTACAGAATTTCCTGAGTTTTCAGCAGAAATTACGATAAAATTGAAAAAAGAAACAACAAAGGGATAATTCAAACCACCGGGACCAAATAATCATCATATATAAGTGAACAGAGTTTAATAAGGCAACACAAACTAAGCAAATTTAGCATACCTGAGACAGTACAGGAATTGCAGGCCCTGGTAGCATAGCTGCAAGTGCCAGAAACAACAGCCAATTAACGCAATTGAATTAGAACCTAGAACTGCATGAAACCAAGCCTTTTTGCCCTGATTGAGAAAAGAAATGCAGTTTAATCTGTAAAAAGCGATCAAATATTCTCGGAGCGAGTGCAAACAAGGCTACCTCCCGCAGACATGCCGGAAGCGACTCCGAGTGCCTCCAGCAAGCCGATCGCGACGAACCGGGGCTTGGGTAGCCCCAGCATGTCCCTAGTGACCACCCCCTTGCGGTACCTCGCGTAGAGTATCGAGAAGTACACGGCGACGTACCTGCACGCGCAAACCACGACGAACCGCAGTTCAGGCTCCGCAGAAATCAGATGGATCGCCAAGCGCGCCGTAATCCGCTTTTGCACATTTCGTCGAACACCAGGACCAGGCTCGCGGCCGCCTGGGACAGCAGAGGAAGAACAGGGGGTGGCTCACTTACCCGAAGGTGGTGAGCTGGGCGAGGAAGAAAGGGTAGGCCTTGAGCGGCACGAGCGCGAGCTTGTACAGCACGCGGTTGGCGACGGCCAGCGACACCACGGCCGCCGACGCCGCTGCGGTGGACATCGGCGACGGCGAGGAGCCCATCGCAGTACACGGAAGGGGTTACACCGCCAGGCTGTTCAGCTGGTCCAAGGGAGCGTTGGGCAAGGTTTCGAGGGGAGGAAGGACATTGGAATCGTCGGACTGGGAACCGAGCATGGAAGGAAAACCGGCGGCGGCGCTGGCGGCCGGCGCGTGGATTGCTTGCCGTGTGTTGGGGTGCGGGAATCAAAGCGTCTCTTTTCTTCTCCGCCCGCTTTTGGGTATTTACGATTAGGCCCTTGGACTCTGCCCTTTTGTGATTTTAAAATGCTGCAGTATGAGAGGAAAGGGAAAGTTGCAAGAGGAACCTCGCATGATTCGAGAATTATAGTGCAAGCATTTGACCGTGTGCTTTTGGCTTTTGACTTTAACAAGACCCTATTCGCTTATGCTTTGTTTTATATAAAATTTTCCTAAGATTTCTATAAAATTTCTGTATTCTAAATTGGCCCGAAGAGTTCTAATGATTGGTTGAACGTACCTAACGACACAATAACCCTTGAGATTGATCTAATCACGTAGGTACTGTTATGTTTTATGGAAAACAAAGCACGGACTATAAAGCTAGCATAGAACTGTCCATCTAAGAACAACTAGCCTTCCTTTCTTCTTATCGTGAGATTAGAGCGTCTCAGAGGTCCAAGACACTTGCTAGATAGGAAACCCATGTCAACTCAAGTGGTAGCACGCAAATAACCGTTCGACAGTTCACGTTTTCCAGTAAAACTTGTCACACGTGCTAAATTTTGTTCGTAGCACCCAAATTTACCAATGATTCATATTTTTTCAATAAACTTTGTCGCATCTGCAAAAAAAAATAATTATTCATTACCCCTCCAAAGTCCAAACCGAGGAAAAAAAGGAGGCAATCGGCTAGTCCGCCAACGTCTTTGGGACATGTGCATCCTAATACCTCGCTAGTATTTTCATTTTCCACGTTCTCTTTCTTCACATCCTTCGAATATATTGATGTTGATGCGGATTACGAATAGGAGGACTCCTTGATTAGAGAGGCAGATGAGAATTCTTGTCAGGTGGTATAGCCAGGATTGCTAATGATAGCTAATCTTTTAATAACTAGCGTAGAGGTACGTGAAACATACACGTGGTAAATCCAAAGTGTCGAAAGCAAAGAAAAAGAACTACCTTGCCGACAATCTAAGGCATAAACGTCATACGGACCAGGGCGTAGGCCCATGACGCCTTCTTCGTTGGTCACCTTTGGGTCCACCTTCGTTGCTCCGCTTCGTCTAGCGCTTCACCTTCGGCCTTTGATCTCCGGCCGTCTTTGTTCTGAAGATGACCTCTTCACTTCAGATCCTTTGCTAGGGACCTCCATCCTAGGCATCTTCTCTCTTTGTACTGCCCTGCCTCTGGCCATTCTTTGAGATGAGTGACCTCTGAAGACCCTCTTCGTGTACATGCTTCTTCGGCTCCCCGTGCGATCCAGACGACCTGGGACCTGAAAAACTAAGTCACATCATTAGTCCGCCAATAATGGGGGTACAGGGGAGGTGACACAGATGGTGTTGCTAGAGAGAATTGTAGTGTAGAGGATGAAATTCTTTTCTTGGGTGCTAGAACATTCTTTTAGGGATCGAATTTAGAAGATAACACTAGAGTTAGTCTAATTTGAGGTATGTGTGGATCAATGGGCATTGGTGGACATTTCGCATTAGGAGAACTAGGGCCTTATTCTTGGATCTCCCCCATCATGTCAGTCCCTAGTACATGTAACAACAACCATCTAAAGCCCTTTAAGTCAGAGATAGGAGTTTGAACCAGCATGCAGATCAAGTTCCATGCCAAACATGTGTAGGATCGTAAACTGTGACTACAGGGGGATGAATAGCACCTAAAATCTTCAACTCAAAACCCCGACTCCACTAAGCAAAGAACTCACGTACTTGGCATCGTCTACTGAACAGATACGTGCAAATACAAAGCGGAAGCATACGCACAAGCTCCCAAAAGAATGGACGAAAACCAAGCTAAAAATAGGAAAACTCAGCCCTCACAGTACGCACCTGGATGATCACGTGGTCCAGCACCAAACGGTCTGGTGTGCACAAAGCACACATGAGGCAAATGTCGGTTGCACCCAAATACCAGCGGAGAGGCTCGGACGCAGAGCACACGGGAGCCGGGGATCGCGCTGCTACTGCACTCGTCTCCCCTTCGTGCGGCTCCGATCGGCTTTCAGTGGGGAAGCCGATCCTGGTCATGTGTGGTGATGCGGGCGTACCACCTGGCTTGACCTTGCAGCCAGGAAGGTTATGTGGTCGCGGTTGTTGGCTCATGTTTTCCTTGTAAAGCGTACACAATAGATGCAAACATCAAGTTCCTACCTGATCGCTATGATCGGCAGCCACGAGATGTCGTGTACTAAAGTTGGCCGATGTAGAAACATCGGATGGTCCATCGAGTGTGCATGAATAGATATAGTAAAAGCCAAAACCATGTCCAAAGATGAGTAAATATAAAGCCCTAACTAAAAACATGATGTAACAGATCTGCATAATCAAATCGGCTTCAAACCAGGACCTCCAAAGAAGTCCATCTAACTAGATAGATACAAATTACGACATGTATAGCTAGGGTGCTTGAGCTACGTCGATCTACCGGCAGGTCGCGTGCACACGCTGTAGCAGCATGTCGTGGATTGTAACAAGCGATTAGGTAGCGTAACACGAGCTACATGAAGATCGATCTACTACATAAAGCATAGATACATAAACAGATCGATAAACATACGAAGGTAAATACGGATATTGCGCCAAGCAGAGCTGGACGCGAGATTCGTCGAGGTAACTGATGAGTCTCGTTGTCGAAGCTAGGCTCGACACGAGATCCATCGAGATAACTAGCAAACCGTGCCATCAAAAACACTTCAGTATACGGTTCACCATGTGGCTCACGCCCTAATGCCCTAACGGATCTAAGAACCATTACAGCAGCATCATGATTACTTTGAAAAACCCTAGTTGCTAGGGGTGACGATGCGCCGAGAGAGATTGGAGACATGAGTTGCTGGGAACGTATGTCGTCAATTCATTACGTAGAACATGGGTACATATTTATAGTCCGTAGACAACAAGTCCGACTCTTTCTATAACTCTTTCTATAACTAAAAATAAATTCTACTCTTAAACTGAACTATGCCTGATTTGAGTCGAACAAAAAGATACATGGCCCATCGGCCTCTGAAATCGCCTCTTCCCTGGGCGATCAATTTCAGCCCAGATCCAGCCCAAATATCTACCGGCTAAATTTTGGTGATAACAATGTCCCGGTGCAAAAACCTGCAATGCACTGGATGGTCTGGTGGTAGAGCATCGGACGGTTCGATGGAGCATCACACGTTACGGACAGAGAGGTGGCCTGGACCGAGATAACGTCGGTTGAATGCACCGGACGTTCTAGACCGAAGGGCTCCCAAAGCACCCCCGAGGCCAGCACCACACACCTAGACGGTCCGGTGGTGGAGCACCGAACGGTCCAGTGTGTACAAAAAGCTGCCTCAAAACCCTGCTTTCTTCGGGAAGGTCCAAACTTGATTCAAACTCAAATCAAACCAAGTCCAAATGAGAAGAAACTTTGGGCCAACACTTGTTAGGCACTTGGGATGGTGTTCCCATAAGGATCTAATAAAAAGATCTCGAGGTCTCCATGAATTGAAGTTTCTCTCAAGAACAAGGCAAGAACTTGAGCACCACCAAAAAAAAAGATCTAAGTGTGCTTATGAGGATTTCTAGACAAAAATCACTCAAGATCAAGTCACCCACATCATGGCAACACCAAAGAAAGAAAAGAGCATGATCCACCCTTGGACAAAGCCAAAACCATCAAAATCCAAGGGGGAACTCAAAGAACCAAACAAGAGGAAAAGGGAAGAAACAATCTGACACAAAGTTGGATGAAATCACATCAATAGTGTAACACCCCAAAATTTAGCATCCGGAATTTTCTTCTAATCCCTCCCCAATTCAAAATCAAATTTTCAAAAACTTTGGATGTTGCTTATTTGTTTTGAGTGTGTTAATATGAGCTCAACAAAATTCCGAATATCGCAAATACTCTCCACCAAAATTCTTTCCAAAATTCCTTTCTAAAATTCAATTCCAAAAAAATCCCCGCGCCATTTGGACCCTCCATCTCTGCGACACTTGGACCCCCTAATCTCCGCGCCATGTGGACCATCCATCTCCGCGACACTTGGACCCCCCATCTCCGCGCCATGTGGACAGTCCTATCTCCGCGACACATCATCAGACTCCTCCTCCATCGGCTATAAATAGCCCCCCACCCACATGCCTCTATCCACACCAAGCTCACCACCGCCGCGACCAACCCCTGGCTCACCCGGGTGTTGCCCGCCGTGGACACCTCCTCCCTGCCTTCCCCCTTCTCTGCTCCTGCTTTGTGTTCACCACTATAGCCACCAAAGTCCCCACCTACCGGCTACCATAGCTCTATTACCCTGACCGTGAGCACCTCGCCTCCTCCCTCCACCATTCCCAAGCCTGTATCGAGCTCCCCACTGAGCTCCTAGGCCGCCACCAATGGCTGCCCGTGGCGAGCACCTCTGCATCCACCACCTCCACCATGCTGACAACCACCAGAGCTGAATGCCGGTGAGCCCCTGACCGTTGCTCACGGCGGCGCGAGGCAAGCAGCCGAGCAAAAGGTGCTGCTCAGGCCTCCTCAGGGCCCCTCTGCCTGTTATAACAACCACCTCTCCTGTGAATGACAGGTGGATCCACTAATTATTTTTCTCACACCAAACATCAGCCACCGCTAATTAGACCATCAATAATCACGTGTCATTCGAGCTAGCAGGTCCAATCTCGTACCATTCTCTTCTTCTCTTCATTTATTTCTGAATTAATGTTTTGACCATACAGTATCCTGATTCTATTAATTCTTCTTTCTAAATTAATCTAAAATCTATATCTACCATCCGAATTAATGTCATGATTTTGAAAGTCTCCAAAGCCACTTACAAACCAGTGCCACATTCGACACCGTAGGCGTGGAACGTTGACACCAGCCTGAAACTCTGCTCACAAGCAGTTTAGAAATATTTTCTGCTCCTCCAGAATCCAAAAATACGATTTTATTCTCCAGTTTCTAAATATTGGGATTTTGGAATATTTCAGGAATATTCTTTTTTCCTTTTCTTTTTTCGAATATACAAAATTCAGTATCTTCTCCGTTCCAAGTCCGATTTGGGTGATTCTTTCGTCCTAAATTCATCTAAAATCAAGCTCTACCTACCTATACACTCCACATAATATTTTGTCCAGGCCAAAAGCCTGCCGTCATGCCACCATGACGCTGTGCTATGTCCAGGTCAGTGTTTCACACTGATCCCATAATTTTTGTGTGCCTGGTGATTGATGCCGTTATCCACCTACTCCACGTAAATCCTAAAGTTTCTGTCTTAGCCTGTTCGAGCCTTGAATTCAGATGATGACGATACCGAACATCATCTGAACATCATTGCTCTCCCTACCACTTCACAAAAAGATCTTCTTCCAAAACACCAACATGCAACCGCCACCCTTTCGGCGTTGTCGACCCTGCATCTCGCGTTCACCACCCCTACCTTGGCGTCTCTATAACTGATATTACCGAACCCGCCAACTCACCTAAAAACTCGCTACACCCCAACCACTTGCAGTAATACCACCAGTAAGAACCCAGCAGACTCTCGTCTCCGCAATCTAAGATCTACACCACCAAACCCATTGAGCTCATATTATGACTCGATTTGTGTATTTCCTTGTTTGTGCACTAGGGCCTTACCGCAGAGTCCGTTCGGCCTACCTCTCGTGGTATACTGCGCGATGGTCTGCGCCCAATACGTCCAGCATCTGTTATTTCAACCGCCTCAACAAAGTGAAAAGGCAAGCCCACTGGAATCCCCACTTGATGCATAAATTTCATATATTTTGCAAACACAACTCTTGGCCTGTTAATCACATAAAAACTTGCATATTTTGCTTGCTAAAGTAACCCAGCAAAATATACAGTCACCTAAGCTTATTTTAGATATAGTGCGCATAGGAGGGATCGCTCATTTAATTATCTATCATAATCGTGATGCTAATAATGTGGAATATGAAGGGTATGGGAAAGTGGATGTGTGTGTGGTTTTGAAATAAAATGAGAAAGAACCCCGGCAACCGACCTTGTCGGAATACTGCTACGTGCCGAAACAGCCATAAGGGCAGAGTATGAACGGGTAATTCGTAGAGAATACTGGGTAGGTGGTTGCTCCCGCTGTCGAGCAAGTGGAAAGTGGGAATGGTTCTATCTGAGCTCTCCGTAAGGGCCGTTATGATTTTTCTTCTTGCCTAACTCTTTTAACTCTTTTAGTACAACCACTCGCTCTGTATGAGGTATTGGCCAGGCCTGAGCCAGAGTGGATAGCATAGTAGCTTCTGTGCTGGCGCACAAGGGGTTAGGGGATGGGTGGTGTGCCAACGGGAAGTACCGCGGGATACTGGAGTGGCTCGGATGCCCGACCCCCTAAAGTTCTGCTAGGTGATGAAACAAAGGCAACGGCTTGTTTTGGAATTCTGGCAGTTACGACGATAACGAGTCGTTGAGTCCAACTTGTGGAAATTAGTACAACCTCTGATCATGATCAGAGTAAAACCTATTTGAATAGTCCGTGTCCACTGGTATGGATAAGTTACGGCTTGGTTATTCAGTTAGCAGTTTTCATAAAATATAATGGAATTGATTTGGGCTTGGATAAAAAATTAGTTTTTGGGTTCAGCAGAAGATGCTGGATGTATGGAAAATGTGTTGGCTAGAAAGCCATGGGCCACTTTGGACCGAAAAGTCCAGTGACAAACCTTTTTGGGAAAAACTCAGTTTTCAGAAAGATTAAAACTTGACAACTATCACAAACCCTGCATACAAGTATTTTTCTGCAAAATTATGATAAGCTCTAGATATATCCTTGCATACAGTGTTAGTCTTTCCCTAAATTCTTTTGGAGGATGGTGGGCTGCTGAGTACGTATGTACTCACCCTTTTCTCAGGTGCTATGGACATATGTTGGTCCGAGAACGAGTAAGGGTTACGACCTGCTTCTCAGCTGAGGCATATGGAAGATGGGCCTACGTTTCATATTCCGCTGCTTAGATTTTTAGGGCTGCGCCCCATGTTGTCCGACCTAGTTTAGGGCGGATCTGTATCACTCTGGTGTAAGAATGTGATTACCAAACACTGGGATGGTAATAAAGTACATTTTAGTCCCATTATGGAAACTGAGGCGCTTCAAATAGATGACCCAAAGGGTCTCAAGAACACAGGTACAAGATGGATTTCGACCCCAACCAACCTCCCTTTCCTACCCTCCTGATTTGGAGGCTATATCTCATAAAATCTCACTAAACTTGAAGCTCTCAGCTTGGGGGGGGGAGAAAATCACTCTGAGACACAAACCCTAACAATCCACAAGAAGTCTAAATGACCAGCACTTAGCCTATTTATATCCTAGCACTGTTTTGGCAGTTTTACACATAAACACTTACACTACCAATGCCAGTAGGGGGATGAACAGAAAATGACCCAAATTACCGAGGATGATGACCATGATGGATTCTTGATCTTCTTCTATTCCATGCATTATTCGGATGCCCTCCACGTGGCCAGCAGTCCAATCCGTCTTACGCCTTCGGTTTTGAAGTCAGAAACCAGGAAACTTCAGGAAGTCTCTGCCTGGGCCGGGAACAACCCACTTCTTCGATCTTGGTGAGCTTTAGGCCCTAACTCACCAAGTCCTTGGGTAACTTGTACTTGGGTGGCGGTTTTGAACCGAAGCCGCCAAAGCCTCCCTCACACCACGCACTAGGATTGGAGCATCACGGTCACAACCGACTTCTCTAGTCCTTCAGAGCTGCCTCACGGTCACGGTCCATTAGAGGACTTACACCGCCATTGCTATTCCATCACTCTGTGTACCAAACTCTCTTTCTTCAATCTTCAGTCCATCAGAGGGCTTCTAGTCCATCAGAGGGCTTTTGCTCGAGTCCTTCTGGGCATTTTCCTTCCATTGGCAATCACTCATCACAAGAGAGCAATGAGGTGGAACTACCATTGTGAGCTTTTTTATGAGGTTCTTGTTGATATTTACATAGCTAGTTACTCTATCATATCCTTAGGGTTAAATGAAGAAATTTGTGCACATGTAGCTTTATGTTTCTAATAAAAGAGCAGGAAAAGCTTTGCCACGATATCCAACATGGTCTTCTGAGTTAGACAAAAGCCTCCAAAATCAGACAAAATTGTTCTTTTTATCATTTCAAATGTGAATTTCATTTTTATAAAATACTAAAATCTGGACTAATCTATATATCATAGCTAGTGTATTTTTAAATAAGAAACTAGGGACAAACTATTTTATAAAAAATAATTGATATGTTGTCGATATGTTTGGCGTCTTTTGAAATATCTAACTAACAACAAATAGAGCACCAAAAAACTATCTGGACTTTTAGAAAAAATTGGTAAATTTTTACACTAAACTCTTGATTTTTAATATTCCAAAAGAGTGAAACCACCGTGGAAATGAGAAAAGTAGCAAATTTGTCTAATTTTAGAGTCATGGGTCTAGGCAACTATACAAGTCAAATGTTGAAAAATAGACTTTAATTAATCTCAGAGGCACAACATCGGCCCAAAATTGTTGACGTTGCTAATGTGTTGTTGGAGAAGATTTTGATATAAAGTGTGAGGATTGACCTCAGCATTGTATAATATTCTTTTGAGGATAAAATTTGGAGACCGCTAGAGAGTCTAAGAATAGGATTCTAATTGGAGAATATCCTGAATGTCACTTAGGATCAAAAGTTAATAGAAACAATATTTTCTATATCTAATAAGTTGAAGTCTGAAAATGAACACACTCTATATATCTCAAAACTGTTTTGGGTTTGCCTGTTTTATATTCTCCGCTGAGTAAAATGCTAGAGCGATCCTTGAAGTTGGCAGCGGGTGTTATTTAGGTCTCCGAACTTAGAAAACCAGGAATCCGGGTCTCTAAACTTGGCTAGGGTGTCATCAACATCCCAAAATCTTGGCTCTGAAACCATTTTTGACTCTTTGTTGCTGACGTGGCACGGTGACATATAAAATCTGGGTCCCTAAACTTGGCTAGGGGTGTCATCTAGGACCCTAAACTTGGCAGGGTATGTCATTTAGATTCCAAAATATTTCATTTTTATATGTCCTAAACAATCTTCGGTCGAAAAGCACCGAAATTGTCATGAAAAGTTTCTATGAATTTCTTTAATTTGGGGACAAAAAAAATCAAAATTTAGGGCGGAATAGCTTCTCATTGCTGGACTGGAAACGAAAAAACATCGAAACCAAATGAGATTTCGTCCGAAAAGTCAACCATGGCAGTCAGTAACCTCTCGCCAAGTTTAGGGATCCAAATTGTGGCCACATCAGCACCCGGAGAGAGAAAAGTGGTTTTAGAGAGCGGTTTCGGGATCTAGATGACACCCAATCCAAGTTTAAGGAGTCGGATTCCTGGTTTTTAAGATTCTGAGATCTAAGTGACATGTTACCAACGTCGAGGACCGCCCATGTAATTTACTCTTCTCCGTTTGTAACTTTATATTCATATAAATGTTTGTGAATTGGGCACATATAAAACATATATGCATAAATCTATTTAAAAGCTAGAACATCTTTTACATATAATTAAAGACCAAGAGAACAAGACACGTGCGTATTATTTGTTTACACATTAATTAATCTCACTGAGTAGTAAAAAGAATCATCCAATGTATTATCTAATTAACCTATCAGGTACACAGCGCGTGACAGCTTGATCACTGCACCGTGCCCTCTAGAGAAACCTTCACGAACCATATAGCCCACCTGTCATTCGGTCACAGTTCATTAATTAATCTTTTTTTTTCAAGACCAAAGTCCATGAATCTTTTCAACAAAGCCGCAGCACAGCAGCATTGCTTACGGTCTGATCACACATGTCGCTGATATGATTCAGCGTGTGTACGCACCCGGCCGGGACGCGCATGGCGCCACGGCGTGAGCAGTTAATTAGCATTTGTGGACGTCCCTCCACTTTAGGTACTCTGATCCGGCGAGGTAGTGCGCGCAGGCGCCGGCGATGACGAAGAGGTGGAAGAGCTGGTGGCTGTGTCCGACGAGGTCGAACCTCCCTGGCGCCCACCGCTCGGGGACGCGCGCGGCGTAGACGGCGACGCCGAGCCCGTAGCAGGCGCCCATGAGCGCCTCGTAGCAGGCGGAGGCGACGGCGCCCGGCGCGGTGCCGCCGTAGAGGACGAGCTTGTGCGCGATGGGCACGGCGCCCGACGCGCCCATGCAGGAGAAGAGCGCGGCACGCAGCGGCCGGAGCTCGGGCGCCTGGAACGCCGGCACCAGCGACACGGTGACGGCGGCGGCGCCCAGCGCGGTGATGGAGCCCATGTAGAGGCGCTGCAGGGCGGGGTGGCAGAGGAAGGAGTAGTAGGCCAGCGGGTAGAAGGAGGTGACGATGAGCGTCGCGATGCCGGCGTAGTCGAGGCGGAGCGTCACGTACGCCGTGCGCTCCGAGTGGCACAGGATCAGGTGGCACACGCTGCTCGTCAGCAGACACAGCATCGCACCGGCGAGGTACGCGAACAGCGGCCACCGCGTGATGGGGTCGCCGGCTATGGCGTCCATGGCCGTACCAGCATTGGCCTGCAACCACGTCACAGTCTCACAGATGCATGCATGCACTTCTTGTCGGATTCACCACAGTATACAGTTAATAATCATCAAGCCGTTAAAACTTTATAGGAAAAAAATCTACTAGTACTACTAAGTTTCTGTCAGAGATTTACTGCAGTGAAACATTAGATAGATGAAACATGGTATATATGCTTGGTGTTTGTGTGTGTGTATATATATATATATAGGATATGACTAAAATGCGCATATGTGCATCTGTAATAGTGAATGCGCACATCCTCCTCTGCCAGCTCCGCCACCGTTGATCCGGCCACCGCCCAGGTCGCCCCCGCCGCCGACCATGCCCAACCGCTGTCCTCCCCCGCCCGATCGGCGGCGCCATCGCCGCCGGTCTCAGCCGCCCGCCGCCTGCCACCTCCACCTGGCCTGGCCGACCGCTCTCGGTCTTCCCCTCTAAAGCCGGAGGTGGAGAAAAAATCCCATCGGCGAACCCCCAACCCTAACCCTGAACCCGAAGAGAAGACATCGGTGTCGGCGAGGTCTTCTCCTTCTTCCCAGCGAGCTGCAGGCAGGAGGATGAGGCGCGGAGGAAGAAGCCGTAACTACTACTGTGCAGTTGCGACCGCTGCGGTCCGCAGAGTCGCAACTGCACGGTAGCGGTTGCGACTGATGCGGTGCGCGGGAGATGAAAGTCGCAACTGCTACTGTGGAGTTGCGACCGCTGCGGTGCGCGGAGTCGCAATTGCACAGTGGAGTTGCGACCGCTGCGGTGCGCGGAGTCGCAATTGCACAGTAGTAGTTGCGACTGCTGCGGGGACGCGAGGATTGGCGACCGCTGCAGCACACGAAGTCGCAACTGCTGTTGTGCGGTTGCGACACCTGCAGCGAGCGGGTTGCAACAGCTATAGTAGCAGTTAAGACTCCTGCAACGCGTGGAGTCGCAAGCTACAATAGCAGTTGCGACTCTTGTAGCGTGTGGAGTCGATATATATATATATATATATATATATATACACACACACTACTCCTGTTTGCAGGTCTGCTATGAATTTGCTTCCCAAACGGAGATCCAGAAGGTACAAGCAAGAGCATGGAGATGTTTTGTGGCCACCATCTAACACAAATGCGTGCTCATGCACGTGTTTATGCCTCATTTGCTGCTGGGTCAAAATCTTTTGATTGGGACGTGTTTATCAACATGCACTCTATATATGAGATTTAAATATCTGGGGGGAAAATATATATGTATGCTCGCATGCATATGTTCTGTTGTATGGAAGAGCATAAACAACTTCCATTCAAATGCTACAAGTGTCGCTGTCATGCGTGTAGCTGTCGTCAGTACTATAACTGCTGATCACCTAATAAACATCAAGGCTTTGTACACAAAGTCACAAACCGATCCTGGCTGTTGTCCATCACATCAACAGAAAAGGCAGCTTACAGTTGCGCTGCCTGACTGAAAGTCTGAAACCGTTACACATGCCAATCACTCACAGTTTCAGACACATTTGCAAAGCCCAGCTGGTTCAGCCACAGCTAACTACTTCGGTCTCTTGGCAAGAATCCTAACTGTTCTAGTTGTACAAACCTACCTTCAACACCGGCTCTCACAAACATTAAAAGATTGAGGCAAACTAACCAAATCCGTACTAGTGCTTGGACCACCATGATGAAATTATGGAAAGCAAAAACAACAACTAAAAGCAGACCAAGACAGAGCATGCATCAACAAGGGTGTTCAATTGTCTATATAACTAACTGTGCAAAGAAACTCCCTGCTGAAAATGGCCAAAAAGAAAAAAAACTTTGCTGTGTGTAAATGCAATGCAGATGCAGCCTGCCAGCAGCTAGCAGCCCTGAGCCCATTAAAACACTGCCAACAAACCCAGAAGTTAATATGGAAGCCACCTACCTGAGATCAGTACCCTGACAGCCCCCATTATAACAAGAGCCATCGGCACATAATCACATGACACTGACAGTCTACTCCTCTCCCTATGCTATTGCCTTGCTCCGATGTTCAAAGTCGCTAAGAATGAATTTAACAAAGATAACTCCATATATAGATTTTTTTTCCTCCCGTCACAAAACAGGGTCGTTTAGAAATCGTTACGGCCACGGCCCACGGGCACAATATTTTGAATACGAATTAGATTTCCAGTAGATTGTCTATCTAATTGTCTATATTTAAACTCTACTATGTTTATAGTATAACTTATAATACCATTTTCGTACTATACACGATCATATAAACGATCTACAGAAATTTAGTCTTACTAGCTTTACTAGCTAGTATATGAAATATTTATGCACTGCATAGCAAATGAACAAAGAAATTGCTTCAACAAACAACTTGTGACTAGAAACAGTAGTAGTATATATTGGTTAAACAAACAAAGGAATTATATAGTAGATTAGTACCTGGATCTGGATGACATGAAGATGAGAGGAGGATGTGTTGCGTGTACAGCCTGTTGGGGTCTGCTGACCATCTTCAGACAAACCAGCTGCTGCTGCTGCAGCAGATGGTGGCAGCAGGAAACACGCTGCAAGCGCCTCATGCCTCAGCGCTACCGTCATGTTGGCCATCTCCATCAGATCTCCCAGGTATGCAGTGCTGCTACTGCTCCTGCTGCTGCCGCCGTCCCTTGGGATCACAATTGCTGTGAAGATTGTCAGGCACAGGAACAGCAGGAACCCTATCAAATGCCTGTCAGGTAAATATATATGTTCAGGAATTATTGTCTGGAGAAGATCAACACAATTAGTATATAGAAATAAATGGACTTGTAGAAATCAGGAGGGGGGCACAGGATGGACTACTTACGACCAAACGTTGAGGGTCTCGTTGTGGATGGAGAAGATGCTGAGGATGGTCTCCTTCATCGGCCACTCGCACCGGTAGTAGCCATGGATGAACTCGTTGTCTTTGAGCCAGTCCGGCAGCGCCTCGTACCCGATGAGTTCACACTTACACTTGCCCTTCTTCTTCTTCTCCTTGTCATCATCAGCGCCATCATTCCAAACAATGCAGGAAGTTGTCGTAGGAGAAGAAGCCATGGGTTCCTCCCTCCCCAAGCTCTTCTTGGGGATGTGTCTCCAGCACCTCTTGATTGCAGCCTTGCAGGCTTGGATGGTGCAGTGGCCCTGGCCTTTCTTTGCACAAGAGACCACGGCAATGTGGTTGTGCAGCTCGTCAAGACAAGGAACCATGCATCAGAAGCAAGCTTATGCTGGCTGGCAATGGTGGTTAGGTTGTGTAAAGGTATGGAGAGAAGATCTGTGTGTGGAGAGAGAAGGACGCATATCTGCCTCTCTATATATATGCATATCTCGCTCCCCTAGCAGTCTTTGTCGTGCTTGGTGGTGCCATGTTGTTCTATGGAGCCGACAAGGAGTGCAAGCAACAGTGGGATCTCTGAGAGACCATACACTAAAATAATATTCCAGTTTGAGAAGTTGATCCCTCCACGCAGATGCCAAGATTCCCAAGGATTATACGTCGCCTGGTAGTTGGGGTTGATGTGAGAGAGGGAGGGAGAAGTGGTTGAAATTGCTTGTCCCATACACCCATGTGTGTGTGCTAGTGAGAGAGAGAGAGGAAATAAAACTTGTCCCATGTGTCCCTTTTCTCTTCTTATTAAGCATTAACTAAGCATTGTATGATTATGACTTTCTTGCAGGATTTGATTTATTTGCATAGAGTACCGACATTGAATGGGCTTTCTTGTAAGAAATGAAGGGGAAAATTCAGATATATGTTTCTTTGTTACTTGCTGATGATTGCTCATCACCTGAACACTGTTATTTAGGAAAGTAATCATGTCGGAATAGGCGGACACTTAAGCAAGAAAGCCTAGTCTCAAATCACACGCGACAAACAAACAAGAATTAGCAAGAATTACCAAACCTTTTCTTCTGTTGTTGGTGCCCCTAAGCCAAGTAGTGAGTACAGCCAACTTTGTTCCCTTCGGCTGTCAAATCTCTGAGTGGAATAGATAGATCTGATGTTGCACGTGCATGTGCCCCTTGTCATTTCAACGCTGTGAAAAGCTATAAATATTAAGTAAAACATTCCAGCAACTCGGCGAATAACACTCCATCTCTCTTCATTCTGTCTCTGAACATAAGTGAGCAGAGATGTCTTACTCAGCTTGGCGGCGGGATAGATCGGGGATTCAGGATGGAACGAGAGTCCAGATCTGCAGGTCCCGGTGAAAATTTTGTAGTAGAATAGTTTATAGAGCCTTCTTGTCATGATTTATTTTAAAATAGAATCAGTATCAAACATGTGACTATGTGAGATGAGAACATTCTTTAATGGTACTACATGGGCGACTGACACAATGATATTTAACTTGGAATAATCTTATATATCTAAATAGAAGAATCCCACTGTCATATTTCTCTCAACATGCGTGAAGACACGTCATCATCCATATCACCGTCCATTAAGGTCTCCATTTAAACATTCTATTGATCTTCTGTGGCTTTTATGCATACAATGCCTTTCCGTAGTGTACGTAAGGAATATTTCATTTCATGATGTTAATATTTTAACTACTATTTCTCGATCTATGAATCATGTCATTTTTAACGTTATAAGATTCCAGCAGCAACGCGCTGGATATCATCTAGTTGGTATGATTTGTCCACCGACTGGCCACTTGGCAAGGCCAATATAGATTTGCCCCACCCACTGCTATATTAACTCATTTTCTTTTGTTAGAATATTGGTTCATCCTAGGATCCAGTGGCGCCCAAGTTTCACTAGATGCAAACCTATTGGGGCCAATCAACCTAAGTTTAGTCATACACCACCTTTGATCATGAGAACATGTCGAGATGACCATACATGTTTTGGAACTTGTAAAAATTATCAATTAACTTTAAATTATTCCAAAAAGTAATTTGATTCATTTTGCTTTAAAGAGTACTTCCATATTTTCATAATTGTGCTTAATGTTTTAGCTGACTCTTGTTATAGGTAACCAAATGGATGACACGGGCTAGATAAGCATAGCACGATTAGGCACAACATGGCTACTCACGGGCTCAACCACACCACAAGAGGCTCTTAGCCGAGCCTGCCAGCCACTGAGCCACGCAAACTAGGCTAGCATGTCCTACCACGTCAACCGTAGCACTAACCTCAAAAGAGCACTTGTTCATCTCAATTTATATACAAACTAAAATTTGTATTTCAAATCCAACACTTATGACATCTTTAGATACACATAAGAGCATTTTATATATCATTATCGCATACTTCCGTCTACAAATAATAGGCATAGTTTGGTTGAGGGAAGTCTTTGAAGCTAGGTGTTGTACTCCTACAATATAATGCAACAGAAGAATGAAGAACTAGAGAAGGAAAATGGGAGGAGAGGCTGCAGTATTAGTTTGATGAGTCACATAAAGGGGGTTGAAAATATCTAGATATAGAGATAGAGAGGAGAGGTGAAATGAAGAGTGGTATGCTGAGAGCCAGAGAGGTGGGAGGTAGAGGAAAGAATTAACTAAGGAGGTAGGTCGAAGCAGACCTTTTCTGAAGAATGTGGATGTTGTTTTAAGGAGCAGACCAGTTGATCATCTTCTCAATTCTCAAGGTTTTTTGGGTTTGTGGAACATAATAGATTGATCTATCACCACTTCGCTAGTTAATACATAACTATTATTGGATGAGGAATGAAGTCATCCTACCAAAAATCATTGAATCAACTTATGATACATCATCTCATATAGAATGGTTTAGTTCATCGACCAAACACATCAAAATTATTCATGTCCCTCTTCTTCGTTTAAGAATTTTATATATTTATGACTCTCTAACATGATTGATTCATTTGCTCAAGTCCGCCATGTGCAAAAAAAAGTTCCTAGCCATGACGTTAAGGCAATGCCATCCAGCATGCAAGGGCTGACTGTGACAAGGACACGAGGTCCTCAGAGGCTCAACCTGTGGCGGACATAGGGTGGTCCCGGTATGCCATGGTATACCCTAAGATTATGCTATGCAAAGAGAAAGTCATGAAACAATGCTAGCTGAAGTGGTTGAATATTTCCTCCCATAGCTGTGGTGCATGTCCGAAATCATGCTGGTGTCCATTTTTCCTTAGGCGTTTTTCTCTTTTTCTTATGTATAATACCCTATGCATACGTGCTTGGCATAGAGAAGCGGAATGCTGAGCTCTACCCAATAGGTGTGGTTGATGCAGGACCCTCCCTAGGCTGAGGCTATGCTCTTGGTGTCATAGAGAAGTGGAATGTTGAGTTCTTTAGTGAAGAGTTGATGGTGATATGACACAACCCTGACAAGCATGTTGGTGTAACATTAAATGTGGCCACAACCACAACAAACATGTGGATGTGGAATCGTTGCTAGCACTGCTTCACGATGTCTAGGATGTTTTCCATGTCTAGTGAGTCATCTCCACAAAGCGCAATCACTGCCATCTGCAACAAGCTTGGCATAGCCATGGACCTCCCTCTGACCTCAAGCACATTGCCTCTCCCTCACCATTCCTCCACATTCTCTTCTCTAGCTTCTCGGTGATCATGGAACTTAATCTAGCTAGATTTGGTAGAGCTGGACATCCATCCTACCAAATTTGGTGGATTGGGAGCTGAGCGAAAGGGAAGGGAAAAAGGAAAGTTGCATAAGAAATCGATGACGAACTAATACCACTGGATCCAATCTCGACAAAAAGATAAGGCTTCTTCCCTAACAGTGAAGTCAAACCCTGATATAATGAGAATGACATTTCGATTTAGGTTTGCATTTGGTGGTGGCCGATGAGCATCTTGATCTGGTGGTGTAACACCCTAGATACCACAAAGCCTAAGATGCCACTAAACAACTACCCCAAAATTCTAGTATTGAAAACTCGACAACGTAATACCATAAACATAGTAAAATGTTGAAGCTACAACAGAAACTAGGGCTGCGCAGAGGACCTAGTAAGGTTGTAGCCATACCTTAATCGTCAAATTTGCTATATCCTCATATTACAAACAAAAGATATTTGAGGTGTTGTGATGTTGACTCACTCTTGTAATTCGTAGCTTGTGAGTTTGATTATTGACCTGATCACTATTTTGTGCTCTTTTTTCCTCTCACTATTACTCAGCATGTCTATTTGGCCATGCCTCCTTTCTTGATTGTTCTCCTCTATTGACACAAACCATGATACTTGAAAGGTAACCACACACATTTAAAGAGCAACTTAACAATAAAATTAAAAAAAGATCAACCACATAGGTTACTCATAGAACCATTTCAATCAGGCGGAGCGAGAGAACAAGAAGATGAAACGAGGAGGAACAATTAGTTATGCTTGAGTTTTTTATTATTGTTTTTATTATTAGGTGGGTCCTACTTTGCTACCTTATTAATATATAAACATTTTCATATTTATGATAAATAATACCATCATAAGATATGTCCTACTTGGTACAAGATACATTGCTCTGCCATTACGGTGTGTGTCCACGTTAAGTTGCATGATAAACACATCATTTCTCACTACCATGGTTCGTTTGTGCCAAGTTGACCATGATTTGGCTCGCCATTGATGTTTGGCCACATCCACATGTTATGAGACTGACATTGTGTAAGGAAAATGGCCTCGGTGCCATATTTCCATGGTTGTGTTTTAGTGATTGATGGACAACCAACACTTAGACTAGTAAGTTTGTCTAGATGCACATTCTCAGGTATTTAGGTCCAAGGGATGAAGAAGTAGAAAAGCTGAAGGCAAGGCCCGAAGGGCCGCCCAAACGGGGGTTCCGCTACCCGGTTAGCAGACGGGGGTCAAGGGAGAAATGCCCCTCGCGGGTCTTAGGGCAGCGCCCTGAAACCTCACATGCTTGTGAGGACCGGACAATCCGTTCTACAGGACCGGACATACCTCTGGAGCATGTTTCCCGAAGGGGTGAAGAAACTGAAAGTCTGGCAAGTTGTGAAGACCAGACAGTCCAAAGTCAAGAAGAATGAACTGACTAGACAATGTCAGGGAAGACAGAGTTGAAGGGACAAAGTTACACAGACCGGACAGTACGGTCTAGAAGACTAGACAATGGTTCGGACAAATATGGCCGAGGGTATGGAAATTGAAGCCAAGGGTTATTTCAATGTACTGGACAATCCGATTATGAAGACCAAACAAACCTCCGGACAAAGAAACCTGAAGCAATGAAGTTTGGAGCAGCCGAGGAAATCAATGGACCAGACAGTCCGATTATGAAGACCGGACAAATCTTCGGACATTTCAACGGCTTGTTTCAGCGACCGTTGGAAAAGTGTATACACCGGATTGTTCGAAGTTGGGAAAATACATGGACCAGACAATCCGATGTTCACTACATCAGTAGCACTTTGGCCCAACGGCTAGTTTGTGTTTGGGGGCTATATAAGCCACCCCACCGAGCCATTTTGAGGGGGTTGGAGACCCTAAAGTTTAGAGCAAGTGTAGGGTAGTATTCTAAGCACATCTACCACTCCAACCACCATATGTGAGCTTAGTGCATCATCCAAGCAAGTTAGAGCTTAGAGAGTGAGCTTGCGAGCTCTTCTTGAGTGTAGCTCCTGCATGAGCTAAAGGAGAAGCCTTGGCTACGGCCAAGCAACTTGTACTCGTTGCTAGACCCTCCTTCTTGGTGTGGAGTGACGGCGACAACTTGTGTGGGGACTAGGAAACCCTACAAACTCCATAGTGAAGCATCCATCGCCTTGTGACCGAGAGAGGCGGTGGCGGTGGCTAAACCTTGGTGGCTTGGTGGCATTTAGCCTTTGCTTGTCGTGAGCCTTTGGTGGCGAGCGCAAGACGTGATCGGAAGAGTCTTAGTGCTCGGCTCAGATTTTGCCTTCGGTGGCGAACCCGTGGACTAGCCCTTAGCGGTGAACCACGTTAAATCTCTGTGTCTACTCGAGAGTTTGCATCCCCTTCCTTACTCTCTTATCGCATTTACGTTTCCGCATTTACTTACTTGTGTGCCTTTAGCTTTTTTAGTTAGTTTGATTAGGTTTGGTTTTAGGTTGCAAGTTTTTTGGAAAAGTTAGAGACCACATAGATAAACCTTAGACTTAACTAGCATGTGTAGGACGAAATAGGTTTATCTTATGCACTAAAAAGCTCTAGGTTTTAGAAGAGTGATTAGCGACCCAATTCATCCCCTCCCTCTCTTGGGCCAGATACTGTGGCACGTTCCTTTCACATTGGCCTTTACAAGATAGAGAAGGGGACAACAAAACAATGGACAAAAGGGTGACAATCATATCCTTTTTTGTTCTATATCTTCTCCTTATTCTTGTGTTTGGACACCTATATTTGCCAAAATCATCTGATTTGCACAACAATCCTATCATTTACCGCAGTCTTAAGATGGAAATCGCTTTGATAACACACACAATCCTCTGATTTAGACATTTTGGGGCTGTTTGGTTCTTTTGCACCTCGTCGTGTTTGCTCACCTAGCAAGGATAGAAAATGAAGCGATGTGTTTGGATAGAAAGCAAGATCACATCATGGATTGTGGTGGATTCTGTTGGTAAAGTTTGCCTTGCTTTTCACAACCGAGGAAAATTTGGCTCTCCTCGTATGGCAAGCTCATCGTTACTTGTGCGGTGCCACCTAAATAAGGCAAAGTGAAACTTTGAGCAAAACATCCTTTTTTCTATCTATACCATGAGTCATTGTTCTGTATCTTCTCCTTCTTCTTGTTCTTATGTTTTGGTCACCTATATATGCAAAATTCATCAGATTTGCACAACAATCTTACCTTTTCCTACTCTCGTTCAGTCTTAATATGCAATCGCTTCTATAACACATAAAATCCTCTAATTTAGACAAATTTTCTTTCTATACCAAGAAACTCACTGCACCGCTGAACGTGGCGCTTTTGCTCAACCACTACACATGGGTCCCACGTGGTGGGCTCCGCCTTTAGCTGCAGCTGAGTTCAAATTCGTTTTCCAACTGCACGTGCCTTGTCTATCGCCGAGGCACGCGAAAGGCACTCGAGATTCCCTAACTTGTTGAAGGAAAATCAGGGATCACTGTTCCCATGACCCTAAGATGGCCGTACATCGTCCGATCTGAGGTAGATGGATCGGATTTTATGATAACCCCATCTCCGTATCGAGGGATCGGAGGGGAACGGTACGCTACATACCATGGACCACGGTAGTGAACGCTGTAGCCAGCCGAGCCCGCGAAAGGACGCCGCCGGCGCCACGTGACGCGCAACGCCGTCCACCCTCCCCTCCCCTCTCTCGCGCGTGGGGAGCGGGACCCAGTCCTCGTCCTCCACGCCACCGATTTCTTCTCTCGCGCGGAGAGAAAAACACTACGCGCACGTGACTTCTCCGACGAAACCACCACACTCCCCACCGACAAGCGGGGCGCACCAACCGCAACCCCACCACGGGGCCCACCCGTCGGCGACACGCACGCAGAACAAGCCGCACGCACCGCCCACACGCGGAATCTACACCCGGATATTCCACCCGCATCTCGTTCTCGTTCTCCTCCTCGTCTCCGCTCTTCTCCCACGCCTCCGGCCTCCACCCACCGCCCACTCCAAAATTCCCCAACCTCGCGAGCCACCGCCGCCCGCTTTGGCGCGCAGAAGCCCCTGGGCCTAGGGCTTGACCGCACCACCACCATGGGGAGCTCACCGGCGGCGGCGGCGGGGCCGGGCACGGCGCTGGAGGACCTGCCGGAGGACGCGCTGCTGTGCATCCTCGCGCTCCTCGCGCCGCCCGACGCCGCCGCCGCCGCCTGCGCCTGCCGCCGCCTGGCCTCCGCCGCGTCCTCCCCGGCGCTCCCGCTCGCCCTCGCGCTCCGCCTCGGCCTCGCCTCGCCGCCGCCGCTCCCCTTCCCGGCCCCCTCCTGCCCCGCCGCCGCGCGCAGGCTCCTCCGCTCGCTCCACCGCCTCCGCCGCCTCCTCGGCCTCTGGCGCCGCCTCCCCTCCGCCTCCCAGTCCCAGCCCTCCCCGTCCCTCGCCGCGTTCGAGTGGGCCCCGCGCGCCACGCTCGCGGCGTCGCTCCTCGCGCCCTCCGCGCACGGCGGCGTCGGCGTCTCCAAGTGCCCCTTCGTCACGCTCGCCATCGACGAGTCCGGCGACACGGTGGCGGCGGCCGGGGACCTGCCCGTCTGCGTCAATTTCGTCGGCAGTAACCACATCGTCGTGGAGGCGGCGGCGGGTGAGGACGAGGAGGTCGAAATGGTCAGCGGGTCGCCGCCGGAGGAGATGTACGCGCACTTCGCCAACAGGAGGAGCCCTGGGGCCGGGCGGAGGAGGAGGGGCAAGCAGGGGAGGAGAGGCGGAGGGATGGAGGCGCAGCACTTCGTCAGGATTGCCAACGCCGAGCCGACCAAGGCACGGCCACTGCAGGGGCTCTGGAAGGTGCTCCTTCTTGCCCTTTTGTTGTCGCGCAGTGTCCGAGCTGCGCTGTTTCAGATGCAAAGTTTGATTGTTTTCCATATCGCCCGCCATTGCTTGCTTGTGCAATTTTCCATAAATGAGACACCTGGTACTGCGCAATTTGTCCAATTCCCATGAAGATGCCTATTTCACTTACTGAACCTTACACCCTTGGTGGGATGGGGCCGAACAGAGGATCACAATCTACCTTGCACCCTCTAATAAATTATGAGGAGGTCGTTGACGGCTTCTCCTTTTTCAGGATCTGTGGTTCACATTTGGCCCTTGTGAAATATTTCTGGACATAGAAACCACTCTTTGGCATGTTATTTGTATGGGTCAAAATAATAATGGTTTTCTGGGTTTCTTTTGTCATTGAAAGATGGAAAATTGGCAGTTAAACTTTTTCAGTATCAGTATGTTCTTATCAACTGGAGTATATTCTTTTATGAGAAAACCATTATGGAGGCTTAGCTGTGCCTGTCGGCGCTGCCCTTGTACTATGTCCTACAATATTTTGCAGTTAATGCCACCTTGTTCAGTTTTTTTGCAGCTTGCCTGTGATTTGGGGCAAAATTTTACCATTTCCTAGGGTTCGGAAAGTACAGGCTAATTTGTATAACTCTGTAGCAGTTGCGACTTTCTAGATGTGAGATCTCAGGAAAAGGTTGTGCATTGTCATTGAAATATGTTACCTTTTGAGTTTTACTTTTATCTCATTAGTGGTGAATGTTCACAATTTTGTTTTTTTAATATTCATTTTTTGTTTAGCAAATACTTGTTCTTTCTGTTGTTGTATAATTGATCTTTTGCCATGGCTCAGAGAATCATGTTAACTTGAGATAATGTTTTTTCCAATTAGAGGATCACTATATACATGTTTATGTGATATATATATATATATATATATATCTTCTCAAATCACTTTTTGTTTAACAGTTGAGCTTTGCCATGCACATTGCACTAACTTCCATTTTCCCCTAACAGGGTATATGCGAGGATAGGACTCTGGAATTTTACCTTGTCACCTATGATGACATTGGTGGCGTGACTTGTCGACGATTTAGTGATACAAGGAGCCAAAACTCTTGCTACTCTCCTGTTTTTTGGACGACTGATACTACATTTCTTGAACCACCATTTTCAGAGGAAGAACTGGATAATTATAGTAACCGCGATCATATTCGAGGTGTGCCTTCTGACCATGCCGGCACTGATAACAGGATTATTTCACGGATATTGTGCATCAATGCCAGTTATGATGTTGTTGATCCTCATCTCTCGACTCCCTTAGAAAATGGGAGGAATTTGGAGGGAAGGATTTGGCTATATGAGGATGGAACCTTTGGTTTTGGATTTGTTGGCAGCCATTCAATTATAGATCTGAGGCATGTCTCCTCAGCTGGTTGTATTCTTGATACTTCACATTAAATCTGGGTCTTGCTGGCTTATAATTTTTTGCCAGCGAGCCCTTTGTACAGTACTTTTAGGAAAAATTCAATAGTTGGTACGAGGCATGTTGCCTCCAATTGTTGTACCCTTGATGACAAGTCACTGAATTCTGGCAGAATACACATGTAAACCAAACCTTGGTCCCTTCTGGCATTTACTTGTTGCTAGAATACCGATGTAAATTACTATTTATTCATTGAATCCCAATAAATTGCAACTGTTACCTCCTCATGGGGCTGTTATGTCCTTAGAAATGACTCCTATGTCCTTGGTGCCAACTTAACAATTTAGTAACGAAAGGCTGTTTTATGATTTTCCAACATGTCATATCTCCTTGTCCCACATAGGAAGTTTGTTAAGTTGTCATTTACTAATATCCTCTCTTGTGAGTAGAAAAGTTATTACTGTCTCTTTTATTTATGTTATGTTTTTGTTTGTCTTATGCAAAAATAGCTTGCTAACTGGAACTGTGCTAATAATGATAGCACTAGCAGTCTCCCATTCGCGTGACAGGCTCTGATTTAGTGTTTCAGTAAAATAATTGTCTCATCATAGATAGTTGGCATGCCTAGATAGTTACATTCTCCAAAAGTGCAATTTACTGGGGCCCACAGACTAGCATGGTGGGGTTCACTTGCACGTGTTTATGCCCATGACAGGAGGTGTGCACTTGGGTCCTATACCCCAAAATTCATGTTTGTGCTCATGAACGCTTATGAAGCTGCACATTCAATTTATACTTTCTGAATGACATCCATTCCTGAGGTATTTAGTGTTAAAATTTCCTGGCAGTTTGTTGCCTGATCTTTGCATTATTTAAATTCGTAACTCAGGTTCTTTGGTTTATAAAACTGTATCTTAGAACCCAATATGATAAATCATTGTGTAGTAACTTCAACTGGTTAAGTTCTAATTTATTGTATACCTATTACATGGATGCCATGGCCATGCTGTCTTTGCAACAAAGACTTTTTCTGCACTGGGTAGATGTTTACCAGAAGCTGTTTTCTATAATCTTGTGGAACCATAATGGAAGTCTTTGTGGAACCATAATGGAAGCCTGAAGAATTGCCTTTAACCTGTTCTACATGATAGCAAATTAAGATCATTCTTTGTTATGATTGCTACTTGTAGAAGAAAATACTGCCATACTGCTTTAGAAATGAAAACTAATCGAGGAACTGCTGATTAAGCAAACATAGGGTTGTATATAGGTAGGAGCAGCTCTAGTGAAGTCATAATACATGATACCGGTTTTGTGTTTATTTGCATGATCCAGAACAATACAATGAAGGGCCAGAGTAAAATCCGCCCCCCCCCCTCTCTCTCTCTCTCCCCCCTCTCTCTCTCCCTCCCTCCCTCCCTCTCTCTCTCTATATTTGTAGGCATAACAAATGTACAGAAGGTCTTATATCTGTTTCTTTGGGTTTACTAGTTTCAATTCATCCTAAAATCAGTTTGTTACAGTATGATGTCATGGTACTCTAAATAATGTCTTGTATTAAAATATATCATCTCACTATAAAATGTTTGCCTAGCTGCAGCTGATATATAGTTGCATTTTTTCACTGTACTGCATTGTTCATTCATGCTTTCTGTCTATTAGTAAAAAAACACGATCGGTGGGGGAAGAACCGCCGCCATGGCATTGTAATTAAGGTAGAAGAGCTCAACCTTAACCGATCGAGAAAATTGTTACGTGGGGACGGACTTACAGCCGTCGGGCCAAGCTAACCAGGCAACCAGCATGGCGCCTAGAGTTTAGATAAGATTGTTAGTTGAGTTAAATTAGGATATTAGTTAAGATTGAGTCAGGCTTTGGCCTATGTATTGCCTACGGGCGACTTATATATCAAGGAATGAGAATCAATCAGTTACCCCCTCTCCCTTCTCTACTCTAATCTCCCTCCTTGCTGTCACCATTGACAGACGGCAACCTGCCGGTGATAACCATTACCTACGCACCAAGGGTCCTGCGCCTCCCCCTCTACCTCTTCCACCTCAACGGCTTAACATCTTTGGTACGATCGTCCTTCCACCTCCGCCACCATGTCTGACTCCAACAAACTCGATGACATCACCAAAGCCCTAGCCACCATCACCCAACAGATAGGCCAGCTGCCGACCATGGTGTTAGAGAGTACAATTGGCAGGAATAGATGTCGTGTATATTTAGGAGTCTTAGGAGAGTCATATGTATCTAGGGCTGTCATATGTATCCGGGGAGGTGCCTTGCCCCCCAAGTCTTGTACTCCTATATATTCGCCCCAAGGGCTCTATGCAATACATCCAATCCATTATACGCAATCATATCTTCAAACATGGTATCACGAGACTAGGGTTCCAATCCTAGACCTAGCTTCCGCCGACACCGCGGTGCGCCCCTGGGGAGTTCGATCTCCACTAGGGCAGCGCCCTCCTAGGATGTGTGGCTGGTCCTTCTGACCTTCCGTGCACGTCGTCGTCCTCGAGTCTGCGGTGGATCCATCTGAACCCGCCACCCATCGTCGTGTCGTCGTCAAGCTTCAGCAGATTGGACCACATCCCATCTCCGTCGGTCGCCGTGCCTCGCTCCGTCCTATCCACATGTAGTCGTGGTGACAATTGTGGCCGGGTTGCTGCATCCACGCTTCCCCTCCGCTCGCTGTCGTGGTGACAGGTTTCAGCGAGGTCGCTTGGATCTGTACGTGCTACCACCACCGTACCTCTCCGCGCCATGGTGGTGGCTATGCGCCGCGCCACTCTCTTGTAGTTGGCCGGTCCACCCCTCCGCATCGTGGTGGAGGCCGGGCCGCTTTCGCCCCTCCACTATGAGGCTACGCCTCCCGCTGCAGGGCCAGGTTGCACCCACGCGGCGTTGGCTCCTGCCGCCGGATCTCATAACGAGGCCACGCCAGTCACCTCGGCCTCCGCCAACCCCTGCTGCGACGTTGTGGGACTTTTGTTGCGTGATGGCTGTTGGTTGCGTGGGCGCTTTCCTACCACTCGTTCTTTTTCTTTTCTATTGACTGTGTTGAACATGAGAAGATAAGACCGAGTCCAGCAGCTAGTGCATATCCCTATCTATCCACTATTCCAACAACCCCTTTCTTTGTAAACAGTATCGCTACAGTGTCGTTTTGTACTGTACCCGGCCTTTTACCTTGACTGCTGGAGTCAGTCTAAAGAGGGTGCCTGGCCGCTTCCTATGTGTTGAGAGCACGGTGGGATACAGAGGGAAGATGACATATGCTACGCGCACCCACCAGTTCACGCTTGGAGATCTTGCTGCTTTTGAGTTTTTTTTTCCTGATCTTCGATCGGACTTGCGTCCCCATCCCCCACCGCCCATCGCGTCATTGACATCGGCTTCAACAACACTGGCTTCCTCATCTTTTTCAACTGTGCAGCCGGCGTGGCTTGCGACGTAACCGGAACGCCTGCCTGTGCTGTGCCCCTTTGTCTGCACATCGACCTACGTTGGCTCATCGTCGCCACCATTGATCAGGAGGCTCCACCTTCGACATCAGCCTTCGCCATCGTCGTCTTCGCCTCGCATGCTGTCGGCCTGGCCAACCGATCACATGTGAACCACCCTCCTGAGACGTCTGTCGTGAATCGTGCGATGCTTCACCAAGCAAGAGGGCTACCGCTGCATCGCCTCCTCGAGCAACAGTGTCGCCGCCTGTCGTCATCCTCACCGTTGCATCTACATGATGTAGAGTCTATCGGTGCGCGTCTCTCGTGCATGGTCTTCTTCAGTTATTTGAGTACTTCACTGCCCTCAAGCACCGCCGTCGCGCTCCAGTGGCGCTTTCGGGGACCTTCTTCCTATGCGTCGTGGCTCTCTCACCACTACAACTCTAGGACCTTAATGCATCGCCATGACTACCTCTTCGCCTTCGTCTAGCACAACCTCATCGCCAGCGTCACTATCTTCGGCTTCTTCTACAGTCTGAGTGTCTGCGATGCTCTAGCTACGACTGCGGGGGGATGTCAGAGAGTACAATTGGCAGGAATAGATGTCGTGTATATTTAGGAGTCTTAGGAGAGTCTTATGTATCTAGGACTGCCATATGTATCGAGGGAGGTGCCTTGCCCCCCAAGTCATTCTTCCTATATATTCGCCCTAAGGGCTCTATGCAATACATCCAATCCATTATACGCAATCATATCTTCATACACATGGCAGCCGCTCTCCAATGATTGGAGCACCAGCAGATGGCGCAGCAAGTGGCGATCGACCGCCTAGAACAACACAACTGCGAGGTGGTGAACCATGTGCCCGATCCCAATCGAGGGAGCCCTCCACTATCCTCCGCCCCACGGCGGCCATGAAGATCGCTCTCCCCAGTTCCACAAGATGGACTTCCCGAAGTTCGATGGCAAAACTGATCCACTGTTGTTCATCAACAAGTGCGAATCGTTCTTCTACCAACAATGCATCATGGAGGAAGAAAAGGTGTGGATGGCCTCCTTCAACCTCGAGGGCACCGCACAACAGTTGTATATGGGGCTACGGTACGAAGAAGGAACACCGTCGTGGCGCAAGTTCACAGAGTTCCTCAATATCTGCTTTGGGCCGCCAATCTGCGCCAACCATCTCAGCGAACTGGCGTCCTTGCGCCGCACGGGGTCAGTGTAGGAGTACGGGGACCGATTCCTCGAGCTCCTCACTCGAGTCGGGCCTTTCTCTAAATGGTAACAAGTCCAGCTCTTCATTGTGGGCCTCCAAGAACCGTTGAGTATTGATGTCCAATTGCAGAACCCGATGTCCCTGGAGATCGCATAGAGTTTGGCTTGGTCGTATGAAAGTCGGGAGATGGTCATGGCTCAAGCTCCCAAGACTATTCGCTGCGGCCTTCTTCCAACCCCGCAGGCATCGGCCCTACTGTCTCCGCTTCCCCGCTCAAATCTGGTGGGTGCATCGGCTCCATGCCACGCCATCACCGTGGGCTGCCAGTCCCGTCACCTAATGCCGGAAGAGATGGACGAACGCCGCCGCCAGGGACTGTGCTTCAATTGCGATGAGAAATATGTTCGCGGCCACAACCGGCAGTGCAAACACCTCTTTGTGTTAGAGGTCGTCAACAAGCTCAAGGAGGACTCAGAAGAATAGGATGGCACGATCAAGGAACCCCTAATTTCCTTGCACGCCGTCTCTGGCATTCACACTTGTCAGACAATGCAAGTCCAAGTGCAGATTTGCTCTGATCTGTTCCAAGCGCTACTCG